>QCXZ01000003.1:24309177-24629548 GCA_025024175.1 Rhyzopertha dominica
ACGATTTTCAAAGCTAATGTAAACGTCCAATTAATTCATGAAATGACACCCGAAATTTTATGCGCATTTAATTAACTGATAGATTTAAAATTTTTATGCAATCAAACAGTTGGTTTTTGCAATTTCACACGAAAACGGCAGTAACAATGTAAAATTTGTAAGAGAACAAAAAGTTTGGAATAAAGCAACCTATCATTAGAGATAATAACTTCAAAGAATGACAGACAAAAAATATGTGGGCTATAAGTGAATAGTGTCTTGGTTTACCCCTTGTATTTACAAGAAAATCATACTTGTAGTTATAAAATCTTTAAATATTCGTAATTGATATCCAACAGCGGTTGGAAGGTCATTAGCAAAAAACCTAGTCATGTAACACAACTATGAAGGGCTATAACTTTTTAATGGTGCACTTGTACATAGATAAAAGTGATTGAATCGGCCTAGAATTCGTCAGAGATTGCTCAGTTAAGAGATTGGGCGCACTTTTAAAAACACTCTGTATAACCCGAGACAATTATCAGGTGCCCTGGTAAAATACACACTGGATGTGTGAACGACTTTATTTAGTATATTCTTGGAACAGCCCTTCACCAACTTGCAGCACGTCTCCGTATTTATAAAAGAACTTAGTTTTCTTCACAGCTTTTACTAGTTGAAACTGCATTATTAAATATCTATAATGAATAATATTGCACATAAACATCTCTAGATATAAAATATCTGGCTTTCGCCGAGAAAAGTGGGAACTAAAATTCAAAGAAAAAAATGGAGTGACGAGCAAAAACGCGTAATCACTGCATACTTCAAAGATCACATCAAAAGAAAAGGTCTCCAAGAAAGCAGGAGGTTGAGCAACTGATGGCAGCCAACAAACAGCTCTTTAAAGACAGAACTTGGTTACCATAAAAGCATATGTATACAACTGTTATAAATAAAGGTTTCACTTTCAACAGTTCTACTTTGACTACAGTTATAAAAAAATGCAATTTTAGGTTGTGCATGTGTACCTAGAACACGTTCTTTCCCACAGGCCGCTGGCGTCAATAACCTATACGGCGATCAAGAGACTTGAATGTATAGTTGCGGTAAAAAATATTTATTTTATTGCATCTTCTTAAGGTAAATGTAAAATATATAAAAATATATTATTATTTAATCGCGTTAATCATAAACAATGACTTTTGATTACTCTTGATTTTGACATAAACACAAATTGTCTTACGACGCTTATATTTGTAATGACGCTTATAGAGACCGCTTATACAGCATGTTAAACTTTTTTACAGTAACGCCAATTTCCATTTTTCAAGCCTCTCTGTATGCTTTAGCAGTCTGAGTATCTGCAGACTCTAAAAATTCACTTTTAGCGTTACATAATAGTTTAGGGTACTGCACAGGGACACGTACAACAAAATAATAAATAATGTCACCCCGTGGTGTTTAGGGTGCGCGCTGCTTGCGTTGCTGTAGATTAGTACCCGAAACAGAAATTGGGACAAAGCCAGGAGTAATACGACTTAGGTCGTTTTAACAACAATTTATTAACAATAGGTATATAAAGTAAGTAATAGAACATTAATAAAGGCAAAAGCAATTAAACGAACATTGTTTTTGAATCTAATTATTAGACTGATCTATGATTGAATATTTGCATACGTCACATAGATCGTACGACGCGTAAACTGAATAATAAGTTGAATAGAAGTAAATTTGGAAGAAATTCTCTGTCTGACAATAAATACCGCATGATTCAAAGGTACACCGTACAAAAAAAATTGTATTCTTTTGTGTACACCTTGTTTATCTAAGCTGTTTTCTATAAACAATTGTTTGTATATRAGAATATTTAGTGTTACTTCTGCTTTAGTTTTAGTAATACTGTTTGCATGTTATAAGTGAGTTTTATGTTTCGATACTTTTATACTCATGAACTGGAATAAACTATTAAGCGAACTTACTCACTTCTATTTGCCTCTATTTTCACTCTATACTTTCACTAAATCATATCAAGAAATAAAAGAAAAATTAATTATAAGAGCTTTTTTCTGCAATAAATTCTTTTGTGGTCTATTAAATGTTCCAGCTTAAAATTTCTTTCTTCACTGCTGTTGGAGAACGCCAAACAATATTAGTCGCACACTATTTTTTTTTACTACATCAATTAACATTTATATACACAGCTAAATTATGCCATGTTGAGCCCATCTCAGTGCTAAGAAAACTTCAAACGTGCATGAAAATAATTTGTACAGTGTTGTCACATGTCGGGCCACACAGCGTCGCAATAGTATTTTGTAAACAACGTGTATATAAAAGATACAGAAAGCGCCCCCTTGAGCCCGGTTTGGTGAACTATTCCGCATGAATTGCACTTATAGACCGGTCATTGTTGAGCCCCCCCAAAAATTTGTTTAAAGACTGCTTTTGACATCAGTTATCGAATAGAGCTTATATACAGTGCCATACGCTAATGAGCCCGACCCTGGGTTCGATAGCGTCATTTTGGGCTCAACAAGATACCATAAGCTTGGGAATCGGGCTAACTAATGACCATCTATATGTCTATATATATATATATATATATATATATATATATATATATATATATATATATATATATATATATATATATATATATATATATACATCCCACTATTACTGAAGCGTCCGTACATTGACACTTTTCCGCTATTGTGGCGTCCATTTCCATTGAAGCGTCCGTATACGGACGCTCTAATATTTACCTATGTAATCGAACTGCTGAAGACCCCCACTCCCTTCTGGCAAAAATTTGGGAGGACGCTAGGGTGAGCCAAGAACTACTCATTTAGCATACTGGCGTATAATTTTGGTTCCGCTAGTTGACCGCCAGGCGCGCCAGTAGGTATKCGATGCCCGTATATTTCTCGTACAGGACGTCGGTTTGCGGGCGTCCTTTRTTTTTATCTATTTTATCGGCGTTGCCGTTGATGATGTAGTCGTATATAACACGTTTAAATCGCKCAATTTGGAGCGTCCGAAATTTRTTTTAAAAGCAAGCATTTATTTMATTCCGMTCTTTGCGTATTCATATATAATACGTTCACACCGCCCACTTTAAAGCGTCCTCGCATAAATTTAAAAATATTAAAGGTGTTGCATTGGTATGGCGCAAAAAACATGGCCTTTAACGATGGGGAATTGATAGATACTATTTTAAATTTAAAATAAAAATTAAATAAGATTTTAGCGAGTGCATTGGATGGTTTTCTGTGCGATAATAATAATTATGATCTTGTAAACTAATAATTCTAATCTGTCAAATTCATTTATAACTTTACACTTGAAATGAAAATGAATGTATATAGGATGTCAATTTTATTAAGGTGCCTTTTTATGTCATTTGCTCTTATTTATATAATGAAACCACCATTACTATGGACCAACACATGACATTACAATTGTAGAGTGTGCCATAACGCTAAAATTTCTGGCTTTAGTATTAACATTTTATTCAGAAGAATAGCTCTTCGTATGAAATGCCTGCTTCAAAATTATTACTTGTAGTGCATTCAAAGGCATTTGTATATGAAAAAACCATTACTCATAGTTTAAGATATTCAAACTTTATGTGAATGGACAAATAATAATAATGTACCATTTAAAACGCTGTGGATTTAATATGATATCATGAGCAATTCAGCATTAATTATACTAATGTTTTAAAGCCAAACAAAAAGATTTACATGTATTTTCTCATGTCCAACTGGATCACTTTATACGTTTTCTATTTCTGGTTGGTAAACAGAGCTGAAAGTGTTTAGTATTTTCCAATAATAAAAAGGATTGAAATACATAAGGTATTTAAAATACGTTTTTCAATCAGTACTTAAAATACTTGAAATAAAATACTATTTGGTATGTAGTATTTGAAAGTATTTAAACTACTTTAAAAGTATTTTCAATAGTAATTTTACTTTTTAAGTTACAAAGTATAATACGGGCTTCAGTAATAGTGGGATGTATACATTTTATTATTGTAAAAATACTTTTAAATTAAAAAGTTTTGTACATAGTTATTTATTTTATAAAATCAATTCGTATTCAAAATTATGTTGAAACATTGTAAGTAATTGTGTATCAATTATAATATTTTAATGACAAAAAACAATATGGATTTACTTATGTGCCAGTTTTTTTTTCACTTTTTGTATACATTTTGCTAGTTACTTTTTTAGTGAATTAGTTTTACGTGTCTATCCAGGGCAATTTGGATTTTCCTTTAGGGGCTCTGTTATTTCTTCACAATCGCAAGACATCTGATTAAAAACTACTACATAAAGTAATAAACAAATGGTAAATAACTATGTTTATTAGTCACAAATTCAAAGAGCTATGTGTGATAAATTAGACATACATACTTTAGTTAAGGAACTGTGTAACGAATGAGACTTGTCATGCGCACAAATAAGTTTCAATAAATAAATTTAAAAAATAAAAATTATATACAATATCGACTATATTTAAAGCCTTTTGTTTTTCTTTGTCATGTCGGCATTTATTTTTTCCAGACTTTTTGGGGTACAATGTGCAGACATTTCTTAAATAAATCTATGTAGAGTGATCGTGTATCAGGAGGGCATTTTTATTATTTTATTATAAAACTTTGCAGGAAAGACATTTTTACAAAATTTTTCTTAACAATTATTATCTACAAAATAGTGTAAAAGAATTTGCCATTCATCCCCACTTATTTAATTTCTCAAATATTATTTCTGTAGCTGTAATTTTTCTTCTAATTTCTTATCTGTCGTTAACAGTTTTCACGAAATTAAAAATAAACTGCAATTTTGTAGATGCTTACTAAAACAATTGAAGGTTGGTGTTGAAACAAAGGTATTTTGAAGTTTTCGTGCTTTTTATGCTGTTTTTACGTTAATAATCCTGTTATTGTTTGTTGTTAGTGCTACTCTTTTGCATTTGTTTGTATTTTCATATTTTCCATAAAATAAATAAGTATGGAATGGAGTTCGGTTTGGGCGCTGATCGGAGACAGACGTGTATTCGAACGGCTCTCTGAGATATACTACAAGCGCATAAACTAAACTGTTCATAGAGTGAGTGTTTCACGGTTATACCTGTATGGTGGGGAGAGGTGCTTAGCGTGGTGAAGGTAGTGCTTGCGTACCTGAGCACCTGTGTACCTGGTTGTATCTGTTTTACCACATATGAGAGCTCATCTAACTAACAACCTACAACAGGAACTAAAATAAGATAAGATAATAGAAAAATAGTTAACTAACATACTAGTATAATAATTGATACGCATGTTGCAAGTGCCTAACTACTATTACTACTTTCTTTGTATTATTTCTTTTCCAATACAACTAATATCCCATTCCGGGGAAAAAAGAACGTATTTTAGGACCGAAAGCGACCGTACCCAGGTACTCGCCCGCTGTTTGTTTGAATTCAAGGGCGACCCATATGGAATGCTTTAACAGCGGTAAAAAGGCTTTTCAACAGATAGGAGTGTTACATCAGCTACCCTCACGTGTTCACGCGCGAAAAACGGATACTATTCTAAATGGCAATAATAATAATAAACATTAAGCATTCAAGAAATCAAAATATATAAACGCCTATACCGTAGTCCTAACAACTAGATCGATCAATTAACCAACAAATAACAAATGCAAGCCTCATCTTTTTAGACGTCCTTAAAGTAAAACGAAATGAAAAGAAAAGGGATGCTCTACAGCTACAAGAACTCAACGAAACCGAAAGAGGAGAAAACAAAATATATTTAAGGGAAAAGAGGAACCGCTTAGATCGACATTATACACCTATGACCCAAGATGAGTGTCGCGTTAAACAATCATACTGAATTTTAAAATTTTCGTTAATAATGTTTTCTAGTGTTGCATCCTTGTGTTTGTGTTGCGGCTGTTATTATCATCGTCGTTACAGTGAAGTAGTTCCGTGTATCCTGCAGGGTATTACACAATTGTGGGACCGAAACCGCCTGCGAACCACAAATAGATATATGGGAGAACATTGTCCAGCAATAACACAAAATCGGGCAGGAAAAATAAGAAGAAAGTCTGTAAAAGATGTTGAAGTTCGGAAGCAGCTTGGAAAAACTGTTCAAGGTGTGACTCGAAAGAGTCCCAGCACTCATAATCGACTTGGAACAAAATCGCTTCAGAAGAACTCTTAGCGGTAACACCAGAAAAAAGGAGTTAAAATAACCATTATGATACTGCGATAATCTTGTCTAGAGACCAGGAAGTCATGTAAATAAACCCACGACCGTAAAGAATCTCTAATATACATTAAAAAATGCGTGCAGACAAGAAGGATCCCGTAGAACATCACCCGACGTAGAGCTCCAGCAAGATATCGGACAAACAGAGAGGAAGGAAACGCCAACATCATCATGAAAATTAAAATAAATAAAATTGGAAGAGTTTAATTCACAATGTGTCCCAGTGTTATGTACTTATGTTTGTGTTACTATTACAGAAAAGTGATACATAAAATCCTGGAAGACTGAAACAGTATGTATTGTAAGTGTACATGTCCCAACCGACATAAGAGCGAACTCAGTGCTGACCCAAATATCTCGAGAAATAATAAAATGCGGCAAAAGCGGGACTCTTGGATAGCAGAACTATCACAAAAAGAATAGAGACATACGCGACGAAATACTAGGGACACATCTAGGAGAGAAGCAGACCACATATTAAGGAAGGCCTGGGAACTAAGTGGAGACAACGAAAAAGAGGAAGACCGTGCTTTACACTGAAAACAACTATAGAGGGGACAATTCAGAAATCAGAGAGAAACGAAGCTAGAAATGATAAGAAACAAGAAATTAACAGAGCTACTCGGAAGTGGAACAACAGCACCAAAAAACATTAAAAGGAAATGAATGTACCTATATAACCTTCCAATTCCAGTCCTTATATTGCCTTAACATGCGCTAGGTAGTCGCACTACTAGCAATCAGCATGTACCCCTCCAACCCAGCGTTGACGGCCGGCCCGGCGGTATATCCGAGAGTGGCAAAAATGCTGAATGTACGCTGGTTCAATAAATAAAATAAATAAGTATGGAATGGTCATAAAAATATTAAAACTGTTTCATGTTCAAAATATCTGAAATCTAATTTCTACTTAGTAGTCTTCCTAAACAAACATTGTTTCTAATGTGTCAAAATAGACTATTTTAACAGTAAATATTTAGTAATTTTAAAACGTTTTACTACATACAAGACCTTACATATTAACGATTTTCGCTTATGTGCCAAAATGTTTTGTTTCAATACTAAGATTCAACGGTTTTTCAATTGTTTTAATCAGCAACCACAAAATCAGCTTTTTTTAATTGCGTGAAAACTGTTTAAGACAGATAGGCAATGTGCTGCATGAAAAGAAAGGAAATTTAATTCTGCATCTATCAGTGGCTTAATAATAATAACGTTCTATTAAAAAAATAAAGATATTGGCCTTTGAAGTTTGTTTTATTAGAAACCTTGCAGCTTTACAGAAAGGTAAGCTATGGCTGATAAAGTATGAACAAGTCCCCACAACATACTGATGAAAACTATATAATTGAAGCTTTTGTGGTTTTGAATCTAATTAATTTCTTAGGAATCACTGCAAACGGCAAAATTTTATAAAAAATGTTAATTGCGCCTTAACGGTTAATCTTAGGCCCATGGTGTTCTGAATAAAGCCACCTTAAATTTAAGAGGGAATCAAAAATGTAATAATATACAGGGTGTTCCATTTCAATAACAGAATATTTTCGTTCGACTCGCCCCGCCATGAAATGTCAGTATCTAAATTTTCAGCTTAAAACTCCGTTAACTTCCCAAGATACTTCTAATGGAAGCTTAAGTGTGGACACCCTGTATTTTAAAGCATGAATAGTTACTAAAAAAAACCAAAATCTGAACTTAACACCCGTATCTTTCTTAATATTGGCTTTTTGGCCAAGATAAGTTTACTTAAATCGGCTTATTTAGTTGTAAGGGACATATTAACGAATCTAACTGAAGTGTCAAAGTAGTTTGTTTCAATACTAAGATGCAATTGTTTTTCAGTTGTTTTAATCAGAAACCACAAAATCAAAGCTTTTTTTAATTGCGTGAAAACTGTTGAAATAGATAGGTCATGTGCGGCATCAAAAGAAAGGAAATTTAATTCTGCATCTATCAGCGGTATAATAATACTCTATTATTTAAAAAAATAAAGTTATTGACATTTGAAATTGTTTTCTTGAAAAGCTTAGAAAACAACCCTGCAGCTTTACAAAAAAGTAAACTTTGGCTGATAAAGTATAAACAAGTACTCCCAACATGTGGATAAAAACTGTATAGTTATTTTGAGGTTCTGAATCTAAGTAATTTTTAGAAACCACTGCAAACGTCATAATTTTTCAAAAAAATGCTAATTACCTTAAAATTTTACGAGAAATCTAAAAAATGTAATATACAGGGTGTTCTGTTTAAAGTAACAAAGTTGGTATCTACTTCCGGTATAACCGGAAGTAGGCCATCTCGGAAAATATTTTGGTTCGACTGGCCCCGCCCTGGAATGTCAGAATCCAAATTTTCAGCTGAAAATTGAGTCAACTTCCCAAGATACTTCTAATGGAAGCATAAGTGTGGACACCCTGTATTACGTAAACATATTCAATTTCCAACATTAACGGAATACAATCCGACTAATCCGACTTGACTTAGGTGACACACCGTGTATAAAGACTGTGCATCAATCTTCTTCGATTATTTTGATTTGAAGAATGCTTATTGCCGCGATCTTACGGATCGCGAATATTTGGCAACGTCGTGACGCCGAGCTAGCGATGATATGTACGCAGAGATATACGCGGACGCTTCATCAATAACGTAATGTAAAGGACGCCACAAAAGTGGTGAAATAAATGCGAATATGTATTGGACGCCACAAACTTGTTCTTTGTACGGACGCTGTAGTAATAGCGGGATGTAAATATATATATGCACTTCAAGATTCATTTTACGTAATTTTAAAAAAAAGTGATAATACCCAATTACCTATGTTGGGAAACACAACCAAAACTGCACAAAAATTAAGAGCTCCTTATCTAGATTTATGATACTAAGAACCATGCTAACCAAAATATAATAGATAATATACCTCTMATTAGWGCAACTAGCATATGGCATAGTAGCATGGGGACAACATACAACTTCAATATAAAAATGGTAGAGAAAATACAGAAAGGCTTTTTAAAAAKCATATGAAAGATGCAGAAAWGTCCGACTTGCTACAGCTATCTATGCATATAATGTTCTTATACATCAGTTTAACTTATACTTTAAAAAACCGCTGCAAATTGAATCAATACTTCCACATCCAATTGTCAAAATGACATTTACGTTTTTATTTCTTATACTGTACGATTAGTAATCAGATTTTGAGCATTTTGTCTCTCAACACATTTTGTCTAAGACAAAGTCCTCGTGATATTAGCAAAAATATATACATTTTAAAATCGGTTTTTTTCAAATAACTCGAAAATTATTAACTTAACAAAAAAATTACAAGAGTGCTTTCTGATCAGAAATTTGATTTTCTAGATAATACCAAAATTTAAAAAAATCGTACGAGCAGGGACCAAAATAGGTTTTTTGCAAATATTTCGAAAATGTCAAAATTTTGAAGACACTTTTTGTGAGAAATTTTATTTCCTATCCGATGGCATTTTTATTTTTTGAATATATTAAATATATGTATTTGGAGATATTTAGGAAAAACAGTTTTCTTTAAATGACGCTTTTTTGCTAATATCTTCTAAACAGTTTGCTGCACTGAAAATTTATAAGAACGAATAATACTCGCAGTTATACTACTAATGACATACTAAAACGAAAAAAATGTAAAAAAATAAAAATTTGCAAAAAGGGTAGTTACCCCCCAATTTTGCACCCTTCCCGATATCCTACTTATCCCACAAACAATAGGTCGCTTTGGGTAGTTGAGATTTATATGTTTGCCAAATTTCAAGTTCATATATTAAGTCTTTCGAAAGTTATCGTTTATACAAACAAAACCACAGACACACAGACAAGAAATTTTTTTGCTCAAATTTTGTTTTTTTGCGTTTTCGACCATTTTAAAGCGAATGAGCAAATAAAAATTTTTGAAAATTTATTTCGCGATACAATACTTCCCATCCGTTGGATGTGGAAGTAATAGCTCACCATTATGAAACACACAGCAGCAACATAGTATTAAAAGGCCAAAATAAGACAAAAAAGTATTAACTATATCATAGTGAAGCTATATACTGAAATACTGGAAAAGGCTGCAAAAGATTCAGCAAGTATTAATATTATTAAGATGACGATAAAAGGTCAGATAAGTAAGCAACTACGCGATTTTATTTTACAATATGATATCTCTAAAAGTTAAAACAATATGCTTATTTTATATAAGAAAGATAATTATTGCCTGGAATCATTTATAAATGGGCATGTGTGATATTTGATTGGTTTTGCAGGCATATTACGTAATGAAAAAGTATTGCCAGCCTTGACACAAGCACTGCTTATGTGAATTTTTGTTATATTGTTTATTAGCCTTCTCATTTCTATTAACATCTATTGTGTCTTTTTTCATACACTATTACTATGTAACTGAAACAAGGTAAATGAACCAGTATTATTATTATTAAAAATCCGTTTCACTAAACAAACTGAAAAGCCCTTATTTTTACTTGCTCTTACCTTAATATTATTAATTTTTAAGCTTTGGTTTTCAGTACTGCAGTGGTATTTATACTTACGCAGTGGATTTCAAATACACAAAAATTCTGTCAGCTGCCAGTGAATATAACATCTGCATACATGTATGTATAAAAGAGGGGATACCGCATCTCATTGACAGAAAACGCATTGTTGTGAAGCCAACATCTAAATGGCGTGAAGTTAGCGCAATAACAAACTTTGTTTTCTTTACGCGGCATTGGCGTGCCATAATTTGCATTCTTCAGTCTGCTTCGGAAACCTAAAAATAATAGATAGGAAAAATATTGTATGAATATGATTTAAGCACACATATAAAACTCATTTTTTTGTAATACACTAGTAAACAATTCATCTTTCAGTAGTAGTGTTGTAAAATATCGGCATAATAAGGAATTTAAAATACCGCACGCCTATGAGTCTTAACCTTAAATACTACTTGGGTGTTACTTTTTGAGATTACGTCATCCAATATGGCGTCCAGGGGGCAAAAAGCGCACGCATAGGACGCGCCTGCGAAACCCTGGAAACGGACGCGTGGCTGATAGAGTTGGGTCCTTCATGACCAAGTCGTTTAAATTGAATGACTCATGCCTTGATTTGGCTCACAGCTAATGAATCAGTGTCGTTCGTGTGTCGTACATGGTTAACGGCTGACGACAGCACACGACGATAACACAGCATGACAGCATATTTATATGCTGTGGCGAGACAGGACGACAGGAGACATGCTGTCACTTTCAATTCACGATCCATATGAACGACTTGAATGATTCGAATCTACGTGATTGATTGAATGATTTAAATTGAATCGAATGTCTAGTGACTGACGTTGGCATTAAGTAATGGCATAGAAAAATTTTCAGAACGCCAACTAAATAAGGAAATTGGTTCGGTTTTGAGCGAAATTTTATCCTTGTTTAACATTAGCATTATTCTATTACTTTTATCTCTGTCTTCAGTTGGGAAGGAGCTGAGAGGGCAGCACGAGCGCGGTGATTCTGCATTCCGATTGGTCAAACTCGTAGCAGCCCCAAACTGTGTAGTTGCCAGATTGCACAATTTTTTCCTTATTCTGTTATAAGAAATTCACTTTATTCCAATCACTTTTATTACAAACTTTTTATTAATAGTGCTTAAGAATATTTTTGATTGTGACTTAATACTCTGAATTATTGGACGATATATAAATAAGCTTTCGCTGGATTTCAGAGATTGATTTTAACATTATTATTTTGAAATAAATGTGGCATTCTTGCACGCCTGCGTCGTGCACATGATTACGCGTTTGTCCGCCATATTGCTTTTTCGAATTATAGGGTTAAGTACGATTTTGTGTTTGTTTGGACGTTTATTTCCTTTCGTTGCGTTATTATTACATAAAAGTGTTAAGAACTAGTGAAGCCTGGTAAGTTACCATTGTTGAAATATCATGATGTAGTACTCTGGGCTCTTGTGTTGCATAGTTGCACCGATGGCGTTGGTTGAACTACGGCTGTGCGTGGCGATTGCACTGCTACAAGAGTAAACTTGGTAAGTTTGTAGTTATTGGGGGATAAGATATTGTTATTGATTAATCTTTGGTTTATAGTGGTCTTGCTGCTTTGTGGAGACACACGGGGTTAGTGACTCCAGCATCTTTTTTGGCTGTCTGAGTCTGAGAGCAAAAGCTAAAGTACAAAAGCAGCAGGAGTATGCGTTAAGTAACTATTTTGAGTAAGGAAATGTACTTCGTTAATGTAGAATTCATTAACGTAGCAGCATTACTGGTTGGTTAAAGGTGTGTAACCCAATATCACCACCATCTGATTGTAAAATGTAAGTAGTACAATAGCAATTGTGATACTATTTTTGTTAAGAAAACTTATCATAGGTACCCCTAGATTCCCGTAGCAATTAACATTATGCAACAGTGTCGTTGCTTGGTCTGCAGATGCAGTGATGTGCTTGTGGGAAAAATGCATTATTTTCCTTCTAATGCTGAAAAGTAAGTGCATGCTGCTTATTAATATAGCTAAATTATATTAACAATACTTTTATATATGCATGGCTTTTCTTTTGGCAATTATAGAATTTGTAGCTTGAATCTAGTTACGCGAAAATTGCGACTACATGCTGTTCCCTCGTTATATCCAGCAGTTATGTAAGCATACCGATTTAATTGGTATAGAATGTGCTAACCTAACCTGTAAAATATTGTGCATTTATGATATCTTAGGAATTAACTTATCATATATTTTAGCTGAAACATCTAGCAGCTAGTTGTTCTGGTTTACAAGACAGCCAAGACACATCTAATGTAAGCGGACATCCTGTTTCCAGGGCATTCCAGACATGTCAAGGGCAAACGCTTCATCTAGAAAAAAGGCGTCTTATGCATACAGTGGAAAACAAAGAGGCCTACATTTTCAAATTGAATAGAAAGTACAAAAATAAATCTGGAGATGTGGGGGCATTGACAGGACTTGCAGATTCCCCTTCTTTAAGAAACTTATTTAAAGGTAGGTGAAATACCTAGATCTAATTTAAAAAATAATAAATAATTCTTTGTTTTTTCAGTGGAATCCCCATGGAAGACGTAAGACGGTAGAGAAGGTACTGGCAATTGCGCTTCTGAAGAGGAATCCTAAATGTTATAGGTTCTAATGAAAAGTTGTTGCTCTACCATTTCGTACTACTTTGTTGACGATGTTGCAAAAAGTATCCTTCCATTCTGGAATAAACGAACACCAAAATTTCGTCATCGGGGACATTGTACGTTCTGTCTGTCATATAGGAATTCCTTTGTGGTGCAAGCGATGGCATCAAGAAAACCAGCAGACTCGAAAAGAAGCAAGATAAGTAAGGCGGAAGATGCGCAAGTTCCAGCATTATGGATAAATAAGTTATTCTATATCGTTACAAGTGTCAAGTTTGCATTTTATAGACATACAGTATTATTTTATATTATTCACATCCACAAATGCATATTCTTAATGATTCATTACTTACAATAACTTTGTTTATCAAGCACAGACTGCATGCACTCAGTATAGTAATACAAAAATACAAGTAAATACAAAAACTATCGGTGTTTCAAGCTTTCTGTTTATAAAACTTTGTTTTCTGAAAGTTTTTAAGAGTTTTTTCTACAGTCTATATTTTGAAGCAATAAATTTACGAACTACTCTAGAACCCATGAAATTATTGAATAATAGTAACAATAAAAACATTTCGTATTTATTAGTTCAGCTCAACATCGTATACAATTGTTATAACTTTAATATGAAAAGCTAAATGAATAAAATAAGAATAGAAAACTTCCACTTCATTACCTTAATTACAGCTTAATGAGTTTCTTCATTAATTTGTTAAAACTTGCATTGTGTTGTTTCCACATGTCTTTAAGAAGTAACAAATAAATGGTTCAATTACTGAACTTCCATAATTGTAAATGCCAGTAACAAAATTTATGTATTGTGTAATATTCCTTCATGTAGGAAATCAAATAAGATTAACACGGTGCCTTAAAACTATAGATGTTTACAGAACATATTGATTTTAATGAAATTTTTGGCTAAAGCTGCACAAGAAGCTCGTTAAACTTTTTTATATACACATAATGTCATATTTCTATACCCCTTAATTTGAAAATGGGAACATTGTAAATTATCTATTGTATAAGCAGCGTTATTGTACATACAATATTTATACACTATACCACGAAATTAGTTTTATTTGCTATTGTACATATTATTTATGTATGCATATCATTTATTTCTCTTTGTGTTCAGCTATTTGAATTATTGTAATTAGTAAATAATTTTGTCTCATCCTATGATTTACTATTGTATTTCTTTATTGTTTTGTAAATAAACGTTTTCCAATTAGTCATTGTTTCATTTTGAAGTTAAATAAAAAATACCAGCAGATTAGCAGTGCAGCACTCCTTCTAGCATATTTTCTAACCTGCCGCCACACGCCGCGCGCGACCTCTACCGACACCTTCCTATACAGCGGCGCAGACCGAACCTGAAATATATAGGGAGTCGTACTTCTCGACGTTTTCTCTGGTAATGGCATTTCTATGACAGCGCGCTAGAAGCTGCATCGTTTTGACATGTGCCCCCTGGCAGTCGCTCCGAAAGTCACGTGTTCTAAAAAGCCTAATGGGTGTTACATACCTGTGAAATGAAACATTGGGTTAACGTCACTGATCTCTAAATAACTGGATGTCGCTTACATACCAAAATGCATGTAAATTATTTGTGATAGATTTACGCCACTTTAGCGCCTAGCCGCTGGTCCTTGTACTAAAATTTTGACAAAGGTTCGCTTCTGCGGTAAATATAACGTTAATGATTGACGGTTAAAATCGTGAACTCAKCATCTGTCTGCAGATTTCCAAAAGATKATCGTTGTAGTGTTTGAGTAAGAAACATGTACCGTGCMAACTGGATGTTACGTTTACTAATAACCATATTACCTATATAGTTAAGGATCTAACCTAAAATTTGAACGCGCCGTTAAATTGATAGTACGAGTACCAGCGGCATGGCGGCTACCAAGATACTTCTATAACTGGTATGTCAACTCTTATATTTATGAATGGAATTTGACGTTTCTGACCAAGAGGC
This sequence comes from Rhyzopertha dominica, assembly GCA_025024175.1. NCBI lineage: Eukaryota > Metazoa > Arthropoda > Insecta > Coleoptera > Bostrichidae > Rhyzopertha > Rhyzopertha dominica. The sequence goes on from QCXZ01000003.1 coordinate 24,324,574, forward strand.
AAGTTAAGCTTTTATTAATGGATAATAGATGGCAGCAGGTTCGTTGCGGACTGTCAGAATAGCATCTACGATCTGTCAAAACTTGTTGTTTTGGTTATGTTATTATGTGTTATAACACTATTTTGTTACGTTTTTAATATTGTGTACCCCAGAAAATAATATAATGCAGTGATTATACTACAAAGCTTTTCACTAGCTGTGTTGAAAATGTTGGCGGCTAAAAACAAAGTGAAGTTACCATATTTACGCTGCCAAAACGTACGTACCACATAACTGGGTATGGAGAGAACATCACTTCGTAAGTTTCCAGTCAGTTAAACCTTATTTTAAACCTGTTTAGATAATATGTGTTTTTTAGGTTGAGTGTATTATATCTGGGTGATTAGCATGAGAATTTGGCTGGTATATACTGTTTTCTATAATGAATTTGGAAAAAGCAACGACCTGGGAGAGCCAATTTCCTAGTTGATGTTCTTCAGTATAGAATGGTGCTGTTGGAATGGAGTAATATTTGTTGGTGTGATAGTTATATTACCAGGCAAGTAAGTACAACAGTTGACGTAAAAGCATGCATACTGTTGTTAATACGGATCTGATACTCCAAGTGTTGATGAATAGTTAAAAATATGCTGCCATAAGCTTTCTAATATTCTGTAGAACATTAGTAACATTGCCAAAATCTGTTACGAATCTCACTTTTAATAATAAATGTAAGAGAAGTCACCAACTTGACATGAAATACTTACCATATACATTTGAGGTGAAATGCAAATTATACTGCCATTTATTTTGTGCTAATTCTAACAGAGAGTTAAAAGTTACAATTGTGTAGATCTGGTAAATCCACAATTTTGATTACTTATCTTATTATATTTAAAAATAATACGAATATACCTATGTTCGAAAAATAAATAAAATTTTTTTGCTTTATTGTTAGGTTCGGTAATTACGTTTTAGAGTCGAGGCTAGACATAACTGATTTTGATCAGGTGGTTATCCAGCTATTATGTCACAAATAAACGATGTGTCTTATGTTCTTAGTATCATCTGAATAACTATCAAAAATGTAAATTCCTCGACCACTTTAACTACACTGTTTATCTGTAAACTGCATACAAAATGCAAAAATCTCTTAACTCAAGAATTCTGGCCAATTCCATTTGGAAAAACCGAAGGATACAGATTTACTTTTCTTGCATTTATTGAACAGTTAGGATAGATATGACCAGTGTTATCTAACGGGATCGAACAGAAAGATGTAGGTACCGAATACAGTCTGCAGTTTCAGAGACAAACAATAAATGGTAACTCTCAAAAGTTGTCAACAACAGTTGTGTATTAATACAATGTTTGCTAAACTAATTTGGATAATTTTGAATACTTCTTTGATTGTGCATGTTCTGACGAACATTTACGTGCCTCTTTCTGGCACGTCAGTGACATTCTTCTTACCAAAAATGTAAATGCAATTTTTTTGACAGTTCAGTTTTGTGTATTGCACAGCCTACGAAACCGTGAATTTTTTTCTTTTCAGTGCATTTAAAATATCAGTTTTTCATTTCTTGTTTCAGATAATCTTCAATAATTTCCCGAAGAAGAATTATTAGCCCTTGTGATAGAAATATCAAGTGTCCCCTACTTCTTAAAATTATGAATAAATTGCAAGATTCCAATCCATCCCCAACTAGTGTCTTCACACAGTCTGGACAATTATGGGATGCTCCAACAGATGGTGAAAGAAGAGATCTGGATTTGCTGGGTATTAGGGAAACCAAATCAAGTTCCGGAGGACCTTCAGATTTTTGTAGTGTACCTAAATCTGTATGTTTAAACCAAAATGTTAATATAATAAATGTTAAATTATAGATGTTTTGTTTATGTAAATATTGATTATTGTTGTACTGTAAAATTACATACCTACTGTATTTGTGTAAAAAAATACTTTCAAAATCACTTGTGTTCCAAAAAATACGGCTTAAAATTTCAGTAATTCAAGTTTTGAATTGCTGTTCTTTATTCAGAAGTTTTTAATTATGGGATACAGTGTGTAAAAATGAAAATTTGTATTCTAATTAAATTTTGAAAAGAATATACTGATGCATGTTGTATTTTTATTGTCCTGAAAGGAAATTAGTTAAACATTTGTTGTGTTGTATTTAACTTGAATTTATGTTCAACATTATTCTTAGACAAACAGAAGCTACCTATATGCATCAGGAGTTGCTCAATTTAACATTTTCGAGAATAAAAAATAAAGGTTATGTCCAAATATCTACATACGAAAAGCTATTTAAATAGAATTGCTCCAAACACCTGTATGAAGTTAAAAGCTCATTTTTGTACTGAAGGTTAATAATAATGGAATAGACCATCACAATCACCTAACATTAACTTGCTGTTAAACCATACCCAGCAAATAGTGTAGCAATCAAAAGAAGTTAAATTGTTTAATTTGTATGATTTTACACTTATCAATGTAAAACTGGATCCTTCTTATCATATTTAAACCACCTTCAAAAATCTAATATTCATAAGTTTAAATGAATAAAGAGAGAAGTGCAAAAAGTAAAAATAAAAAAAAAACAACAGTTTTGATTCTGATTTATCTTACAGGTAAATCAATTMACTAAAAAATTGAATATTCTACATATTCACATGTATTGGCTACCAAGTTAATGTTAGAAAGCACTTGCGATAATAGAACTCAGAAAAACTAATAGGTAGTTTTGTATCCCCCACCATTACCATGCATCTTGTAAACTGGCTAGCTACCATATGTGCTGCTTGCCTTCTACATAATCACTTCATTCTTCCCAAAATGCACCAGATACAATCCCGGATGCCAGGAAGCACGGTTAGCATGTTAAAGATATGTATTAAAAACTTCAAGAACAACATAAATATCTCTGCAACTACCATAGTAATAGGTACTGACAACCTTATATCACTTTAGAAAGGGTTTTAATTCTGCATCTATCTGTGAGATGAAAAACAGCACCCCGTTTAAAAAAAATGTTAATCTTGTTTGAATTAGTAAAAGTTGGGATTTGTCAATTTAACTTCTGCAAATGATTATCACACACTGCAAACGTCAATATTTAGAAAATTTGAAATAAATCGTGAACAATATGACTGAGGCTTAATGTAATACTAATAAATTAACATTGCCTTTACAACAAATCCAAAATTGCACAGGGTGTTCGATTTAAAATAATGAACCTGTGCTCACTTCCAGTATAATGGGGAGTCCACGAAATATTTTTAGATTGTTAAACGCTTAATTCTGAATGACTCACTTGAACCATTTCTATAATTTTAACTTAGACACTTATTCAACTTATTCGTGCTTAGTGAATCACCATGTATGTTAGGGGCAAGCGGTGGGGGTGCCATAATTGTTCCATCTTAAAAGTTGCCTGTATTAAGCCAGAGCTGACTACCTATAATCATCACCTATATGAAGTCGTATATACAGGTATTCCTCCTGTATTCATTTAATTTTTTGAGATGGAAAGTTGGAAGGACAGGTTGGATAGGAACTTTGGTCTGTTGGAACTGCATAGACAACTTTCTAATATTTTTACTACCGGCATCTGAATATTCTTGTACAAATTTTTGGTTAAAATGTGCCATACACAAGAAGTCTATTTCATGTAAATCTACACCAACACATTTTGACCATGTTTTCAACCTGTAAGCATCCTAAAATAAAATTGTTAAACGCCGCGTATAGGTAAACATACAACTTTGCTAATTATACTTAAGTATAACTTTTGTATCAACACTTGAAATAATGAACTATCTATATTTAATAGTTTTACATGCCCGTAAATGCCACACTTTTTCATTTTGTACAGATTGCAAGCGAATTGAAATTACGAATGTCAACTGCCTGACATTACACATGACAGTCCGCAACTAACGTATGGCCATCTAGTGTTACCTTTATGTAGCTTAACTTGCCCTTGATTTGAGTAAGAAAATGGCCGCCAGTTGGTATACCACGTATAGAGGTATCTTGCTTCACGCCATTCAGATGTTGGCTTCACAACACTGCGCTTTCTGACAATGAGATGCGATATCCCCTCTTATATACATCCATGAATACAGTGTTCAGACTAGGCCGTTCATTACAACAGGCCGGCATGTAGCGCTATCTCACTCGACGCCTACGTCACAAAATCGGTCCACTTCGCACAGAACTCCCATATACTCTTTTAGTATCCATGTGCACTTATTACGAGAGAATAGTAGGAAACTGCTGATACCGCTCATTGAGCACTGTTCTACACTTAATTGCTTTATACTCTGGATCACAATAAAAACTTAAAACGTCGTCGCGGTGATGTTTCCCTAGCTTATTATTAAAAATGACGAATTTAGGACACGTTCGTAGGCATCAAAAGATAAAAAAGTATAGCTAATCTATCAAGTGTTTAAAGTTTTCTTATATTTTTTTATAAAGTGTGGAACATTGAGCAACCGCTAGCTATACAAGTCAATATAAGTCATGTGAATAATGAATAGGTAATTAAAATATGCATGCCACAATGCCTCGTTTGTAGAATGTTCTTTCTTAAATTTATCATTTCCTTAGTAACATCAATATAATTTAAAATAAGTAGCCCGTATTTATCTTTGGTCTTTATGTTCCCTCGAATCTCGATACCAAATTTTATTTCAATCACTTGAAACTCTACTGAAAAAATAATAACAAATTCTTAGGTGTAAATAGCATTGGAGAACCCATATACATAGAATAGAAAGTGAAAATGTTGGGACACTTATAAATATCCACATCCTTTCTAAATAACTATCTTTTCCAAAATATCAACATTTATGCATTTGTGTTTCATTTTAGCCCATATTTTAAAGACGCTACTGTCTGCACTTTGTCCGTCTGGATGTCTGCCTCATAACTTAACGGATCAGGATCGTCGKATATGTCTTGGCCTATCGATGATTAACATGTATTTATTCTTTTGCTTTCTAAATATAACAAATAAATAAAATACTTACATCTGGACGATACAAGTAAAATGTGCTAGATTTTCGTCGAAAATGGCGTTTTTGATCTTTTTTAATATTACTAGTTACATTTTTGTGCTTTGCATTTTATTTTCGTTTTCTTAAATGTATGGGCTATGTTAAGTCTATTTATATGTACCTGTTTTTATTCAGAATATATATTTAATTATTGTATAACAGTTTTTTTAATTTCATTTGTCTGTTACATTATCTACATTGATCCGATAATATAGGTATTTATGTACCATAATACGTACTGTTACATGCTTCCAAATTAAACAACTGATGGGTTGGATTCACTTTGATATACGACTGATGTCACAATGTCACTATTTCAGTACGAGCTCTTTAACCAGTAAATCAAGAGTGGTACTATCAACTAAGGTCGGAAATTCGTATGATGGTGATAATAGTTTTTGTACTCGAGCATTTTAGCTCGAGATCTTGGATTGTACCTACCTATTTTATTTATTCATTTAAACATCTGTCCGAATAAAACATGGTTAATTTGAAGCAATCTCTATAATGTTAATTGCTTAATTTGTTTTACGTGTGAGGTACACGAATTTTGATTTTGGATGGGTAAATTCATGAATTGCACGTTCTTTAAAATAGTCTGATTTTGTTATGACATAAGTAACTACAAATTATTTAGAACTTCGCATCTGCATGAAGGATTTTGTGCGATCGCCAGCCACGTTTAAACGTTTCGCGTCATAAATAGATTCAAGCTATTTACTGATAACTAATGTTGATAGTTGCGTACTCTACAATAAATCGAATGCAAATTGCTATCCCGTCCGTTTTTCTCCGTACGAAAAGAGACAAATCAAGTCATGTTTTTCTTGAAACGTTAAGCAATGTTACGTCTATTTATTAAATAGCTGCTTAAACAATCGTCCAGATGCTTCTTAAGACAATGCTAGACATACTATATAAGGAATTGCCTCGCTTAGTGAAGATAAGCTTGAATTATTCGCAAATTGTATTTTAGGCATAGCGAAGTAGTGCTGCACGCAGCGACTGCAGAAAATGGGTCCGGTCTTGTGACGTCACATTCACCGCCTGCCGGCCTGTACTTATGAACGGCCTACGTTCAGACCCATAATTTGGAACCTAGATTAGGCTGTTACTGGCAAATGGTCCGCAGAAATTTTAATATAATCGCTAATTGAAATTTTCGAGTCAGAACCAAAACTGCGGATTATTAATAATAATATATAATTGCATTACAATCTACTCAGTGCTGAATTTACAACTTTCCACTTCATGCTTTGAGAAAGTCTGTGAAGTACTATCAAAAGGTCAAATTCAGAAGACACTGCATCAGCTTGTATTTTTGTGACATTTAACTACAGCTACCTAGACTTTTGACGAATCAGTATAATTTATATATTAGCGATTTTGTTGAATTCAAACTTGGACGAAAATTTAATTGCTTTTGAATGCATTTAATGAATGCGCTAAATTTAAATTAATGAAAGGTAATGATCATTTACCAGGTCCTTATTACAATTTAATAAATGGTGGAGTGCCATATAAAATTGTAATATTGTAATAAAAATGTGAATATCTGAAAAATTTGAGATATTGTTTATGTTGGCAAGTACCTACAAAACAAGGTTATTTTAAATGTTTTAAGTGAACGAATCGCATTTTCTTTTTTGAAAGCAACTATATTGCTACTTATGCAATAATGGTGTAAAATGTGCAATTGTTAATAATGCTTTGTTAAATAATTATATCAACGTACGTTCAAATAAACTGTAGCCTCAGATTTAAATATAAGAAATATAAATACTTTATTTTTAGAAATACTTATCTAAATATATTTATAGCTTCTCTCTTGTTACGTACATGTCTTAACATGTCAGGAAATCTTACCAAACTGTTTAGCATATCAGGTTTATTTATTGTTGCTTCAGAGATGATGTATTTTATTTTAAATATACCAAATAAATTGTTTCACTGGAAATAATGTAAGTACATAAAATTTCTTTTGCAGCGTATGTGATCGTCGTAATGCTCATAAAATAAATCCTTTGTCTCAGTATTTTAGATTATTTATAAAAAATAAAGCAGATTTCAAGGTAATAAGTAAGTAAAATTCAACATTCACAGTTAAATTAATATTGCTTGCCTTTGACTCAAAATTTGTTCCTATTCAAGTCATCGCGACAATTCCTTCAACGATATAACATTCCACCCTTCTTGTGTAACTTTGCCGCTAAAAGTTTTTCTGATTTTCAAAAATATAGTTTACAGTGTCTGGATACTTCGAAATAACACACTTCGTACGTCAATTTTATTTCGCTCCGTTTCAAGCGAACTTGAAGCGAATATGACAATTCATTTGCATTTTTAAAACGGATGTCAGCTTTTACGAAATTTGAGAAATACTTTGAAAAAAAATACCTCAAAAGCCCTATCAATAAAATTGGGTTGACGTTATATATTTTACGCACGCGACTTTCGGATCCCGGAGAGTCGGCCTTGTGCTGCAACAAATGCGCTGCTGACATTTACTACTAGAGGTGGCCATGCTTATACACCACATCCAGTTATTTAGAGAGGAGTGGTACCGCAACGTCCGCTATATTGGGAATATGTTTTGGCGAGAACATTCAAATTTCAAAATGTTAATTTTACTTACATTGGAAATGGAATAAGATCAAGATCAATAATGAAAATCCATTATTAATCAAGGTAAAGAAAAACAAACATTGAGAAATTTGGATGTTTCCGCCAAAACCTTTACTGCCAATATGGCGGACGTTGCGGTACTGTATTCCATTTAGTGACTGTAAGTGTTTATACAGTCGCTAAATGGAATACAGTATACAGTACCGCAACGTCCGCCATATTGGGAGTAAAAGTTTTGGACTGTAAGTGTTTAATTTTTTTAATAAGTAAATCACAATGTGACAATTTCCTTTTTACTTGTTAAATATTAAGTTTTATTTTCATTATAACTTGTGAAACTACAAGCACCAACCATTCAGTTTATCGCCATAAGTAAAAAATTACCTTATAATAACAATGCTTATCGTAATTTCACAATTAAAAAGCTATGTACGACCGCACATTTATACGTTTTTCTGCTCTAAGCGACCTTAAATTTCGCCAAATTGAATGTTAAACAACGAAACAACTCAAACTATTATAAGCTCGAAAACACTTAAAAGGTAAACGAAACTTGTGAAACGTACCTAATTTAAAAAATTGAGCGCCTAACGTTATCCGTTGTCACGTCCTCCTATTGCATTATCATTAAAATGTGTTTCACCCTGCATAAGATGATAAGGCCTACCTAAGTGGCTTGGAATTTATTTCAATAGCTTAGAACAGAACATCACAGCTCCATATGTCTTGAGGCGTAATCTAGAAACAATCCCACCATTACATCACATCGGAAGCGGAGACGACCATTAAGAAACGCAACTGATCAAACCAACAATATTATAGATGATTCGTTCAACTTAATACGGCAATCTCTTATGCTTTCTGGAAACATTCCCTTYATTATAGCACAACGGAAGTTAAAACGAMCACCTAAAAACTCAATTGGTCAAACTAACAATATTAGAGACCTTTCGTTCAACTTAATACAGAAATCTCTTATGCTTTCTGGAAACAGTCTCTTCATTACATCACATTGGACGCGGAGACGACAATAATTAAGAAACACAATTGGTCAAACTAACAATATTATAGACGATTCGTTCAACTTTATACGGAAATCTCTTATGCTTTCTGGAAACAGTCGCTTCATTACATCACATCGGAAGCGGAGACGATCATTAAGAAACACAATTGGTCAAACTAACAATATTATAGACGATTCGTTCAACTTAAAACGGCAATCTCTTATGCTTTCTGGAAACATTTCTTTCATTATACCACAACCAGCGAAGAACTCAATTAGTCAAATTAACAATATTACAGATCGTTCCTTCGACTTACTATAGCAATCTCTTAGGCTTTCTGAAATCATTCCCTTCATAATAGCACAACGAAAGCTAAAACGACCACCGAAAAACTCGATTGGTCAAATGTACAATATTAGACACCATTCGTTCAACTTAATACAGAAATCTCTTATGCTTTCTGGAAACAGTCTCTTCATTACATCACATTGGACGCGGAGACGACAATAATTAAGAAACACAATTGGTCAAACTAACAATATTATAGACGATTCGTTCAACTTTATACGGAAATCTCTTATGCTTTCTGGAAACAGTCGCTTCATTACATCACATCGGAAGCGGAGACGATCATTAAGAAACACAATTGGTCAAACTAACAATATTATAGACGATTCGTTCAACTTAAAACGGCAATCTCTTATGCTTTCTGGAAACATTTCTTTCATTATACCACAACCAGCGAAGAACTCAATTAGTCAAATTAACAATATTACAGATCGTTCCTTCGACTTACTATAGCAATCTCTTAGGCTTTCTGAAATCATTCCCTTCATAATAGCACAACGAAAGCTAAAACGACCACCGAAAAACTCGATTGGTCAAATGTACAATATTAGACACCATTCGTTCAACTTAATACAGAAATCTCTTATGCTTTCTGGAAACAGTCCCTTCATTATAGCCCAACGGAGGCCAAAACGACCACGGAAAAGCTCAATTGGTCAAATTAATAATATTATAGACGATTCGTTCAACTTAATACGGCAACCTCTTATGCTTTCTGGAAACATTTCTTTCATTATAGCACAACGGAAGCTAAAACGACCACCGAAAAACTCAATTGGTCAAACTAACTGTGTTAGAGACCATTCGTTCAACTTAATACGGAAATCTCTTACGCTTTCTGGAAACATTTCCTTCATTATGGCACAACGGCAGCTAAAACGACCACCAACAAATACAATTGTTCATATTAACAATATTAGAGACCATTCCTTCGACTTAATACAGCAATCTCTTATTTTTTCTGAAAACATTTCCTTCATTACATCACATCGGAAGCGGAGTCGACCATTAAGAAGCACAATTGGTCAAACTAACAATATTATAGACGATTCGTTCCAATTAATACGGTAATGTCTTATGCTTTCTGGAAACATTCCTTCATTATAGCACAACGGAAGCTAAAATGACCACCGACAAATACAATTGGTCAAATTAACGATATTACACAGATCATTGTTTGAATTTAATACGGAAATCTCTTAAGCTTTCAGGAGACATTCCCTTCATTATAGCACAATGGAGGCTAAGACGAGTACCGAAAATCGCAATTGGTCAAATTAACAACATTAGAGAACATTTGTTTGATTTAATATGGAAATCTCTTATGCTTACTGGAAACAGTCCGTTCTTTACATCACATCGGAAGCGGAGTCGACCATTAAGAAACACAATTCGTCAAACTAACAATATTATAGACGATTCGTTCATCTTAATACGGCAATCTCTTATGCTTTCTGGAAACATTCCCTTCATAATAGCACAACGGAAGCTAAAACGACCACCGAAAAATTCAAATGCTAATTGACGAACAAACACTTGATGAACACATCCAAGAAACTGAACTGTTTCAAAACAAATTCTCTAACATAATGTCACGAGCTGCTCAAATAATTCAAGTAACAAACAATAACATGCAACCTGAATCCGCAAGTGGTACAGGTACGACTGAAGTTTTAAATTCCCAGACTAATAAGAAAGCACGTGCCAAGTTACCAACAATTGCACTATCTTCATTTGATGGCAATTTTGCTTTTTGTAGAGAATATAGTGATAGTTTTATCTCATTAATTCATTCAAATGAAGAAATTAGGAGCTTCATTAAAAGAAGCCGCCGATCTTCTGCGCCCCTGAAACTACAGAAGAAAATTATAACATAGGGTGGTCAATGCTTCAAAAAAGATATAACAACAAAAGACGCATTATTAATAATCTCGTCTAAGCAATCTTAGACATGCCAACTATGTATCTAGACTAGTGTATCTTTACGTAACCTAATTAACACATTGCAAAAATATGTGCACTGCTTAAAATCTCTAAATTAGGTAACCTATTGAAAGCTAGGATGCAATATTGGTACCAGTTATTATTTCCAAGTTAGATTTTAGTTTCGTGAAGGAATGGGAAATCAAATTAAACCAAGATTATTCATGTAGCGTTAAAGTTCCTGCTTGTCTGAGCTTCTAAATTTCCTCAGTAGCAAACTGAAAATGCTAGAAACCATTGGATACACAAAAGTTATAAAACCTTCAAAGCCAAGAACTACTAAGTTTTATAATTTTTACTTTTCTAAAATTAGATGAAGCAAAAAGAAACAAATTTGTCTGTAATTACTAATTATGCATTAATTGCTTAATCAATATATTCATGCAGGAAATGCTATCATGAACGTCACACATTATTACATGTAAATAGAGCTGCTGAAACGAAAATAGAAAGCGAAGAAGTGAAACCTACTACATCAGGTAGAGATGAAGTAAATAACCAATCAAATACAAATGTAACTAGCTGTACGTCATCTCTCTTAGACACTCAAATTCTGGTAAAAGAGCTTTTGATATACTTAACAATGTACTGTTAGTACTGTTAGACTCGTCTTCGCAATCAAATTTTATAACCGTAGAAGCATACAATTTACTACAACTCAATAAACTACCAATCGACATGACTGTAACAGGAATTAACAAGAAAGTAACTAAAATCTCTAGTAAGGTTGATGTAAAAATAAAGTCTTGTGTAAATCAATTCACATTTACTCTATCACGCTACCGAAAAGTACTAATGTTTTGCCTGCCGTATAATTTCCTTTTAAATTAGTCCAAGTTCCGCCAAATATTAAATTGGCAGATCCTTTATTTCATAAAGCACAAGCAATCGACATATTAACAGGTACAAGCATATTTTGCAAGTTGCTACGTGTAGGTCAAATCAATAAAGCAAACGAGGCAATACTCAAAAAACAAAATTGGGATGGGTAATTTCAGGTATGCTATATAATAGTCAAGTCTCTATCAAAAACACCGTTAGTTAATTAATTAAAATTAATTAATTGCACAAAGATGTTGAAAGATTTTGGATTTTCCAATTCACAAAAGCAAAACCTTACACTAGAAGAAGAGTTCTGTGAGTCACACTTTAAACAAACCTTGTCAAGGGGGTCACATTTTGGAGATAAAATAAACTTGCCTTTTATCATGGAAGCCATAGTTTTGCTAGGGTTGAAGACTTATTTATTCTAATTAAAAATATATACATTAGGTTTATTTTTACTAATTTTGGCATTATTCCAATTTTTGTAATAATTTAATGAGAATTTACATTTTTCGTCAAAATGGATGTAAATAATTGACAATAAACAATGCATAGGTACTTATCTCGAGATAAATAATCATTTTCATTATTTACATGGCCTTTTAGATAACCGATAAAAGAACAATAATAATAATAATAATAATATAATATAGGTACAAAAATCAAACAAGAAACAATGCACATAATTAAAGTAAGTAATAGATCAGAGGTTAACTGTGTTAATGGCCGTGAATTTAGAATGGACTCGATTTGGGTGAGTAATGTAGAGAATTCTTCGTTAAGTCAATGAAATATTGTTTAGTAGGTAGTCTTTTCAGATGATGTTTCGTACTTTTAATCCCTGCCTCTCATTGGCCTCGAAAATTAGGTAAGTTTGGTGGAATCATATGCCAATTTATACCTTCATGTGATACGAATTCTGCAACATCTTTATTGTAGGTTCGAATAACCTGCGCAAGTTTGAGAGCTCATTCTTGGCTCCAATGAAATTTTTGCCATTATTAGATAAATCATTTAATGTAGCAATGAATGCATTTGTGGTGACACTAGTTACTACTTCCAAGTGTATATAGCCTTAGTAGAGTAACAAATATAACATTTAGTTGTTACTCTGTTCTACTCTGTCCTTAAGGAGATATGGACCTGCATAATCTACACCTGTTGAATGAAATACTGGAGCTATACAAATTCTGGAAGCTGGTAAAGAACCCATTATTGCTGTTACCGATTGAGCATTATATTTGAAGCAAGTTATACATTGGCTGTCTTTTTAGCCACATTTTTTGCTGAAATAGTCCACAACTTTTCTCCTACTGTTCTTACCAAAAGCTTAAGTCCAGCATGCAGTAATTTAACATGTTGGTATTGAAATATTAAGTCTTTGAAATGGTGACTTTTTGGCAATAATATGGGGTGATGTTTATTATATTTTAATTTATTTTATTTATATTTCTTTAAGAAATTAATGCATAATGTACTCATTATCACGGACTAATTTGTTTCTTCTTGCTCCATCTAATTTTAGAATTGCCTCGCAAACTTCAATAGGATGTGACTTGTTGCAATGGACGCAGGTGACATTATCTGAGTTTGCAAAACTTTTAGTAGTTCTTGGCTTTGAAGGTTCTATAACTTTTCTGTATCCAATGGTTTCTAGCATGTTCAGTTTGCTACTGAGGAAATTTAGTAGCTCAAAGTAGGAACTTTATCGTTACAAGATTCGTCTTGGTTTAACTTGATTTTCCATTCCTTCACGATACTAAAATCTAACTTGGAAATAATAACTGGTACCAATATTACATTCCAGCTTTCAATAGGGTGATTTAGAGATTTTAAGCAGTGCACATGATTTTGCAATGTGTTTATTAGATTACATAAAGATACACAAGCCTCGATACATAGTTGGCATGTCTAAGATTGCTTGGACGTGATTATTAATAATGCCTCCTTTGTTGTTATACCTTTTTTGCAGCAATGACCACCCTATGTTATAATTTTCTTCTGTAGTTTCAAGAGTGCGCAGATCAGCGGCTTCTCCTTTTAATGAAGCTCTTAAGTACGTTAGCTTTTGCACATCTGATAATTCTTCATTGGAATGAATTAATGAGAAAAAAAAGTCACTATATTCTCTCCATAATGCAAAATTACCATCAAATGAAGGTAGTGCAATTGTTGGCAACTTGACACGTGTTTTCTTATTAGTCTGGGAATTAAAAACTTCAGTCGTACGTGTACCACTTGCCGATTCAGGTTGCATGTTATCGTTTGTTACTTGAATTATTTAAGCAACTTGTGCCATTATATTGATGAATTTATCTTGAAACAGCTCAATTTCTTGGATGTGGTAATCAAGTTTTTGTTTGCCAAATGGCATTTGAATTTTTCAGGGGTCGTTTTAGCTTCCGTTGTGCTATAATGTTTCCAGAGAGCATAAGAGATTGCCGTATTAAGTTGAACGAATCGTCTATAATATTGTTAATTTGACCAATTGAGTTTTGACGTGGTTGTTTTTGCTTCCGTTGTTCTATAATGAAGGGAATGTTTCCAGAACGCATAAGAGATTGCCGTATTAAGTTGAACGAATCGTCTATAAAATTGTTAGTTTGACCAATTGTGTTTCTTATTGGTCGTCTCCGCTTCCGATGCGATATAACGAAGGGACTGTCCAGAAGGCATAAGAGCTTTCCGTATTAAGTCGAACGAATTGTCTCTAATATTGTTAATTTGACCAATTGAGTTTTTCGGTGGTCCTTTTAGCTTCCATTGTGCTATAATGAAGCGACTGTTTCCAGACGGCATTAGTTTTCCGTATTAATTCGAACGATTGGTTAATAATATTGTTAGTTTGATCAATTGTGTTTCTTAATTGTCGTCTCCCCTTCCGATGTGAAGTAATGAAGAGACTATTTCCAGAAAGCAAAAGATATTTCCCTATGAAGTCGAACGCATGGTCTCTAATATTGCTAATTTGACGAATTGGGTTTTTCGGTGGTCGTTTTAGCTTCCGTTGTGCTATATAATAAAGGGAATGTTTCCAGAAAGCACTAGAGATTGCCGTATTAAGTTGAACGAATGGTCTCTAATATTGCTAGTTTGACCAATAGTATTTCTTAATGGTGCTCTCCGCTTCCGATGTGATGTAATGAAGGGACTGCACCCAGAGTTTGAGATTACCGTATTAAGTCGAACGCATGGTCTCTAATATTGCTAATTTGACGAATTGAGTTCTTCGGTGGTCGTTTTAGATTCCGTTGTGCTATATAATAAAGGGAATGTTTCCAGAAAGCATAAGAGATTGCCGTATTACGTTGAACGAATCGTCTATAATACTGTTAGTTTGACCAATTGTGTTTCTTAGTGGTCGTTTCCGCTTCCGATGTGATGTAATGAAGAGATTGTTTCCAGAAAGCATAAGAGATTTCCGTATTAAGTTGAACAAATAGTCTCTAATATTTTTAATTTCGATCAATTGTGTTTTTCGGTGGTCGTTTTAGCTTCCGTTGTGCTATAATGAAGGGAATGTTTCAGAAAGCATAAGAGGAGATTGCCGTATTAAGTAAAACGAATCGTCTATAATATTGTTAGTTTGACCAATTGTCTTTCTTAATGGTGCTATCCGCTTCCGATGTGATGCGATGAAGGGATTGTTTC
Source organism: Rhyzopertha dominica (assembly GCA_025024175.1). Classification (NCBI taxonomy): domain Eukaryota; kingdom Metazoa; phylum Arthropoda; class Insecta; order Coleoptera; family Bostrichidae; genus Rhyzopertha; species Rhyzopertha dominica. The sequence goes on from QCXZ01000003.1 coordinate 24,340,056, forward strand.
CAAAAAGCTTGAGATTTCCCTATTAAGTTGAACGAATTGTCTCTAATACTGTTAATTTGWTCAATTGTTTTTCGGTGGACGTTTTGGCTTCTATTGTGCCCTACTGAAAGGAATGTTTCCAGAAACCATAAGAGACTGCCGTATTAAGTTGAACGAATTGTCTATAATATTATTAATTTGACCATCTGAGCTTTTTGGTGGTCGTTTTAACTTCCGTTGCGCTATAATGAAGGGTATGTTTCCAGAAAGCACAAGATAATGCCATATTAAGTTGAACTCTCTAATATTGTTAGTTGACCAACTAAGTTTTTCCGTCGTCGTTTTAGCTTTCGTTGTGCAATAATGAAGGAAATGTTTCCAGAAAGCATAAGAGATTGCCGTATTAAGTTGAAGGAGTTAGTTTGACCAATTGTGTTTCTTAATTGTCCTCTCCGCTTCCGATGTGATGTAATGAAGGGACTGTTTCCAGAGAACATGAGATTATCGTATTTGGTTGAACGAATGGTCTCTAATATTGTTAATTTGATCAATTGTGTTTTTCGGTGGTCATTTTAGCTTCCGTTGTGCTATAATGAAGGAAATGTTTCCGGAAAGCATAAGAGATTGCCGTATTGAATAGAAGGAATCCTCTAGAATATTGTTAGTTTGACCAGTTGTGTTTCTTAATGGTCGTCTCCGCTTCTGATGTGATGTAATGAATGGACTGTTTCCAGAAAGCATATGAGATTTCCGTATTAAGTCCAACTAATGATCTCTAATATTGTTAGTTGACCAACTAAGTTTTTCCGTGATCGTTTYAGCTTCCGTTGTGCTATAATGAAGGAAATGTTTCCAGAAAGCATAAGAGATTGCCGTATTAAGTTGAAGGAAACCTCTACAATATTGTTAGTTTGACCAATTGTGTCTCTTAATGGTCGTCTCCGCTTCTGCTGTTATGTAATGAATGGACTGTTTCCAGAAAGCATAAGAGATTTCCGCATTAAGTCGAACGAATGTTCTCTAATATTGTTAATTTGACCAATTGAAATTTTCGGCGGTCGCTTTAGCTTCCGTTGTGCTCTAATGAAAGGAATGTTTCCAGAATGCATAGGAGATTGCCGTATTAAGTTGAACGAATCGTCTATAATATTGCTAATTGACAAATTGTGTTTCTTAATTGTCCTCTCCGCTTCCGATGTGATTTAATGAAGGGACTGTTTCCAGAGAACTTACAATTACCGTATTAAGTTGAAAGAATGGTCTTTAACATTGTTAATTTGATCAATTGTGTTTTTCGGTGATCGTTTTAGCTTCCGTTGTACTATAATGAAGGAAATGTTTCCAGAAAGCATAAGAAATTGCCGTACTAAGTTAAACGAATCGTCTTAATATTGTTAGTTCTACTACAGCCGACCTATCACCTTGCCGCTCTCTGGTGTCCCTCATGTGCTCCTTGATTCTCGTGCTGATGTGCCTTCCGGTTTGGCCGATGTAAACCTTCCCACAGCTGCATGGGATGCTTGTACACACCTTGTGTTTGTAGCTCCTCAGTCGTCGAACGATATTTCGGAAAGGCGTTAGCTATCTTTCTCGGGGCGGTGAAGATGGTGTTTATATGATGTCTTCTCAGCAGCCGTCCGATCTTATCTGTACATCCATTGACGTAGGGCAGGTATGCTGCAGCGATGTGCTCCTCTGGTTCCTTCCTCCGTGGTTGCTTGTTGATAGCCTTCTCAATCTGTGCCTTAGGATATCCGTTCTTCTGTAGTGCTCTGCGTAGATGTTCTAATTCCTCTTCTAGGTGGTCTGGTTCACTGACTAGCTTCGCCCGCTGTATCAGCGTGTTGATGACTTCTTGTTTCTGGGCGGGGTGGTGGTGTGAATCTGCATGCAGGTAGCGATCCGTGTGGGTTGGCTTCCTATAGACCCGATGTCCTAGCGTGCCGTTTTGTTCCTTGTCACCATCACATCAAGGAAGGGTAGGGCGCCATTGGTCTCCATCTCCATCGTGAATTGTATGCCGCTATAGATGTTATTTAGATGGTCCAGGAATTCCTTTATGTTCTGTTCTCCATGCGGCCAGGCGGTAAAAGTGTCGTCCACGTATCTAAACCACCGTTTTCTCCACTTATAGCTAACATTTACTTGGAAGCCTTCGAGACAACTGCATTGGCATCGGCACGGCTTAAACCTAAGTGTTGGTTTAGATACGTGGACGACACTTTTACCGTCTGGCCGCATGGAGAACAGAACATAAAGGAGTTCTTGGACCACCTAAATAGCATCCATAGTGGCATACAATTCACGATGGAGATGGAGACCAATGGCGTCCTCCCCTTCCTGGATGTGATGGTGACAAGGAAACAAGACGGCACGCTAGGACATCGGGTCTATAGGAAGCCAACCCACACGGATTGCTACCTGCATGCAGATTCACACCACCACCCCGCCCAAAAACAAGGAGTCATCAACACGCTGATACAGCGGGCGAAGCTAGTCAGCGAACCAGACCATCTAGAAGAGGAATTAGAACATGTACGCAGTGCACTACAGAAGAACGGATATCCTAAGGCACAGATTGAGAAGGCTATCAACAAGCAACCACGAAGGAAGGAACCAGAGGAGCACATCGCTGCAGCATACCTGGCCTACGTCAATGGATGTACAGATAAGTTCGGACGGCTGCTCAGAAGACATCATATAAACACCATCTTCACCGCCCCGAGAAAGATAGCTAACGCCTTTCCGAAATATCGTTCGACGACTGAGGAGCTACAAACACAAGGTGTGTACAGCATCCCATGCAGCTGTGGGAAAGTTTACATCGGCCAAACCGGAAGGCACATCAGCACGAGAATCAAGGAGCACATGAGGGACACCAGAGACCGGCAAGGTGATAGCTCGGCTGTAGCAGAACATCAAATGGAGACTGGCCACATCATCAAATTCGAGGAAGCACAAATGCTGTCGAGGGAAGCGAGATTCTGGCCGAGACTGTACAAGGAAGCCATCGAAATCCAGAAGAACCCGCACAGTTACAACCGAGACCGGGGCATCGAACTACCTGGAATCTGGAAACCGGTCATGCGTAACAACGCCCACGCGTCAGTGACCCGGACGAGTATAAATACCCGAGCAGGCTAGGACACTTCAGTTTCAGAGCTACTTCTGAGGAAGACACCTACATGAGTGTCGAAACGTCAAAGTCTAATAACCAACGTGGGAACCAGAAAGCATAAGAGATTGCAGTAATTAGTTGAACGAATCGTCTTAATATTGTTAGTTTGACCAATTGTGTTTCTTAATGGTCGTCTCCGCTTCCGATATGATGTAATTAATGAACTGTTTCCAGAAAGCATAAAAGATTTCCGTATTAAGTCGAACGAATGGTCTAATATTGTTAATTTGACCAATTGATTCTTTCCGTGGCCGTTTTAGTTTCCGTCGTGCCATAAAAAATGGACTGTATCCAGAAAGCATAAGTGTTTTCCGTATTAAGACGAACGAATGGTCTCCAATATTGTTAATTTGACCAATAGACTTTTTCGGTGACCGTTTTAGCTTCCGTTGGGCTATAATGAAAGGAATGTTTCCAGAAAGCAAAAGACATTGCTGTATTAAGTTTAACGAATKGTCTCTAATATTTTTAGTCGWCCAACTAAGATCCGTGGTCGTTTCAGCTTTCGTTGTGCTATAATGAAGGAAATGTTTTCAAAAAGCATAWGAGATTGCCGTGTTAAGTTGAAGGAATCCTCTAGAATATTGTTAGTTTGACCAATTGTGTTTCTTAATGGTCGTATCCGCTTCCGATGTGATGTAATTAATGAACTGTTTCCAGAAAGCATAAGAGATTTCCGTATTAAGTCGAACGAATGGTCTCTGATATTGTTAATTTGACCAATTGAGCCTTCGCGTGGCCGTTTTAGCTTCCGTTGTGCTATAATAATTAGACTGTGTCAAAAAAGCAGAATGGTCTCTAATATTGTTAATTTGACCAATAGAGTTTTTCCGTGACCGTTTTAGCTTCCGTTGGGCTATAATGAAAGGAATGTCTCCAGAAAGCACAAGACATTGGCGTATTAAGTTGAACGAATGGTCTATATTATTGTTAGTTGACCAACTAAGTTTTTCCGTGGTCGTTTCACCTTCCGTTGTGCTATAATGTAGGAAATGTTTCCAGTAACCATAAGAGATTGACGTATTAAGTTGAAGGAATCCTCTAGAATATTGTTAGTTTAACCAATTGTGTTTCTTAATGGTCGTCTCCGTTTCTGATGTGATGTAATGAATGGACTGTTTCCAGAAAGCATAAGAGATTTCCGTATTAAGTCGAACCAATGGTCTCTAATATTGTTAATTTGACCAATTAAGTTTTTCGGTGGTCGCTTTAGCTTCCGTTGTGCTCTAATGAAAGGAATGTTTCCAGAAAGCATAAGAGATTGCCGTATTAAGTTGAACTAATCGTCTATAATACTGGTAATTGACAAATTGTGTTTCTTAATTGCCCTCTCCGCTTCCGATGTGATGTAATGAGGGGACTGTTTCCAGAGAACTTGAGATTACCGTATTAAGTTAAACGAATGGTTTTTAATATTGTTCATTTGATCAGTTGTTTTTTTTCGGTGGTCGTTTTAGCTTCCGTTGTGCTATAATGAAGGAAATGTTTCCAGAAAGCATAAGTTGAACAAATCGTCTTAATATTGTTAGATTGACCAATTGTGTTTCTTAATGGTCGTCTCCGCTTCCGATGTGATGTAATGAAGGGACGGTTTCCAGAAAGCATAAAATATTGCCCTATTAAGCCGAACGAATGGTCTCTAATATTGCTAATTTGACCAACTGAGTTTTTTAGTTGTCGTTTTAGATTCCATTGTGCTATAATGAAGGGTATGTTTCCAGAAAGCACAAGAGATTGCTGTATTTAGTTGAACTTTCTAATATTGTTAGTTGACCAACTGTTTTCCGTCGTCGTTTTAGCTTCCGTTGTGCTATAATGAAGGAAATGTTTCGAGAAAGCATAAGAGATTCCTTATTAAGTTGAAGGAATCCTCTAGAATATTGTTAGTTTGACCAATTCTGTTTCTTAATGGTCCTCTCCGCTTCCGATGTGATGTAATGGAGGGACTGTTTCCAGAGAACTCTGGATTACCGTATTAAGTTAAACGAATGTCTCTAATATTGTTAATTTGATCAATTGTATTTTTCGGTGGTCGTTTTAGCTTCCGTTGTGCTATAATGAAGGAAATTTTTCCAGAAAGCATAAGAGATTGCCGTATTAAGTTGAACGAATCGTCTTAATATTGTTAATTTGACCAATTGTGTTTCTTAATGGTCGTCTCCGCTTCTGATGTGATGTAATTAATTAACTGTTTCCAGAAAGCATAAGAGATTTCCGTATTAAGTCGAATGAATGGTCTTTAATATTGTTAGTTGACCAACTAAGTTTTTCCGTGGTCGTTTTAGCTTCCGTTGTGCTATAATGAAGGAAATGTTACCAGAAAGCATAAGAGATTGCCGTATTAAGTTGTAGGAATCCTTTAGAATATTGTCAGTTTGACCAATTATGTTTCTTAACCGTCCTCTCCGCTCCCGATGTGATGCAATGAAGGGACTATTTCCCGAAAGCATAAGATATTGCCCTATTAAGTGGAACGAATGGTCTCTAATATTCTTAATTTGACCAACTGATTTTTTGGTGGTCGTTTTAGCTTCCGTTTTGTTATAATGAAGGGTATGTTTCCAGAAAGCACTAGAGATTGCCGTATTAAGTTGAACTTTCTAATATTGTTAGTTGACCAATGTTTTTCCGTCGTCGTTTTAGCTTCCGTTATGCTATAATGAAGCAAATATTTCCAGAAAGCATAAGAGATTCCGTATTAAGTTGAAGGAATCCTCTAGAATATTGTTAGTTTGACCAATCGTGTTTCTTAATGGTCCTCTCCGCTTCCGATGTGATGTAATTAATGAGCTGTTTCCAGAAAGCATAAGAGATTTCCGTATTAAGACGAACGAATGGTCTCTAATATTGTTAATTTGACCAACTGAGTCTTTCCGTGGCCAATTTAGCTTCCATTGTGTTATAATAAAGGGACTGTGTCCAGAAAGCGTAAGAGATTTCCGTATTAAGTCGCACGAATGGTCTCTAATATTGTTAATTTGACCAATAGAGTTTTTCCGTGACCGTTTTAGCTTCCGTTGGGCCATAATGAAAGGAATGTTTCCAGAAAGCACAAGACATTGGCGTATTAAGTTGAACAAATGGTCTATAATATTGTTAGTTGACCAACTAAGTTTTTCCGTGGTCGTTTCAGCTTCCATTGTGCTATAATGTTGTAATGTGTATAATATTGTTAATTTGATCAATTGAGTTTTGCGGTGGTCCTTTTAGCTTCCGTTCTGCTATAATAAAGCGACTGTTTCCAGACGGTATAAGAGATTTCCGTATTAATTCGAACGAATGGTTAATAATATTGTTAGTTTGATCAATTGTCTTTCTTAATGGTCGTGTCCGCTACCGATGTAATGTAATGAAGATAATGTTTCCAGAAAGCGTAAGAGATTTCAGTATTAACTCGAACGAATATATAGTGAGTTGGCCAATTGAGTTTTTCGGTGGTCGTTTTAGCTTCCGTTGTGCTATAATGAAGGGAATGTTTCCAGAAAGCATAAGAGTTGCCGTACTAAGTTGAACGATTATGTATGGCTGTTTTTCTGTCAKTTGCCATAACCCAAATAGCTGGCTAATTGTCCAAAACATGGTAAAGATCATTAATAAATAAAAAATAAAACCACAATCATTAGTAGTTCTCTACACTACCGATAAATGTTTGCTTGATGCGTTCCCGCTGCGACATAATTTAGAAAGTTGCTGATATTTCAGAAAGAGTAGTGCTGATAAAATTGTAATGTTGCTGTTATGAAGCACTAACGAAACACTAAATAAAGTAGCAGTTTCAAGGTTAATGCTTTAAGTCTATTAATAAACGTGAAGTTAGAGGCTAAGTTAGAGAAATTCTTAGTTTGTGAAAAGGGCTGGTGCCGTTGATATGGCAAAAGGGGCAGCATAAAGCACCAACAAAACACTAACCAACACAGCAGTTTTCACGTTGGTGCTTAATAAGTGTCTGCTAGCGTGAAATTGGCAGGTAATTTAGAAAGTCACTTATATTTGCGAAACGGCTGGTGCTGTTAATATTATATCTGAAGCACTAAAAGGCTGTATATATTAATTAAATTTAAAGTTAATGATATATCAATATCAGTCTCAATTTTGAGGTTAAGTTGTTGTTGTTGTCTAGGTTATTGGCCCCTGTCAGGATATGACAATTAGCCAGCTCATTATTTTGCTTATAAGATCACTTGTTAGTTCAACATATAATAGCTGAACCCTTGGAACTTGGAACAAATTTTGAATTTATGTGTGGGGGTCGTCAGTTATGATGTTGACCTAACCTCACTAAAAACGAGTGCTGTATGTTGCTCATCTCATCACAATTGGAGTCTGGAACGAAGAAAAACATACTCATACAAGATCCAATATTAAACGATATGTGAAAACTCATCACAACAAGGGATAAAAATAAAGGACAAATGGAAAAGGATGAGGAAAAATAGGGGACAAGGTAAGGAAGGAAGACTGTAACACGTAATTTACAATTCAATTTTATTGATTGTTATAAATTTCATCAATAGATTAATACTACTTGGGTTGATATCATGAAGAACACTCTTAATGTTGAGTGGTAACGAATACCCTTGTAAGAAAAACTCTTTATACATATCTAAATTAGGTATTCTGCGAATTGTGCACTGGAAAAAAATATGATCCAAGTCTTCATGTAGTCCACAATCACATAATGGTGAATCTCTTACTTTAATCTTAAACAGATGAGCTCTAGTAAGACAGTGATTGGTTCTCATTCGTATGATGGTAGTGATGTGTCTGCGGTTAATATATGGAAACAACTTAAACCATGGTACTTTTGGAAAGGATTGTTGTATTTCCCTGTACCATCTGCCAGCATTTTCGAATGATGATTTCCACTCCAAGTTATGATCATGAAGAATTTGAGTCTTGAATCTAGGTAAGATATCATATTTATTGATGAGAATATTTTGTGGACGTGGCATTATCCTCCCTAGGTTGGCAAGTTTGTCTGCTAGTTCATTCCCAGGTATGTTGGTATGTCCAGGGATCCACCCAAACTTAAACTGGTATCCATTGTTACTATGTTGATACACTAAATGTCGAATAGCCAATGAAATGTGATCGCTGTTGGGGTTAATTGTAGTTTGTAAAAGTTTTTGCAACGCACTTGATGAGTCGGACAATATCAGATTATTCCTAAGGTTATGTTCTACACATAACTTTACAGCCCTGTGAATGGCAATCATCTCTGCGGTGCAGATATTTACATATTCAGGTAATCTGTTAACAATGTTTAAATTATGGGTTTCAACATGTACTCCATACCCTACAGTATTATTTACCTTAGAGGCATCAGTAAAAATAAAGTTGAATGTATCTTTGTATGTTTCCGAAGCAACTTGAAACTCTCGGTGATTATCTGTGCCCTTTTTTAGCTTTAAGTCAATCACGTGAAGTGAATTTACCTGAGCAAAATAATTGTGTAAGAAACATGGCAATACACTATCCCGGTATATTTGGTGTTTATAAGGGAAAATTTCTGTAAAGGCATGGCAAATATACGAAGGCTCTCTGTTAAGCCAATAACCTGTTTTGTTTCGGTAAATAACACTCAGTTTCTTTAAAATGTCTATTAACGGATGATTTCGATAACTGATCACTTTCGTAATAAATTTAATCGCTAACCATTGTCGACGGTGTTCTAAAGCCACTTCAGCACATTCAGCTAGTATCGCTTTAACTGGAGTTGATTTCATGCATCCGGTCACGAGTCTAAGTGCTTTATATTGTGTTACATCTAGTTTTTTCCTTATCCCAGAATTGTTTGCTTTTATGAGAAGACTGCCATAATCCAGATGGCATTTGACAAGACCATTATAGGCCATTAGCAAGGTGCAAGGATCCATGCCCCACCAAGTGCCACAGAATGATCTCATAATGTTAATACCTTTTAAAGCCTTGTTAGACATATTGTTTATGTGAGCATTCCAACTCAAATTATATGAAAAGGTAACACCTAGATATGTTATTTCATTTCTGTAGGGAATAATACTATCATCAATCACTATGTCTGGTGCCTGGTATTTCCTTTTGCCCTTTGTGAACCAAATAGCTTCACATTTGTTGGTGGATAGCTTAAAGTTATGAGTAACTAACCAATTGGATATAATTTGGAGTGCAGAATTGATGTTTTGACTCATAACTGCTGGGTCATTGCCACGCATTAAAATTACTAAGTCGTCTGCGTATGATAAACAAACTATGTTATCTGGAATAATCCCGAATAAAGATGAGATATATATATTAAATAACAGTGGACTCAGGGGAGATCCTTGAGCTAATCCACAAGATATCTCTTGAGGACCGTGCAAAAATCCTTCACTATCCTTTACATAAATTTTGCGGTTATTGAGTAGTTCGTAAACAGAATTACAAAGATACGATGGAATATTCAGTTCCTTCATATGTTCATACAATAAATGTATGTCCACATGGTCATACGCAGATTTAATGTCTAAAAATACAGCAATGACAGTTTGATCAAGACTGAAGGCTAATTGTACAAAGGACAACAAGAAGGCCGTGTTTTCGGTTACACCCATTCCACGTCGGAAACCTGTTTGGTAATGTGTGAATCTTTCGTTGTTTTCTACCTGCCACTCAATACGAATTTTCAACATCCCTTCAAAAATTTTACCTATACAGGACGATAAAGCAATAGGTCTATAATTTTCACCAACAGTAGGGTCTTTATTAGGTTTCAAAAACCCTAAGATGATTTGTGTTTTCCAATCAGCCGGTATAGGGTTACCATTGAGAACGTTATTGTATATATTTATTAATATATGTAGTGCACTAGAAGGTAAATGTTTAATAAGTGAAAAAATGATGTAATCACAACCTGGTGCAGTATCCTTTTTATGTGCAAGGTAATTCCATAGTTCAGTTTTTGTAAATTTAACAGGTTGCTGTGTAGCATCTACGGTGAAATTGTCATTTTTGGGTACATGATTGCTAAGGTTATTAAGTATATTTAAAGCAATATGTGGTGGAGGAAGGCACTGCAATTTTTGAGTATGTATGCTGTTAAATTTTCTAAATATGCTCCATACATTTCGTATATCAGTGTGCCTGTTGAATGAACCACAAAATTCGCGGAATTTAGATTTTTTCTTGTTTTTAAGGAAACGTTTTGTTTTAGCAATGATACCTTTGGCTCTGATGAAGTTCTCCATACTAAAATTATTTAATAGCATAGCAATGGCATTTTTTCTTTCACTTATAGCCCGATCACATTCTATATCCCACCACGGGTTCTTAGGAACAGGTTTATTCTGTTGCTTTTTTTGTGGGATGGCTATACTGATGGCTTTATTTATAATATCCAGAAGCTCTGTATATCCAATATCATTCTTATCAACAAGTGACTCATTTACTACAGACCTGTAGGTAACCCAATCTGCCTTTCTATAAATTCTTAATGTATGAGGGGAACTTAAGTTAATATATAAATTTGTTTGTTGGGAATGGTATGTGCACGTCGTTGGAAAATGATCGCTATTGCCACAGTCATTAATACGTGCCCATGTACATTTTTTGGCAATATAAGTTGATACCATAGTTAGGTCTACAACACTAGGCTGTTCTGTTGGGTTTTGTAATCTAGTGGGAGAGCCGTCGTTCATTACAACCAGGCTATGCTGTTCCATGATACTTAAAAGATTTTGACCACTATTGTTAGATCGATGACTACCCCAACTAGGGTGATGGGCATTAAAGTCACCCATTATAATCACATGCCCAGAAACAGAGTCCAGTATTTGATTAAAATTATTTACAGAGACTGCATATCTAGGGGTGCAGTATATATTGAAGATATTAATATTTGCAATTTTTATGCCCATGATTTGACAGTCAAATGACTGGAAATTATTGTCTACATGAATATCATTATATTTTAAATTGTTTTTTATCAGGATTGCAATGCCAGCTTTACCATCTACTCTATCTTTACGTAGACACTTGTAACCCTTTAAATAGAATGAGAGAGATGGACTAAGCCAGGTTTCATTTAAAAGAATTATATCGGGATTGACCTCTCCGACTATGTGAATAAGGTTGTACCTATTAGCATTTACACTATGTATGTTCCATTGTAAAATTCTTATTGGAGTATTCATTATAATTATGCTTAATGGATGGTGATAATAAACGGTCAATTAGACAGTAATTATTGTTCGTTACTGGAACTTTCTTGTTCCAGTTTAAAATATTTGTTGATGCTGTCTCTAATATCATTTTTAGTTTTAAGTGGTAGCAGTAAGAACTGAGTATAGAATTGTTTGAAGTCTAGTGTAGAATGAAAATTGGGTGTGGCACTGGTAGGCAAACTGAATACTTTTTCACCCAGATTAGTGGGTCGGGATATAGTTGGAGTTGAATTATTGTAATCTCTTCCATTAGGAGTGTCAAGGCAGTCATTGTGTGCATCCTTGTCAAATCCATCAGTTGTATATCTCCTTTTAGAGTTGTTTTTGTTACTTACAATCTGAGAATATGTGCGCTTGCTCCTGATTCTTTGATCTTCCGCAGTTATAACACGTCGCTGGCTAACTGTAATCTCATTCGACTGTGAGGGCAGATTTTTACTAAGGGGGGGAAAATCCAAGGGGTGCGACTGATTTATTTGTGGTTGACTTGATTTGTATGAGACAGGACATAATTGGGCAGCATCAAAAAATGTTAGGTTATTAAAGGCCATCAAATGACGAATACTGGTCTGACGCTGATGTTCTGGACATTGGCTGTAGAATGATGTATGATGTTCGCTACCACAATGAAAGCATTTCTTGTTACATTCTATGTCATCAGGGTGGGGATCTCCGGCACACTTGTGACACTTTAGCCTACTCTTACACTGTGTCTTGGTATGTCCATACCTATGACATGCATGACATTGAGTAACAGGAGGGACATAAGGCACAACTGCAAAGGGCAATTTCCAGATTTCAACTGATCTAGGTAATATAGTTCCTGCAAATGTTAGAAGCACTGTACCAGTTGGTAAATAGTCAACATTTCCTTCAGATATTTTCTTCCTGTTTAATCGACGAATATTAATGATTTTTTGRTCAGATACAATTGATGTCTTTAGTACTTCAGTATCATAGTCAATGTCAACGTGTCGAATTATTCCTTTGCATGTCACCATGTTATATGGTATGTATATATTGTATCCCTTATTGATTAATCCCTTGTTCATAGAGAATTTATTTGCCGCCATGTAATTTAGGAATTCAATAGCAATGCGCCTTTTGCCTTTAACTTTTAGTTTAATAATATCTTTAACATTCTGATCAAGAAGTTCTTTAGCTATCTTTAGTTGACTAATTTTTCCAATATTAATATTAAGCTTGTCAGAAGCTTCAATGACAACTATAAATGGTCCTGTATCTTTTTCAGTGTACAATATACGATTGTTTTCTACTTTATTGTGGTAATTATTCAGCATGCCTTGACTCTGACTTATGTCAAATATTGAAGATGTTGACCCGGAGGACTTTTGTGTTTGGGAATCCATAATATTACCATCTCCATTTATACCACTTACGTCCGTTGATGTAAGAGATTCAAAATCCATAGCTGGGGGAGGTTTACCCTCCCCCTCCGAATCTGACATTAGTAAAAAACAATAAACCTAACCTAACTTATGATCTATTCAAATAAACAGGAGAAATAATTATGAAGAAAACGATAATCTTCAAAAAAAAAAACACTCACCCAGAAGGAACAAGGGTTGACACACTAACACAAACAATAATTAACAATAAATACAATGAACGACCCCCCAAAAACAGATCGCGTTCGGGATACGTAGTTAGAGGTTCTATCCATTGAGGTTAAGATGATTAGGTTATGTTACTTTTCGAGGTTAAGCTTGGTAAGGCATAGTTTTCATCCAGTCGGTACATCTGGCAACGATGAAGACAAGTGACATCACACCAGAGAAATATAGTGGGGAGAACACGCACAGGCCGACTGCGCATTCCAATTTAGCTGGGAAACTGAGTGCAGGGTGCGTAGCTCCTGATCGAAATACCATTTGGCCGCCGTACCGCGTGACCGAAATGTCATGTCACCGCAATACCACATGGCCGAAAGCTATCCCCACTCCTTTGAGATACATTATAATATTACCGGTCCCGATTCATCCAAATACCGCCTGTCCGAATCTAACCCCCCCTACTTTTTCTTGTGCAAGCTAATTAGGAAGTCTTTCATTCGGTAATGTTCGGGTTTTTCTTCTGCCATAGGCGTAGTTAGTTAGGATGCTATAGATTCTTTCAGATTTATGATTTTGTGTTCGCTGGGGGTTTTAGTGAGTGTGAAGCACATATTCAGTCCGCGAGAAATAAATAAGTACCTTTTCTGCAAGTGGTACACTTTACATTTAAAGTCAAATTGTACAAAGGAGTTATATCAAGTCAAATATTTTATTTTATTTTCATTATAGGTACCTACTTCGATATTTGAAGCCGTTGTAAGAATCGTGCTTATAGTTATAAAAAATATACGAAAGTAGCATATTATTTGAGCGTGCCGTAATATTGGGTAGCTGTTTTTACAACTTATTGTAAACATTTAGTGGTTTGTACTTTGTAGTTTAAATATGCATGTGGACAATGACCAAATTCTGCATTTGCGAACAAAGTGGAAAAGTATGTACCTGCAACCTATATACCTATCTTGAATTCTAAACTTAGGTATGTAGCTAGCTATTTATGAAATCAGAGCTTTAAATGAAGAAATTTCTACACCATGGAGTAATGAAAGCAGTAGTTCACTTACATTTTAAATCATACTTTTACTAGTTATAATGTGAAAGTGTTATACCTGACAATATCTTTTATATCAAATTTGCATTAACTCGCACTTTCAATATCAATATAGAATGTATACATTCTATATTCAAAGCTTATAGTATTATGTAGGTGCAATTCAGTCTAAACTGCTAGCGCCGTACATATTTATAAAATTAACGTATCTACATGCTAAGAAAAAGAACTAATAAGCTACTACCTACACCTACAAATGCTTAGCTGAGTAAACGAATTCTTACTATACACTGTGTTTTGAAAATAAGGTGGCCCTTAGAAAGTTGTATTACATCTCTATGTTTTCTCGCGATTTCAGTTTTTAATAGGTACAGGTTATGAATATTGAAAGGCAACTTTTTTCAAGTAAAAGAAAGAAATTTCTTTTTCTTATGAGAATAATAACAGGGTGAACAAATACATCACCCAATAAAGTTAATTGACGTTAATCAACGTTGATAACCTTACCTTACAATAACATATCTTTTCTGATATTGTTTCAGACGTATTGATAAATTTAAGATAAATAAATCACGAAACTTATATCTAGTACCAGCAAACGCTTAAAACGCAACTACGATTAATTGTCCCTCTAAATTGTGAAAAGCGTGTACGTGATTAGTGTCTTTTGAAATGGACATATGGTTTCTCGCATATTTATTGCATTCAAGTCAATTACGATTCGTAAGGAATTTTTCAGAAATTGCCCAACCCTTAACTACACTAACTCGTAAGAATGTCACATGGAAATGGGGAGAAGAGCAAAAGACAGCTTTTCAAAGACTTAAGGAAGCTTTAACCTCCGAGCCTATATTAAAAGCAGCTGACTCTTCACTTCCGTACATTTTACGCACCGACGCTAGTGCGTATGCACTGGGTGCAGCTTTACTCCAGGGGGAGTCACCTCACGAAGAGAGACCAGTAGAATATGCGAGTCGATTACTCTCGCCCGCCGAGATGAACTACTCGACAACAGAACGAGAAGCACTAGCGGTAGTATGGGCCGTAGACAGATTCAGAGGATATCTGGATGGTGCGAAAGTGCTAGTTCGATCAGATCATCAACCATTAAGATGGCTACTATCCTTGAGATCACCAACTGGAAGATTGGCCAGGTGGGCTCTTATACTACAGTCTTTTGACGTAGAAATTGAGTATACTCCAGGAAGATGCAATTTAATTGCAGACACTCTAAGCAGACCGCCAAAGTTCAGTACAGAAAATGAAGTCTGTACAGTGATTGCCGAGCTGCCTACAAAAGGAGCCGCTGAAACTAGGCGCGAACAGATCGAAGACCCTGAGTTGAAGATTGTGATAGACAGTCTAGAGAACTCCGACCAACATGATGAAACAGATGTAACAAGATGGACAGATCGTGGATATCTTATGCTAAATGGTGTGCTTTATCGTTTTTCACCCGACTCAGATAGCGAAGAAGCACAATTAGTTGTCCCTAAGTCTTGCATAACCGAAGTATTGCAAAAGTACCACGATTCAGAATTATCTGGACATTATGGTGTCGAGAAAACTCTGCAAAGAATCGCATCCCGATATTATTGGATGGGTATGAGGAAAAGCGTTACTGATTACGTAAAGGCCTGTATTGAATGCCAACGTTATAAACCGAGTAATGCGAAACCTGTTGGTTTACTCCAGACCCCAGTACAATCGCAAAGGTTTGAAGTTTTGTCGATTGACCTTTTTGGTCCACTGCCCGAAACCTCAACTGGAGAGAGATGGGTGCTAATAGTAGAAGACATCGCCACCGGATGGGTAGAACTGTTCCCATTAACTGTAGCAACAGCGGAAGCTTGTGCTCGATGCCTAATAGACGAAGTGATTCTTCGATATGGAACTCCCCGTAGAGTCATTAGCGACAATGGAAGCCAATTTGTAAGTAACGTAATGCAGAAAGTTGCACATTGCCTAGGTTTCAAACAAAACCTTGTGCCATTGTATCATCCACAAGCGAATCCTGTGGAGCGCAAGAATCGAGACCTGAAAGTTCAACTATCAATGCTAACGCAAGGAAACCACACTGCCTGGAAAGCCGCACTTCCTAGTGTCAGATTCGCAATGAATACTGCCAAAAGTCTTACGACCGGTTATACGCCTGCATATTTAACCTTTGGAAGAGAACTACGTACACCCGATGATGTACATCGAGACCTACGAGCTATCGTGTCCGCAGAGACGTTTGTACCTCAAATCACTCCTTATCTGCGACTAATGGCTCGAACCTTGCATAAGTCCAAGGAAGAACACGAGAAGAGGCAAGATTTGTCTAAGAAGCAAGCCGACAAAAGGAGACGACCTGGGAAACCCTATCGTCCAGGAGATCAAGTACTGGTTGTTTCACACACACTCAGCAGCTCTTCACAAGGATACACATCGAAGTTTGCTCCCCGCCGGGATGGGCCCTACATTGTGCTACAACAAATGTCTCCCACCACGTTCCAGCTAGCAACACTTCAGAATCCCAGGGATTCCATCGGTGTATACCACCAATCTGCTCTGCAGCCTTATGTGTGCCGGAATGATGCGGCGCCCGCTCCAGTACGCCCTATCCGCAAAMGAGGCCGACCGCGTCGCGATGCCTCCTCGAACTTTCGTTATGGTGCGCGAACATCCAACGGTACCGTACAGCGCAGTGAACGCGAGCAAAGTAGTGCCGGTGCCGGACCGACCAAAGCATTCGTTAGCCCATCAACGTCAGCCGAGATGACAGCACCCCAACATCCATCTCTGACAACTCCACGCCACCCAGTTCAAGAGAGTCCAGCTCCGCAGCGAAGAACTTCGCCACGGCAGGCGAGCGCCTCAAACTCCGGTTGCCTGCGTTGTCCAGGATGTCAACCTAAGAAGAAGTTGGTCCATTCCCGTGGACGTTAGGAATGAACCAAAGGGGGAGTGTGTAACACGTGACAACGCCGCCAACATGCCAGCCAATCGCTGCGCATAGCCGCCGGGATTTGACTATTCCACTCGTTTTCTTTCAATAGACACATGTCATATATGTGCTGTAGAACACGCGAGTACGCGGTAGTTCAAATAAAGTTTTGTTAAGTTTCACCAGTGTATCGTGTCATTCTTTATTTTACCCGCAAGCACTTGCATTAATTTTGTGTGGCACCCTCCGTGTTACAATAGTAATATCCTTATAATATCCAGCCGTGATAGTGCGTCCCGTAGAAACTGTGACGGCTGGGTAATAAATAAATCAACTTGAATGAAGCCGTCCGTAAACAGTTCTTAAAAAAGGCAAGAGGATCATAAATTTTAGCAGACCATGCAGTTTGAGTAGCGTACCTAAATACACTGTGGAGGTCGTAAAATTCATTGTACCTATTTGTAAAATCTATGTTCTTTTTCTCTGTATTCATCAGCCTACATATTTCCAAGCTTAACACATGTAGCTAAAAAATATAGCCACAAGTGATTTTGTTATTTATCCACATTGGTTAATTACTTGATATGCGGATTTACTTTATTATGTATTTTTGTTGCTGCTAGGCTTGTCATGCTGGCAAATTAAGAGAAAAGACGCTGCAATGGATATTATATACAAATTTGTCACTATAAAAACGATGGAAAAACAAAATGAACTTGTTCGCAGTACATATTTTAACTAAGTAAACAAGACAAACCACTGTTATCACGAGTATTAATRCGTTAAAATTTACCAAATATTTTATGATTATGGAGATTATGAACAAAAGAAATTATTCTAGGAAAAAATTGTTAATTTCCTAAATGGGTGTATTACTTACTTCAATAAGATAAAATATATGCAAAATATACAACACCATAATTGCACAAATATTATTTCACAAACGTCAAACAATTAAGTAAGCAACTATCCAAAATGGTAGCCTGTGCTATATCAGCAATATTTTGGTATTTTTAAATAATCCTCCAGTTTGTCCAGTACCTGTAACTATAACCTCCAATATAATTATAATTACGTGTTTTTAAAAATTTTCATTTATACACATATTATTATATGGTCTGAATATGTTAGTTCCTACCTACCTCTTTGATACAGAGCTTAACCGTCGGGGCAGATGGCAATAATGTAGGCAGGTCCGGTTAGCGTCTGTAGATTTAATTAAGCACAAGAAATGCGCTCTACAAAGTCTGCTTTTTGTTTTAATTTTCGAGTACTTCGCAGTAGGTACATTTTCCAGTGCACTTGAAATTTATACATGCAGAAATTTAAAGAGGCCTTTTACATGTACCAACAGCAAATGCATTTAATACATGCACATATTTTATTAATTTTAGAGTGATATCTTATAATATCCAACCGTTATATAATATCCCAGGTAAATAAATCAACGTGAATGAACCCGTCAGTAAAGAATTCCTAACATGGTTGGCAAAAAAACATGATTTTTTTAAATTAAACAAACAGGTTTTTTTTTAATTTAAACATGTTTAAATTGTTTTAAACATGTTTTTTTACTTAATTGAAAACATGTTTAATACGTTTTGAATAAATAAATAGGAACCGACTTTGTATGTTTAAAAGTTTAAAGTTCAACAATTACAATGACCAGTAGGAGGAACGATACAGCGAGGAATAACCTTGACAAAATAAGGTGCAAAATGGTACAATAAGAGCTCCATCCAAGGAGTGCAAAAAAAGATATGGTTGCACTAGAAAAAAAGAAAAAAGGCATATTTTTAAATTTTTTTGTTTATTTTTTTATATTCCCAAGTTCTGATAACTGTTTATTTTTTGTGCTAGCCATATAATTATCTAGTAAGTATTGAATGAACGTCTTATTTATTGTTTTGTTGTATTGGACCAGAAATATCTACAAATTTTTATGTTATGTTAATGTTAAGATTTTTCTTTGTTGTTTGAAAATGTTTATAAATTGGAGTTATGAAAAAATTAGCTTATTATTCATTTTTATAATTTTGTTGTATGAATAAAAAACCGAACAAAACGTATTTTCTGACTGGGCCTGGTTTTGCATTCAATTAATTTTCTATGCAAATGTAGGGTGACATTATGTATATATGTAATTACTAATAATCTTGTCTATCTATTTGTGGAGGATAAACGAGTATAATAGTAATAATTAATAACTAATACTCAATAGTCGTAAAAAAACACTATTTGGTTGTATTTTTAAAAACTATGTTTTTTTTTCCGTATTCATCGGCTTACATATTCGTATTTCCACACTTAACACAACATTCGTCATTTTAATCTTATCGAATGTAGGTAACAAATGCAGTCACAAATTATTTTATTGTTTATCCATATTGGTTAATCATTATATATGCGGATTTACTTTTTTGTGTGTTTTATTGTTGCTGATACACGTAACATGTTGGTAAATCAGGTTCTTGAAAGTTTGCTACGCAAAGGATACTACTATACCTAGTACAAAATTATTTGAACTCATATTTCAAATGTGATAAATAGGTCATATGCAGTATCAAAAATTCCGATATTTAACGAAGGCCTCGTGAAACATCTTAGAAAATGCTCATTATACATTCCTTTAAATCATACAACCAATATCGCCATATTAATTATTATGCTAGTTTACCTGGTCTTAATGTTTGAAACGGCAGGTGATATCGCATCTACCAATAAAACGATTACGAATGACGTATCCATTCCGAAAGCTGACTAGAGGACGAATAATGGCGTTGATTGGTGGACGGATACAATTTAATATTCACATATTTTCTGACTTTTAGTCCTAACCGCACCGCAAAAATGTGAACTTTGACACATTCCACTGCTTAGGGGAAATGATATGATAAACACAAACTCATGTCAATGTATAGGTATACATATTACAAACCAGAGCTGGGAAAGAACTTCTAAGATACTTTTTAGTAACTAAGTTACATTTGGTAACTTATATACAGTAACTTAGTTACTTTTAATTTGGGTCAAAAAGGAACTAATAACGTAGTTCCTTTTTAAAATGCAACTGTAACTGTAACTTTTTTGTTGTTTACAATAACTAAGTTACTTTTCAGTAACTTAGTTACTTTAAAGTAAGTAAGTATCAAAATAACTAAGTTACTGTAGTAACTTATATACTCTGATGTAACTTAGTTAATTTTTGATCTACTAATACGCGTGTGGAGACATGACAAACAAGTTGTTGCATCTTGAGTAGCAAATACCAGGACACATTGTAAAAAGCTAAAACGACTGAAGTGTATAATGATTGACGCTGACAAATTATGCTGTGAGCCAATGTTGCCAGTTACTTTTTTTCGATGTACAAAGTTTGTGTTAAAAATGTACTAGATTTATGTAAAATGTACTAGATATTGCATTTGACGCTAATATAGTATAAATTATACATTTTTAAAGTACATTTTTATATGTAATCAAACTCATAGATACAAACAAATTAAAAAACAACTTCGTGGACAGATATTTCTAACTTTCAATGCTATGCTAACATTGCACAACATGAAGTTTTACTCTTCAAGTCAAATGCAGCTTTCTGTAAGATGCAACGTAGACCAGGCAGTATAGTGCATCTTCTGGGACTTTCAGTCGTGTTTTAATTATTTACCCGACCTTAAATCCTTATATGCATGACCTACATTTTAGTTTACTCCCTCCAAAAATAACTATAAAAAGAACTATTTTTAAGTTACTTCCTTACTTGTAACTAAGTTATATCCGTAAATAAGTATCTAGTTACCTAAGTAACTAAAGTTACTTTCTATTAAGTAACTATGCAAAGTAACTTAGTTACATTTCAAAAGTAACTTTCCCAGCTCTGTTACAAACTGCATTTTTAATACAAGTTCATGATTCAAAACTTTTTACTTTGCCAAAGACTAAGGGCATATTTTCACATGTCACCAAAAATCGTACATTAATTATTATAATAAGAAGTAATATTAAATTTGATATTTTTACTTGTTCAGAACACACTGATGAGGGTACAAGTGATTATAGCTTCATTTTAGTCTTACCTTACTCGTGGGAAAATATGACATGTAAAGGCAACAGGTTTCTGAATAACAACACATAATTGTATAGGTATATACAGAGAGATTTGTTTTACAAATTATTCCTAACAACAGGTCGCCGAGAAAAGACGTTACGATGAATAGTATATATTTAAAATTATTACTATAAAAGTAGGTATCTAAATATAATTGAATTGACTGTAGTTCAGAACACGTACGGTGCGTAATGGAACGGTCACCAATCTTAAATCTTCCTCAGTAAGCTAATTACAGCGTTATTTTTTTTAATGTACGGTAATGATCATGGGGATCAGTCTACCGTCCGGCATGCAAAAACAACAATATTTGTTGAGTTCACAGTAATGTTTTAGGCCACTGTTTATATGCAGACATTGAATTATGGGAATCCAAATTCGTCATCAGTTTATTGTCGAGTTACGACATAAGACGTCTATGCTACAGCTACACCGWCGCGATTAGAAAGAACTAACTAGATGTATGGCGTAACTTGACAATAAATTGGCGACGAAAGTTGGTTCTTTCCTAATAAGTTAACGTAATTGTTAAAAAGTGTCGCCCTCATGAGTTTTTGAAATGACAGAATGACACCCCCAGCAACCACCACGTTCCCCAGTAGTGTAAATAATCCTATTTTTTTTAGAAACAATCAGTACAGTACCTATAATTTTTTATATCTTCATGTAGGTATTGGGTTTGTACGGAAAACAGTAAAAAATGAGGTTGTCATTAAAAACAAAACTCATGATGACGTCACCATTCAACAAGTTGAAAAACTTAATAATTTTGTTGATGCGATTTAAGAAATGGTAGTTATTGTTATATTCTGTCCTGATTTGGCAGTAGCACAGATCAAATATAATTCACAATAATAGGCTTTAATTACACATCTACCATTTAAATTACTGTAATGATAGCACCAAGATATTAAAACTCTTAGTAGTTGTAATTGTGAAAATACGAAAGCTGGGTATGAAATAAATTGTAACGCCACTGGTACTACTGGCATATATTATTCAATCCTGCCCTGCATACCCGAGCATAACCGATTCTAATTAGTTCTGCGTACAAGAAATAGTGGGGGTTATATTCGGAAGAGCGGTTTTTCGTTGAACTGGTACATACCCGTGATCTGAGGTCCTTGCTCTCAGGAGTGGGGATAGCTTTCGGGCAACTGGGTTCGCGATGAAATGAAATTTCGGTCCAGCGGTAAGGCGGTCAGTCGGAATTTCGGTCAAGTGACACTCTCCCGGGAAACTGTAATTGTCGCCATATTGTCCACAGAAACGTCAAAAATCAGACAGTGTTGTCAAATGGCAGTACTTTTTTTAATTAAAAGAACTTTATGTATACCTATAAAAATAAAAAATTTATGTAAACTTATTTTGCAGTGTAAATGGTACTAGATATTATTTAAAAATATATAATTATAACAAATAATTACTGCAAAAAATTTATTAAGGATTATAATATTTACTTATGCAGGGAGACGTCTTGCGACTTCGAACGTTTATTCGATGTACACTCTTTAAATATACAACTTATAACTAAAATTAATGAAACTACCAAATAAAACTAGGAAATAAGTCGTGCAAGCAGAGAACAAAATCACAATCACAATAGCTAACGCCACGGGCCACGCAGTGAAAACAAAACAATGCTACGAGCATAAAATAACATGTGGCAACGCCGGTCTGGGAGCTTTGTTTATGTGCTGATTGACGACAGATATTCTCCGTATTAAATTAGCCATTTAATTGATATTTATAGAACATTCCAAGAACAAGTCAAACTGATTTTAGTATTTCAACACTGCCACATCAAATTGGTTCGCATGTACCCTATTTTAAAGTGAAACTGTTGCACAAGATGTCATTATTTAAAGTAAGTGCCAAAAGTTTGACGTTCTCGTGGACAATATGGCAGCCCCCTTGTTTACATGCATTCGCGCAGATCCATGAGCGTTCTCCCCACTTTAGTTCTCAGCATCACACTCAATAGTACATAACGTAACTTTTTAAACTTATAATTAATAAGAATTCGATTTAGATTGTAGTCGGAATTTGGTAGAATATATATGTATCTCAAAGCAGTGGGGATAGCTTTCGGTCAAGAGGTATTGTGGTGAAATGAAATTTCGGTCAGGCGGTACAGTGGTCAAATGGTATTTCGGTCAGGAGTTGCACACTTAATAACCTTTGTTGTTGTTAACCTAAAAATAATGGTTCGTAATACACATTAATAAATCAGTTTTTACTCGTAATTCGCATATTTTATGTGATATACTAACTGGTAGTAGGTATCACTATTGTAAATAGCCTTTTACACTAATTAGGTTAATCAGAATGTCGATCTCGCGGAATACATCTACATCTCAGAATGAAGAACTAGAGGAAATAACCGATTGGGGTGCATATCTGATGGAAGGCATCCCCAAGTGGAATCCTCCATCTGATACAGACAGTAGTGTAAGTTGTTACAATACATAGAAATATTTTAACTTGTGCATATTGTCGTTCTAGGATTGGGATGACACAGAAAGCGAAGATGCTGCTGTGCAACCGTCTGAAATTTCAAAAGGTATAGTATTGCACTCAGAAATGGCCAATTTGGAGCAAAGCAGCGATGAGAGCATCAATATACCAAATGAAGCCATGTTACGAAATGAATTGGCCAAACACGTTCAGCACAATTGGTTTACCTTTGGTGGTGGTAGTATGAGGATGATACCGCCTAGCATACATTATGAAGCTAGAGTTGCTTTACATTGGTAAGATATTTATGTTTGGTAATATAATAATATACCTATATTAAGTAGAGTTGCCAGTGACCGGCCCTACCTTAGTAATCGCCCACTTAAGTTTTTTTTTGACAATAATTTACAATTAAATGGCAGTTCCAACTGCAACAGAAACTTGGCACCCTCATAAAACATACTACCCAGTTGCACAAAGCGTGGTTAACCGGACCCCCTGCTCAACCTGCAGTTAACAAACTATTGTCATAGAAACGTTCCTTTTAAAGAATGGGGAAGTTTTATGAATGTTAAATTTGATAAATAGTTATTTTAAATCTGGTAAATAGATATTAGCTTGAGAGAGAATCAAATTTAAGGATATAATATTAGAAGATAAAATTTAATCGGTCCTCAAGTAAGCTCACAATATGAATTAGAAACCACGCAACGGACTCTGATGACACATGCCAGACAGATCTGTGTGTGGATAATCCTGTATCCAACAAGGATTATGTTTTCTATTCAAATATTGACATTTGATAATGACTGACAGGGAGAAACGTAAAATGCATTGACTAGCAACGGAATTATCTGCATCGTGCACAGCATAGACAAGAGCAAGATAAATAGATGGGAAACTCTTATGGTGGGGGTAGGTTCATATAGAGCGCCTGCAGTGTCACTAGGCTAAACTACACATGAATATGCCAAGTAGGTTATATAGGAATTTGCTTTAAATGGTGCAGCAACAACATGCAAGTTAGATTTTTTTAATATCTTTAAATTTGTTTCTAATTTGCACCTAGTTTGTTCCATTGCTACTTCTTTGAAGTTACTTATCAGATAACTTCAAACGGCGATGGAATAAACTATCTGCAAATTAAATAAGAGATTAGGTACATATGAATAATTTGCAATTAAATAATGATAAACAAAACAAAAGCCGTTTGGTATTTACAAATAATTATAATGAGCATAAATGTACAATTTATAAATGTATCAATAAAATATAGGTATGGTAGACAACTTCTTTTAAGTCTTTTTTCTCCAGGTAGTCGAAATAACTCATCAAAATGCTTGTAACAAACCAGATAGCGTAGATAAGCTATCTTTTTATCCAACTATTTATTAGTTTTTAATGCGTTTCAGTCATATTTGGCACATCTGAAACAAGCATACATGTGGAATAAAGCCATCATATATATATATAATGAGCTTTTTGTATCTAAAAGGTGTAAGATTTTTATATGATTTCGTTAAATTACACTTCCGTAGCTCGTTTGTGCACGAATGTTTTCCACATCTTCCGGTCTTGTGCCAGTGTCTTTGCCGCTGCACTAGTAACACCTCTTTCGCGAAGCAGATCTTCTATGTTCTTGTCCCAGGTTTTCATCGGTCTTCCTTTCACTCTACGTCCTTGCATTTTAGCTTCCCATATATTCCTGGTAGGCCTATCTTCCTTCATGCGTAGCAAGTGACCATACCATCGTAACTGTGCCTTCTCTATCGCTGACAGCACCGATTCTACTCCCAGTTCTTCTCTTACCGTTGTGTTTCGGACTCTGTCTATTTTAGTTATTCCTAATATTGTTCTCAGGAATTTCATGGCAATACTCTGCACTTTGCTTTTGAGCTTTTTAGATAATACCCAAGGCTCAGATCCGAGTATAGGAACAAATATGCTTTTATATACACTAATTTTTGTGGGCCTGGAGACTTCTCTCTTTGTTAGGAAGTTGCTTCTTATAGCATGGTACATGCGAGCTGCACCTTCCATTCTAGCCACAATTTCCGCTTCCTGGTTACCTTTGTTATTTATTGGAACWCCTAATTATTTAAACGTTTCGATCTTTTCTACAACTTTTCCGTTMAGTGTAATATTCATGTTTGTGTTGCAGGCATTTATTATCATTATTTTGGTTTTGCTTTCATTTATATTTAAGTTCCTCTTGGCTAAAGCATCCTTCCATGTGCCTAGGTTATGTTCTAAATCTTTTTCTTTTTCAGCAAATATCACCACATCATCCGCAAATGCACATTCTCTTATGAAGACTGGATATAGATTTTTGTGTCCAACATACATTTTTTTGGTCTTGTCCTTACAATCTTTTATGATGCTGTCCATAACGATATTAAACAGGGTAGGACTTAAAACACCGCCTTGTCTTAGGCCTCCTTCTACTTTGAATTCTGTCGATTGCATGTTGTCTGTCCTCACGTAGCTTTTGTTGGAGTTATACAAGCTCATTATTGCTCTCGTTAACGTTGCATTTGTGCTGTAGTGTAATAGGCAATCGCGTACTGCATTCTTAGACACCTTATCGAATGCTTTTTCCAGGTCTATAAAAGCCATGCATAGTTGTCTTCCTGTAGCTTTTGCTTTTTCGATTATTTGTTTGATTGTAAAAATATGATCTTGAATGCCCCTTCCCTTTCTGAATCCACTCTGTGCCTGTTCTAATTGTGGGTCAATTTCATTCATTAACCTGTGTTCGAGGACACTTTCGTACACCTTTGAAATTATGCTCAGCAAAGTTATGCCCCTATAATTGCTGCAGATGGTCCTGTCGCCGTTTTTATATATAGGAATAATAATCCCTATTTCCCAGTCTCTGGGTACCCGGCCTTCACACCACGCCTTGTTGCATATTTCATGTAGCAGCTGCAGCCCTTTTGGTCCCATACAGTAGAGCATTTCAACTGTGATTTGGTCATGTCCAGCTGCTTTCCCTTTCTTTAATTTCTTTATGGCATCAACTATTTCGTGTTTTAGAATTTCGCCAGAATTTACGAGATGTAAGTTAGATGTTCGGTGTGCCTGATTATCGTTGCTGTCTGCAGTGCCAAGTAGTTTTTCAAAGTGGCATTTCCAATTTTCTACGATTTGTTCTGGTTCGGTAATTATTGCTCCAGACATGTCTTTCATATKCCTCACTTTGTGTTTCTGTTCCGGACATCTTAGCTTCTTGAGGGTGTTGTAGAAAAGTTTTTGGTTTGTGTGGTATTCGTCTTCTATTTTCTGTCCAAAAGCTGCCCACTGCTTTGTCTTCGCCTCTTTTACTAGCTCTTTGACTTTGTTTCTTTGTTCTTTGTATTTTTGGTATTTCTCGTTAGATCTATCCCCCAAGTATCTCTTCCACTTTTCTTTTTTCATTTTGACTTCTTTTTTGATTTCGTCGTTCCACTGTTTTAACTCCACATGCCTGCTTTGCCGCCTCAATCACTGAAGATTTCAATACATCCCACATTGCCTCCAATTCTTTGTCTGTGCTGGTGCTCCCTCCCAAGATATCTTCCAAAGTATTTCTGAACTGCAATGCTGTATCGTCATTTCTCAGTTTGAACGACTTTATTGTTATTGTTATTATTGTTGTTGTCGGCAGTTTAGGTTGTCTCTGGGCTACCACTGTTCTTACATGGTCACCTATATAAGTTTGAGCTACAACGAGAAAGTGATCGCTATGGACCTCCGGACCTCTTCTTGCTCTTACCTAAAGTTATCATAATTTACTCAAATATAATAAATTACTTTACGGCTACTATTTACTAGGACTCTACTGCCCTTACAAATATTTAAATGATCCAATTTGCATCTGGATGGATAAAATTACATTGCTTAAAGCTTTAATTGACTGCGAAATGAGGATTTGCAATGACCAGTTAGATATCCTAGAATGCATGGTTAAATGATGCTGGCAAATATAATAAAATTGCACCTCATCCATACAATTGCAAGTCGTCTTGCTATTAAACATTAACATTTTTTTAACTCTTGAGAAAGAAGCAGAACATTTAAACATATTAAGAATTTAATAAACTTTTGAAGCACCAAGTGTACCTACATAACTTAAAGTGTGAACTACTTTATTGAGAAACAAGTCTATGTAGTAACTTCCATGCAGTTATTGAGATATATTTCTACAAAAACTAGTAGAACTCACCTCCGTACCCGCAACTGGCAAAACTCGCATTGTAGTAGTTTTGCACATACAGAGCAGTTCAAGAATATTTTAAGCAAGCTAAATGTGATTGTTATCAATATCAACAAATTATTACATTTTAAATTTGAAATATTTAAGCGCTGATATACGTTCTTGACAAACTGGTCCCGATGCTACTGCCAAATGGCAAAACAGCCAACTGTAGGTACAAGTACAGTGACTTTATAAAGTCACTGTATTGTAAGCAGATGCTAGCACCAAGACTATGTCATGTCACTAGGCCAAATGAATCTGTATGGTCACCCCCCACCACTGAGAGATTCCAATCTATTTGTCTTCTCTTTATCTATGGTGCACAGACCCATCTCGCATGTGAAGTCAGAGTCCGTTTTAGGAGCTTAGCTTTAAATTTAATTCCACTACATTCATTTGGATTGCTCAATTTTTATCAGCATAATTATGTATACAACAACAGAAGAATTACTTTTGATATGTTTAATATGTCATGTCTATCTGTGTGTTCTGCAGATGACTCAATTTAAGTGTTTGATAATACCTGAGCAACATGGCTTTACTGTGGATCATAGCACTATTACGAATTTACTTATTTATCGGAACTTTATTTTAGGTAGTTTGTCATATACACAGGGCCTTTGATAGGGCTCCTCATTCTCTTCTATTGAAGAAGCTAAAACCTTATGGTGTGAATTCTGCACTGCTAGATTGGTGGGGCAGCTACTTGATTGGTAGGCGACAGATTGTGAAATTTTGTAATTTCATGTTTAATTTCATATCGGTTGAGTCAAGGGTGCCCCAGGTGACTCATTGTGAGCCCTTGCTTTTTTGTCTATTTATTAATGATGTCAGTGTGATTCTGCAAAACTCACGATTTCTTGATTTTCTGATGACGTTGGTTTTCATTCTGCGATCCTCTTCAAACTTTGATGTTGAAACATTAAGATTGTTGTACTTGTCACTTGTAGACCACATCTGGTATACTGTTCGGTGGTGTGGAACCCATTTTACAATAAGCATATAGCACTTTTGGAAGGTGTTCAGAGAAAATTTATTAGGTTCGTTGCAAACAGATTAGGATATCCTTATAGTAATGTTGATTTTAGCCGTATCAGTAATACTTTGTGCATTCACTCATTGGAACCTAGAAGGGCATCTGCCTTTTTAGCGATCTTATTCAGACTGGTCAATTGTACGCTGGACTGCAGTGAGCTGCTGAGTTTGGTGTCCTTGCCTGTGTCTGCTTATAACACTAGGAATGCCAAGCTTTTTTTCGTTCCATTCTACTGTCGTAATTATACTTGTAGCTCCCTGATCACTAGAATGCTGCGATTGGGAAATTGTTACAGTGATCTTAATATCTTTCATCTGTCCTATAACCAGTGGAAAGCATGTTTGTAGTATTGTTGAGTTGGCAGAGGTTACTCTTGATTTGTTATTTTGTAACTCATTGTTTGTATTTAAGGTATTGTTATACTTTTCACGTATTTCTGTATATTAACTGTTGCTGTTGTGTTGAGTTGATTTATATTTATCCTGTAAGATGTTTGTTTTTTGCCTTTTGTAATGATTATCAGTGTTATCATTGTAAATTATTTAAGTATTATTGCAATACTATATTGAAGTATATAATTGCACTTGTGTATAGTTTTATTGTAAAATTGGGTATCTCCCGGTCAAATGCAAATAATAATTATTATTATTGTTATTATTATTATTATATTTTGAGCTTACTTGAGGACTGATTTAATTTTTTCTTCTGACATATCCCCAAATTTGAAACTTTTTCAAGCTATAACATGTTACTGAAAATTGTTCTTTTCCATTCTTCATTGGTTTGGGTCTAGGTGTTTCTACAACTATGAGCCACCATCTGAAATACCTATGGGAATGTGGGATACAAATTCCAAATTAAGTAAAATCTTG
The DNA here is from genome assembly GCA_025024175.1 of Rhyzopertha dominica. Lineage (NCBI taxonomy): Eukaryota > Metazoa > Arthropoda > Insecta > Coleoptera > Bostrichidae > Rhyzopertha > Rhyzopertha dominica. Next base: position 24,369,660 of record QCXZ01000003.1, read on the forward strand.
AGACAGTTGATTTTGTTTCGGAGGGGGAAATTTCATAATGGAACATTCGAAGTCAGAACAACCCCCTACTCCCGGCAGCTCTCATAATAAAGCATTGTTCTTACATATAAAATAATAATAAATTATTTTTGTTGTGTCAAGGGAAGAAGCTTTGAACAAGATGGTTATGGGAATAATACCAACAGACCGGAGTAACATATTGCCTGAAAATCTGGTATTGCGTGAAATAATTTGGCAGATGTATAGCATGCATAATGGATATTGCTTCAAATATGAAGGTAACACATTAGTAGTCAATGCTGATGTTACAATATCAAGCGTGACACATGTAAGTACTTTTTGCATATGAAAGCGATCTATTACCTATTATGTAAATTGATTCTAGGACCAATTCCATGATTTTTTGAGGCAATTCTTGACATACATTGAATTAATGGATATTGTTCAAAAACTGTGCAAATCACTGTATGAGAAAGAAACCCCTGAAACGTACAAAAGCTATGCTTGTGTTGTTGAGACCATTATTAGCCCAGTACTGTATGAATTAGGATGTCTACAAGCTAAGATCGCCTTCCACGGTATGTTATCCCATAAATATTAGTATTAAGTTTAAAATTACCTCTTGCAAACTGCAGATGATACTATGACTCTTCTCAAACTATCCAGCGAGATTAGAAGACTGATTAAACCACTAAAATTGCTGAAAATTATAAGCGATCAAGTCTTGGTGGATCATAAGTTGTTTTCGGCCAGATTTTGTGTCACTAATCTCTTGACGAAGCTCCACAATGGGATATATGAGTCAACTGCAAAAACTGAACGAGATTTATATTTAACTTTATATTTAGGAAGTTTATATGCCTACATAAACTTAATAGATAACTGGTTGACTCGAGGCAAATTTTCAGCAGATGTAAAAGAAGAATTTATCATTACAGAGTGAGTTATTCTTCTTAAAATTAAAATAGGTTGGATTAATTACTGATTTTTGCTTTAGTCTATATTGGTATGGTGAAACAAAAACTAAAATTTTCTAATAAGCTTAAAAATGTTTAATTGGTTGCATTGGTTAAATTGCCGCATAAATGGCATCAAATATCATAATACAAATTAAAACAAAAACATTATTTTTGTATTTACTCAATTATACATACAGGTTGACAGTTTAAAGCTGGACTGCGGCTATATCTTGGAAATTAATCATGTTAGAATCTTGCAGTAAATTTTTTGTAAGCAAATATGGCCACATAGATTTCATTTAAAATATTATGGAGTACGAAATTTTGCCGCTAGATGATACATTTAGTATGACATACCAGGTTACTGTATCTTGAAAGGTAGGGACAACGGTTGCGACATATATAATTTTCACATTGTTTCTGATAAATCCATCTCTGCTACTGCCGGATGTGACAGCCATGGTTATTAGGCGCTTGCACCATAGGGAATAGTATCAATCTGTCTTTTATGTTCCCGGATCAGGCCTGAGACTGGAGTTGGTGGTTCCTTATATATGCAGGGCCTTATATATATCAAAGGATTGTTTCTTTCTCCAAAAAGTTGCAATATGACATTGCCCTAAGATAAACTCATTATACTCTATATTTTCYTCTTAACAAATTTTGTTTAAACATTTTTTTCTACTTGTCATGACGACAGTAGGAGGGATAGAAGTCAAAATGGCATAACTCAAGTATGCATAATATAAAAGAGGTACATAGATGAACAAGCCTGCCACTTTTGTTGTTATAGCAGTGCCCTACAACAGGTGTAATCAAAAAGTTTTGGCTCAACAATGTTGCCAAACATACAGTGTGTCCACGGATTGGGTTTCAGATGCCCATCAAAATAAACAAAAAAGTTTCTATAAACATGTAGCGTAAACCTCAACGTTAAGAAGTTAAGTACTGTCAAAGAAGTATGTACCAATTAAGATCTTTTTTGTTGTTATTTTAAGAATGAGATATAATTATAATCTTATCATAATCATAACTTAATAATTGATAAAAACATAAATTACTTATAAAAATGCATTCTGAGGCTTAATATTTTTATTGTCTAAAATACGAGAATTTTATTTTTCTACAAGTATTCCTCTGTTCTTTTTCCGTAATCTTCTCCTAAATTTGTTATAAACACGGTGTAATTCTTTAACTTGAATTTCATTAATAGCATTATGTATTACATTTTTTAATAGCACTAAGTGATCATTAAACTAGTGTTTAAAAACTTTATATGTTTTAATAAACCCCACAAATAGAAATTTAAAGATGTAAGGTCCGGTGATCGTGGAGGGCATAAAATTTGACTATATTCTCCGGCGATCAGGAGAAGAGTACATTACGTCATCGTTCGATGTGCCAGAGGGGACGCCACGTTAATGTCCGTCGCAGTGCTAACAAAGGACTCAACTGACACGCGAAACTGGCAACACCTACCTCACCTACTTTCCCTGGGACAGGGTACCTATTTCTGTATTCTGGGTAGCTATGACGGTGTCCCTTTTCCTGATCGTTAAACTATACCTTCTAATCCAATATTCACGCAACTTTCTTGTTCACCAATTACGAACCCTTACGCTAGAATGTGCCAACAACCGTCTTGTTGAAACACAAACATCTCTTATATTCCAAAGCCAAATCCTCCCAAAAATAATTTTGCGGCATATCCAAGTATGAATTTTGATTAACATTTGCATTAAAAAAGTTAGGGCCAATAATTTTATTGTAAGTAATAGCACACCAAACATTACCTTTTTTATAATATTGGCTACGAGAATTTATTGTAAAATGGGGATTTTCCCTACTTCAGTTCCTAGTATTCTGGGAGCTAACAGTGCCGTTTGTAGTAAAAGTTGCTTCATCCGAAAATATTAAGAAACTTAAGTAATTTGAACCTTCTAATATTTTTTGTCCAATTTCCAAACAAAATAACAAACACTTTTCCAAATCTCCTTGGTGCGATGTCTGCAAAAATTTTGACTGAAAGGGTGTAATTTTGTTTATTTAAATATTGTTTGTAAGTGGCTCTTACTAATATTCGTTCTTCTTTCTCTATCACAAAAAGATATTTTGGAATCTTGCTCCGCAGAATCAATTGCAACCACACTTGCAGCATCATCTTCATTGTATTTTTTCTTCTTTTTCATTGTAGTTACAACAGTACCAGTTTGATTAATTTATTGAGTACTTTAATAATTGATGTATGCGAAACATCGATATTAAATTGTTCACGAATTTGTTCTTTGACATACTGATACGAAACCTTCCCCAATCCATAACGATTTACAATAAAAATGCGTTCTTCTAAACTCAACATGACTTTACTGTGCAATAATCGCAGCCAAAGACTTAGATGGACTAAAAAACGTGAAAGAATTACACCGTAACTGGTACTTCTTTGACAGCAGTTAACTTCTTAACAATAAGATTTAGATTACATGTTTATAGAAACTTTTTTGTTTATTTTGATGAGCACATCACACTGTAAAAGTTTGGTACTTTAATTTTTGAGGCACCCTGTATATCTTCTTTTAATAATTTTGGTTTGATAGATCTTACTTTTAGAAGAATACATTTTTCGTACAGTGAAATTTTTTGGTCATTATACCTATCTGAACCCTATTCCCCGGACACACTGCATGAAATTCTAGCTATATTWATTGATTTTTTGGCTGAACCCACTGTTGCTTTATATTATTTATCTATTTCTATTATTTGTTGTGACATTACATCAACAGTTTGCATACTTACCTTTTCTTTGCTTAACATATTTAAAATTCACCACAAAATGTAGAAAAATTGGTCAACAAAATCCTTTTTCTTCTTTCAGTAAGAACTTACTGCGCTAACAAAAGTGGAAAAGTGATTGTTTTGAGTGTTGCAACGAACTTGGTTTTGTTGCGTTCGCACTGCTTTTTATTTAAGGTGACATAAGGCCGAGCAATAATAGATGTTTACCAAAACAAGAAAACTTTTTTTTTCACTTTACACAACTCATGCTTAAACTCAAACTAAAACATTGCTAAATTCAAAGCGAAACAAAAACGGCTACTGTTTCGTGTGCATCTGAACAACCATTGCAATTTCTTCATGCACTGAAAGTCTGTATTCTGGATTCAGTGCCCTCACGCGGCACCCGCAGGAAACATACTGGCGCTGAATAGAAACCTCGTGCCATCTCGTAGTCAGTACTAACAATATCTAACAGCGATATATACACTTAATATACAAATGTGCTGAAATTTTAAAGTAATAATGCAGCTTAATAATATTTATTTATTATTGAGGACAATTACACATAACATACAATAATTATTGTTTAGCAGGAACGGCAAGTATTATGACAAATAGATTGAACTGAACATATCATACTGAATCATAACTAATAAGCATATTTGTTTCAATTACTTTTAATGTACAAGATGAGTACCTATATCTAACATGTGACGAGCAAAAAAAAATGCAATCAATTTCCAGCAACAATAAAAATTTCATGTAGTAAAGAACAAAAAAAATTGTTTTAGTCTATATCGTATATGTGTTTAAATAACTTAGTATAATAATTTATTCCTCTGTAGAATAACATCTCCATTCAATCTCTATTCTAATTGTTTATTTGACCTACCATTAGAATTATGTAGCCCGACAAACATAATTAAGTATGCTATTGGTTTTTGGATTCCTCTTTTACTACTTTCTTCAATTGGTAAGCATGCAGTTCTTTAATGAAAGTTCCTTTATCTTATTGTAGAAGACTACAGACTAGATCTGTGTTTACGGTTTAAGGACACAATAGCTGTGCCGAAACAACTGTCCACAGATTATTTTGATGCAGGCGACATGGCATGGGCATAATTTTGTTGATATATAACTTATGTTTTGATATTTTCTATCGCTGAATATAACCGATCCACAAAATATCTACCCATTCAGTGGACCTGGTAACGTGGTCACAATATTCGAATGCGAGACACTGACAAGGAAAATTTTTGAACAAATTCCACGTAACCATATCCAGGTTAATTTTCATAAACGTCTAACATTAACAAAGAGAAAAGAAACCAATCCAATGAGTTTATTTTATTCAGACTTTTTTGAGAAAGAAACGATCCTTTGATATGTCATATTAAATGCGCCATGTAGCGGCAAAGTTTCGTACTTTGTATTATTTAAATGAAATATCTGTGGCCGTATTTGTTTAAAAAACATTACCGCAAGATTCTAGAAAGATACAGCCGTTGTCTGGCCTTAACTGTTCACCCTGTATATTTAGTAACCTAATTATTTAGAAATGGTTTATAAMTCTTCTTATTATCGCTAAGCATTCAGTATTTATAGATAATAAATGTTGATTTATTATTTGACTAATTGGTAAATTAAAAGTTAGTTAATTGATTCAGCACTTAATTGTTTTAATCAGTAAAAAGGGTGATTAACAACAGACAAAACAATTAATTAATTATTAATTTGATGTTCAAATAGTCTATAAATCTAGTATTTCATTAATTAGTAAGTTTGCTGATTTAATAGATTATAGATTTTTTATTAGTTAATGTAATTATCTTCACTCTAAATCTGGATTTATGGTGCAGTTATTTTCCTTTTTTAAGCAATCACTTCACTTATTTCGTAGTAAGACTGAGTACAGACAGCAGAATTGCAACATTCAAGTCAAGCTAGACGATGTAAGTGCAGAATCCAGATGTGATGGTTTTCTAAGAACTATTTATGAAAGACTTCCTGTCTTAGCCGAAAATATGAACATCCTAAAAGTTCTGCTGAGGCTGCATGAAGACCATGAAGCCACTGGCAAAAAACCTGGTAATATATTTTATATGAAAAGTATCTAAAACCATTTGACATCAAACCATTTACAGGCACCATGTACGAGGAACTGGTAGAAAGATTCCTTTTGGAAATTACTGAATTTAGTGGAAATATAAATGATTTAGATGTTTACCAACTTGCTGACAAGGATGAGCAGGATTTGGATGGTACTACCAATGATTTTGATAAGCTTGAGAATTTGGTAGACACTGATGATTACCTTATGATGAGAGCTTTTGAAAGTTACCTCAAACCAGCAGAAGATAATGCATTTCCAAAACAGCATCACACTTTATATCAAAGGTTTGATTTTATCAAAGTCTTAATTCTGTATTCCACAACTACAGTCGAAATATTTTTCGGACATCTAGAGATAGGTTTTTAACCCATGTATTTCTCTTTATCTACCGTACTGCACACCAAATTTCTAAAGTAATGCATTCGTAAGCGTTTGCATTTGCTGCAGCGAATATTACCTGTCTTTCAAACGTAGTTCCAACTTTGTGCTGATAGTAGACTCCACAATAGTTTGTTTGTATAATCAGCAATCATTCTACCTTGACTTTTGCCTTGACAGTATAAGTGTATATAGGATATGTGAATAATGCATGGAAACTTATTACACCTATGTCGCAAGTGGTGCTTTGTGAGTTGATGCATAATAATAGGAGCACAATTGGTGGTGCTGCCCGAGGCTTCCGCAGGAGTTAGTCCACCACAGCTTTTGGCCAAAACGTTTTCTTACTGTGGTTCTTAACTATGTGGCTAAAGTGGAGATACTCATGCATGTAGTCTTGGGTTTGATTCGATTTTTTTGTGTCTTATTATTACAGGCTGACTTACTTAATTATAGAAACAAATCAGGCTTAAGTAGAACATATTACTACTTATAAAGTACACTTATGATATCTGTTATATTTGTTATTATCATGCGACTCCATGAATGGATTCCCTGAAAAAAGAGCAGGCTGCCGTTTAAATTATTTAGAAGCAAATTCATTTTTGGCATATTTTACATACCTAAGCAGTACTTATTATAAAAGTTGCACATGATCTCTAGTGATTGAATTCACATTGTAGAGTCTATGCTCAAATTCGATCAGACTTGCTTAAGTGAACACGTTAGATACCAATGGGATAAGAGATACACCCCTTAGCTCTAACATTATTATTTCTTATTTTCTCAGAAGTTTCAAATTTTTTAACATAACAGACGAGTGTATATACGTAGATGAGTACTACTGACTTGAATTTTTATTCAAAATTCCATAAGTCAAAAGTCACATACTTTTGTCGTCAGTGATATGATTGTCATTCTCTCAACCTTGTTTAAATTGTAAGAAAAGAATGGTGTTGACAATTGAAATTTTGCTATACAGTGTATTCAGTTTTTTTTTTCACTAAAATGTCTTATAGAGCACACTAAGGACTGGATGTAGAAAAGTGGAACAAATCTGACCTGAGTTTAATCAGCGGTTGTTGCCTAGCAATACCATGAATTCGGTGTTGTGATTGGTGTTGCAATAGCAGTGACCATGGGTTAAACTTGGTTCCATTTAATCCATGTTTGAGCAACCAGGCTTAAAAGTTATGGAACAATGTGTAACACAGCACAAACTTTAATTTGGATTGTTAATTTACTTTTAATGAATTTGGTATCGACTAGTTAAATACAACTTTTCTATATTTTTTTGTCATAGTAGTTGTTACCAAACACAACAAGAAGCTTAAAGGCGTTTTTTTTTATTCTTAGAATAAGAAGTTCAACCATTGCATTGCGAGGACATGACTTGTTTGAAACAGTTTTTTCCATCTTGCTAAAAGAACGTTTTGAACATTGTGGACTTACGGTGCGCCGAATCCTGTTGGAAGATCACTATTTCGAAGAACATTTTGAAATAATACAAAGAATTTACTTATTCAAGGATGACCACATCAGTTCTTTCTATCATCGGATATTTAATAAAGTAACAATGAAATTTTTTTTAACGTAGAGTACATTTTATTGTTTTAGCTGGAAAAAGGTGAAAGCTGGAGAAACCCAGTACACTTAATGTGGAACTTGCAAGAAACTCTAATGGACGCATTTCCGAAGGTGCACCAAAATATCAGAGTAACAGTAAACAATGAAATAAAAACAGATGATTTGCTGATTGCCAATCAGTCTGTCAACATCTATTACAATGCGGAATGGCCATTAAACATAATAATCAAGGAAGATCACTTAGAAAAATACCAAGTGATCTTTTGGTTCCTCCTTAAGTTGAAATGGATGCAACATGTGCTTGTAAGCCTATTCTTCAGTGGTAAGTAGCTTAAATTATGGTTCAAACAAACGGTACATCAGTTTTTCTTAGAACGCCAGAAAAACAACACTCCTCAATCATTTTTAAAGAAGCAACTCAACAGGTTGCGCTTCAATCTGTTACACACCGTTTACAACATGCAGAATTTTGTTTTTGGGTATTTAATCCCTCTGTACCTAAAAAACTTTAGGTCGGATTTGGATAATTCATATGATATATGTTCGTTGACGGATGCACATGTTAGATTCATCAGTAGCATATATAAAGGTTGTCACTATTTGCAAAAATGTGAAGGAGCAACAGGTGGCTTTTCTATGGTGAGTAATGCAGAGGTCTTTTAAGCTTTGAAAGTGAAGATCTGTGTGATTCTGCCAGCATAAGAACAGTCAGTGAATAACTATTTCAGACTGTCACTCCTCCTCAATACCATGCAGGCAAAATGGCACAGAATGCAACAGCGCAAAAGCATGCTGGCAATCATACACAAAGAAACTAAAATAAATTGGAAACTCCGTAGGTTGGGAATATTATGCAACAGTAGCACCAGCACAGTTTTTGGGATGAACTATAGTTTGTCTATCTTTACAAGAATTTATAGCTCAGTTTAGTATTTAACCTTTTGGGTTGTTTACGACAATGTAGATAAAGATTTTAATTAAACAATAAAGTACTATACTTACATTTATACAAAAACTACATMGGTAGATCACAGATTAATATAGATACGGCACTTCGAGCGGCTTCTTTGAAGTTTCGAAAATGGGGCGATTGACCTTCAACTTTAAATCCCTTTAAATGGGTTTTCTAAAAGCACGCTAAACTCAAACTGCTGTCAGCCGCAAAGGACAAGTGGATATACATGCACAGACATACTTCGCCGACAGCAGTTGAATTTTCAGTCGGTAGCGTTCGCGTTCGCTCTACCTTTGAATTGGTTTGTTCCCTATCTCTGTTTTGAAAATGATATCTCTCTCCAAATGTCCCATCTGTATTAATCTGTGCGTAGATAGCACTAGATTTGCATTAGGTAAATATTGCAAATTAGTAATTATAGTAACAAAAAATTTTTCATCACTACTTGTCGCTGTCTAGATTTATAATTAAATCATGCACATGTTTGCCATGATAATTATCTTCGGTTTCATTTACACAACAGACACAGTTAGCACAGCTAACTTCACTTATTTTATTGACATTTGATGGTGCCCACACTAAATTTGGGATTTTCACCCATAATTCCTTTTTTCTGCCCATATCATTCAATGGGAGTAAAAATAGGTAGAAGCTTCCACTCTGCTTCTTGGTCTGCTTCATATTCTTTTTTAAAATACTTCTAACAACTCTTCCTTTGTATAGTTCTCTTCAAAATATAGATCATGTTTTTCTAAGAAATCTTTTATCTCTTGTTCTTGACTAGTGGTACTCATCTTTGCCGATAAATCGATAAAATTATTGATAAATCGAAACTTTATAAAATACCGATGGATTATTTTTTTTATAATTCAATAAAGAAGTTAACTAAACACTAAATACACTTATATTATTTACATGTAAATTAAATAAGAAAAAGAATTTTACCAATGTCTTTAAAGCGATTTATGCATCCGGCAATGGAAACATCACATGGTGAAGTGTACAGAAGGCAGGAGCAGTACTTTGAAGGTGACAATAAACTTGTTGCTAATTAACTTTTGCTTTGTAAATAAAACTTTCCAGGTAATTAATTGTCATACCTCATACATCTATAATCAGTAGGGAACATTCTTCTGTGTGGACAGAGCATGGTCCGATTAACCCCTAATGTAGTGTTCATGCAGAGTGATGTAGCAACATTAGCTGGTCTGAGTTTATTTTTCAGATATTTCGACATCTTCAATACAAACAATAGAACTGGCAACTTCCTTTAATTTTCAGCATAGGTTTGGGAAGAATTATCTGTTTGAAGGAAACATATGAAACCCCTTTTCGGTGAACTGCAAATGTTTTAGTCAGCATTTTGAMATTTAAGAAAGTAAMCTKCACTTCGCAAATCTCCTTCAACTATTTTATGGGCCATTGCATCATACCTGTATTTATCTTTTTCTTTGGTAATTAGTAAATTAATAACCAAATGGGATCTAGGATGTATAAGTTTGGGTGTACTTTCTCTTTGTCAAGGTTGTAGGATATACTGATAACAGCTTCAGATTTTATATTATTCTGTTAATCTCGCAGATGTTACAGTCAATAAATACAAGCCTACATTGAGATTGCCCCATGATTGCTTGAGCCCATTGGAAAGAAGCCCAGTGAAATAAAATTACTTTGAATGATTAATTTTTTATGATATTCTGTTTAGCTCATAAATAACTACCTCTTCTAGCACTTATGTGAGATAGAAGTGTCCTCATCAAACTCACATGTGTATCAAAGATATAGCCATCAGGAACAGAATTGTGACTTAGAATGCCAAAAAAAGATCAACAGTCATTTCGAAAATACATACATCATTGCGGGAATACTCGTCATTGTCTGCAGACGTTCCCAAATGACCATTCCCATTTCTCTTCTTAATTTTTTCTATCACAATGTGAAACGAAATCAGAAATATATAATTTTAAGTTAAGATATTCTACAACAGCGTTTTCGTAATGATGCTGAATTGATTTAGGATATTCATATATCATATTGCAATAAAAAACATTTTGACTCTTTCTGGTTGCATTCACAAAAAGATAAATTCTCCTCGGATATCTATTTAATTAAATGGAAATAATGTTTTTTACAAATTTGTAGGGAAGTATGCAATAATCCTGAAAGCGAACACCTCAGAAATCAATTCAATTAATCTTAGTGTGTTKCTTGATCACTTRAATTTCCTTTAATGAATTATGGAAGAATTCTGTAAATGAATTTTCAGGTATGTTAGATGTAATCACACTAAACTAACAATATATTGAATTAAAGTGGTTACATGTGGAGATGATGATTATTATTATTATTATTATTATTATAATCAGTAAACAAAAAAAACTATAATTTGTGGCTTTAGTTAAGAAAATTATCTCTAACTTCACTCTTCACCTCCATGATTTTGACCCATGAAGTCAATTTCAGTGACTATTATAAAATCATGATTGCCTTTTCATGATAGATCAGTTAGAAGCTGCATTATTTAGAAACCGGGAATGAATTCTTACATCTTCAAAGTTGTCATGTAACATAGCACAGGGTACAGTTCTGGGATCTACACTTTTTATCCTCTATATCAATGATTTGTACAATATAACAACGAGACACTAATGTTCTACATGGCACCATCATGGGAAGGTCTATTGGAAACTGTGAACACAGAAATGATCCAAGTGAGCAAGGGGTTTGATGTCAACCTGCTCACAGTTAATGTTAGCAAAACTGTGTATATACCTTCAGTAATCAGGTTGACGGCCTCCCAGGTTTATTGTTATTCGGCTGCACATGTCAAATTGTGATRGTGTSTGTGATTGTGGTTGTACTTCTCTAAGKTTGATGTGTGAAACTAACTGTCTTGGGGTGACATTCGATAGTCACCACAGATGGAACTCACATGTGCAAAAAGTAGCAGTTAAACTTCATGTTAAAAGGACTGTCAAATATATGTATTCTTATAAGAAGGATAGTCTATAATAGTTTGTTCTTGCCTGTGCTGTCTTATAGAATAATGGGCTACTTGCACTAATTTTATTTTTGAATAAATCTGACAAAATTCAATGGTCACTATTAAGTTTATTTCACAAACCAAAAGTTAGCACTTGCAAAAAATTGCAAATGCATAAAAGTAAAAATTGCACTTGGCCCTTTAAATTTCACGTGACAACAAAACACGTGTTATTATCGTCTACGTCACAGGTGTAGAGACAGTTATGCGCATGCTCGACGCCCACAAACGGCAAATTTCATTAGTTATTTCAGTGCTGCCAAACGTCTGATAATAATTATCGGAATTTACGATAATTTCACTCCTCATTTAATATTTCTGATATTGCTCATCTGATAGTAGTCCAGTCCAATCCCAAAATTGTTATTGTTACTTATTTACACTTGCTACCGGGCCGAAATATGCGGTTTCTAATAATTTTATGCAAAATCTGATAGCACTATCTTCAACATCTGGCAACACTGGGTTATTTATTAGTTATGGTTACGTTCGTGTTCCACGTATCCACGATGCAGTGTTGCCATCCATACCATAATTATGGTATATATACCATAATGGTATGACAAATACCATATACCATAATAAACTATTATGGTATCCACATTTTACCATAATTTGCACAGAGTCAATTTCAGTTTTTTTTCTATAACACAAGAATTACATCACGGCAAGCTTAATTTTCTACATCGCGTACTAGCCTCGTCACAGGGTTTCATTTCCTAGCCTCTCTCTCTTTAGAGCGAACTTTGTACTTGGTTTATTCAAAAGTTACTTAAAATTTTGGGATTTTTTGTACAGCGATGGGTATGTAGGCACAACTTGTACTGTAATAAGCTACTAAACTAACACCTAAAAATTCTGCACAACTCTATTTAAAGAAAATGGCGGCGACTAGTTTTTCTTGTTTTTCACTAAGAAGGAGTAAAAATTACGCATACATGGCAATGACACAAATTGAAGAAGACAAAATTCGGCATTCAACTGTGAAGCAATATTTATTATACGAGGTAAGGTTAAAAAATATTTACAAAAATGAACTTTAAATACAAAATATGATAATCTGCAAAAAAATTTTTCTGAACGCTCACCACGTTATCTTTAAAGAGTTTAAAAAGACCTACAATTTGACATATAACTTAAGGTTGTACGTAAAAGAATAAAGAAAATACGAGCCTGAGAAGTTTGAAGTGGCGGACCCTGTATATGTCGTTGATCGTCAACCAACGATAATGCATATACCATAATTTGTGCCAAAATACCATAATATTTTGAAGTTGATACCATAATTTATGAAGCCAGGCCTGGCAACACTGCCACGATGTGTTGTTAGTTGTTATTTACGTGTATTGTGTGGGCACGTGTATTTCGTTGTATATTTTATTTGTCGTTGTATTTTAACATAAACAATGGAAGAGGGCTTTTCCCTGGAGTAGCAATAGTGGTGCTTTTGCATTTCGGAACTATGCACGTGCGATACACCATATCAGACTGCTAATAAATAAATGTGCACAAAAAAACACCAAGAAGCTAAACGAAAAACACTCCAAAACTTAAACAAACGTATAAACGCTCGAATAACGCGTAACGACTAACGAGTGGCAATGACCTTAAAAAATAAGAGGGGCGCGCGTCGTTCCCTTTAACTTGTTTATTTTTACACTTCTGACGTCACAGCGATACATGATATTTTCGGCGCTCAAATGATAGGTTGAAATTTTAACACAAAAAAAAATAGAGTATTAACAAAGACAATTCAGAAATACTTTGTACACGTAATTATATGACCTTAATGATTAAATTAAGCACATAATTTTTTTTTCTGGAAGTAGCCCATTGCATGGGAAGCTGCATGCACTTCAGTGGTGCAGCCTCTAATTGTGTTACAAAAAAGAGCACTCAGGCAGATGCACCAACTCAATCTTTTCTTTCCATCAAATGAACTCTTTCTCAACTCTCAAATTTTTAGAATTATATAAAACCTATCGTAGAGACATTTTCATATTTCAAAGTCAAAGCTGTATGTTGAACAGGTTAGATCGTGGAGTAAATACTTGTGGAGCCTTTAATGTTGCAGTACCCAGAAAATGAAAGGCAGTGGGCCAAAGATGCTTGGAGTATATAGCACTCTTGCCTCTTGAAATAAAAAGAGCACTATACTTGAAACAATTAATAGATCAAATCACTGAATGATTAATGTTAGCTGATATGACTGCATTATTTTATTGCACTTCTGTTGTGATTATTATTGTTTTTGAGCTAACCCATTCACTTGTTAAGTAGAACATCTGTTGAAAAACTCTTTCTAATACTTTTTTCTTTTCCACACACAAGTACTTACTCTACTCTTGTTTGATATTTTATGTTTTCATATATTAAGATCTCTAAAATCTGGTGTGGAAGATTAATGTAATTCATAGTTGTTATAATTATAAATGAAATGAAATGAAAATGGTTAATTTAGCAAGGAATATGGTTAGAAGAGGCATCGAAGTCATGTAGGAGTTGTTGGCTAATTAATATTTGTGCAAAAGTTTTTAGCCGATTTCACGGTATTTTTAAGTTTATTGTAGTTTTTATTTTTCATATTCATGTATGCCTTTCAGCTACTCAACACAGTCCACAATCTGAGCATAATGTGGAAAAACCCAAAGTTTCGTGATCACGATCAGCTCATAAAAATGATGGAGCTCTACAAACAGTGTGCTGATGAACTTCAATGGGCATCACAAGAAGTGCAGTTTCATCATCATACTCTTCTAACTGCTTAGTTGTAGGTTTCAAGTTTCTGTTACCAAAGAATTTCATTAAATGTACACTATAAAATATAGTTATTTATTGAATAAATTTGATACTGTTATGTAAATGATTTATTTATCCTGTCGAACACGGTATTATCATTACTTTAAGTAGTAATCTGGAAACCCCAATTTTCTACCCTGTACAGGACAAAAATTACAGTTTTTTCAGGATAATAACAAGCAATTGTATACATGCACTCGAGGGGTCATATGCAGATGTAACAGACTGAGGCTCCGTTTCACAAAGCGTGGTTAACCAGACCCCCTGGTTAACAAGTGATTAACTAGCCGTTGCCATGGGCAGCACCAATAAAGAACGCTTTAAAAAAAACGTTTCCATGGTAACCATGGTTAACTTTCAAATATAAGCAATCTATCATTATTTTAACAAAAGGTATGCACTAGGTTTATATATTTTTTTGTATTAACAATAGTATTCATTCATATTGCATAACTGACTAATCTTAATTTTATTTTATTATCTTTATTAGTAATGGCAAAGTAACAAATCCCTTTCGAAGTGAGTTGTATCTTATGGTAAATAAATAATCAGGTACGGTATGGGGCAGAGGGGGCAAAGACACCCCCCCCCCTCCCGATACACGATTAATTTTTGCTAATGGATCTACAAACTGAGAAATCGTTTTTACAGATGGTTAAGGTCTATCTTATGAGATATGTTTATTGATTTATGTCCTTGTTTTTTTCCATATTAAGGCTTAAAATGATAAAACTAACGTTGCGATCTGTGATGTCATGAGCTCCAGTCGCAACTGATTCGCTCTAACCCACTAAACAATTTTCGGTATCAGAAACATATCTGAAACAGGCAATGTAATATTGTAACATTTCGTATTTCGCTGCAGGAATGTTTCATGAATATTTATGTTTGTGAAGATGTCCTACCTCAGGAATGTTTCACTGAAATGTTACGAAAGAAACATTACGAAACATTTTAAAGCCTATATTTATGAAATGTTTACAATATGTACTTTTTTAAACGTTACAACAACGTATTTGAAACTGTATTTGGGGTATTTATTAATATTAATTGTTACTAATTAAATATACAATTTATTTTTCAAGAAACCGAAGTGTTTACATAAGTGCATACACAATAATAATTTACATAATCTAAGCATAATAAGTAGACAAAACAATATGTGTAAAATAAGAAATTATAAGAAAGTAGTTACATATATATACACAAACAAAAATATAACAGCATCAGATGCGAAGTAAATAAAACAAACAACAGCAATCCATATGGCATATGCTGCATTAAATTTAACAGGTAAACTACATTCGTAAGTTCAGAATCTTCAAACTGTTCACCTAAACAAAAATTATTAAAAGTAAAACCAACATTGTAGTGTAGATATACTTACAAATTGGCCATTTCCCTTATGCTGTTACTATGATCTCTGATATCTCGGTGTTGCCCGACGAAACCACGTGGAAACCTCAGTTTGGAAGTCTACATCAGAAAGATCAGCAATTTTTTATTGTTTAGCAGTTTTTTACTTTTATTATATGCAAGTTTTGTAATTTGCATAATTCTTTTTCCTTTCTGTTCATGAACACTACTATTAATTTACAATGAAATATTTTCTGTAACCGCCTTCAAAAGTAATTTTTATAACTACTTCTGCCAACCAGATACAGCACTGTATATAAAATATGGGTACTATCCGAAAAACGCTTACCTTCCATGCTACATTATATGCCACGGGCTGATTTCTTGTGGTCTAAACTGCAATAAAGCTGATCAAAACCAAAAACCACAACACTTTACGCTAAGCAGGTTATGTCAATCTCTGCCGCTCTGTGTTCTGCACCTGCTCCTTGCGCGATCAGAACACGCCGCGCCGCTGCCAACTGTTTGCTACATTGCCAATCACAGCACTATGGCAACAAGAATGTTCCAATAGTAAACATCGTGTAGAAATAAGTAGGATCTATCCGACATAATAATAACAACTACAATTTGTAAAAAGTCAAATATAATCTGTGATGTAGACCTCACAATTAGTAATAATTTCAACAAAAATAGTAAGAATATTTATTTGAAAATACTTTAGGGTCTAGTTAAATCTTTTGTCAATCAGATAAACATTCATTTTTCTCTAAATATTCAGTAAGTGGTTCTGTTTTCTAAAAGTAGATGGTTCGCTTCCTATCGTTATTTGAGACAGATCATTCATATCCTTTTTTCTCTTTCGGGCTCAATCCTTAATGTTATCTTTGAATGTGATACATACCTATGTTATACGTAACATACGTCAAGAAAGTTATGTTAATGTTAAGTTTATGTCATATTGCAGAAACGTTCCTCAAGCGCAAATAACGAACATTGCAGATACGTTGCAAATCAGTATGTACTCAAAATACATATTACCGAAACATTACCTAATTGTACCTCCCAAACGTTTCATTTATGCAATACATTTGAAGATTTGAAATGTTTCTGATATATACTATGTTTAGCGGGAACTGTTAGATTTTAAAAATCGTCCGCTGATCAGTTAAGTTGTGAAAGATCCACCGTTCGGTGAAGCAGCAGCCGTATCCAGGTGAGTGAGTGTTATGTACTTACACAGTCAATCAAACACTTCTTTCATCAGAATTGCTATATTAACCCACGCACAACGTAATACAAACTCATAATAATGTCATATTTTTTTGGCGTAATGGCCACTATGCTTTTTCCATAACAGTGGACAGTTAAGCGATATAGGCCTTAGTGAGCTTATGTGTGTAGCGGGTGCCGCGGCTTCCTCTCCGCTCCAACTTCCCATCCCTCCCAGCTTCTGTTGGTCCTGACCCGTAGCCGTCGCGGCAGTCGCCTGCGGAGTGTAAGCTGTACAGGTCGCTTTTCCGTGCATGACACTATACTCCTCTAGCGAGCGACAGAGCGTTGGGTGTCTCTGGCAACAGGTCGTTTTCCGTGCGGAATATACCCGGGCGAAACTACCTCTTAACCGCATATCTTATGTGCCGCCCCGTTACGACCGCTGGTACGTAACCGTTGAGGCAATCGCTGCGGAGTGTACGCTGGTACAAGCTCGTTTTTCGGTGCAGACTATACTCCTCTAACGGCGCAGGGCGTTTGGATGTTTTCCGTTCAGCAGGTCGTTTTTTCGTGCGGAATATACCCGACGAACTGCCTCGTATCCAGAGAACTAGAGTGGGGGGAACGCTCATGGATCTGCGCGAATGCTAGTAAACACGGCATACATAAGACGGTATAACAACTTCATGTCTAAAACTTGCCTGCTACTGCGCAATACGTCACTCGAATGACAAAGGTGCGGCCTACAAGGCGTGGCGTAAGCATGCGGTCATGCGACATGAACTACGATACCATGATCACTATTAAAAGCATGTAAATAAAATAACAGCAATAGCACGCTATCGTAACACTGTTTAACAATGACGGACTGCGCAGTTGGAGAGTGTGGAAATTATTATAGAAAAACTAAAGGAAGCAATATCGGTAACACGACGTTGCAACAACGTACCTTTGCATAAACATGTAATTCAAAAATTGCGACGTTGCGTCAACATCCGACTCACACGATACAATCGTCTGTGAAGCATTATAGCCAACACAAAATTTTAACTATTTACATTTGGTCCAACTGATTTATGTTATTCTTCCTCCTTGTGTTAGAACTACCACACTGACACTGACAGAAGACGTTTATCAGTTATCACCATCGATCTGACAAATTTATATGGATGGAGCAGTGTGTATACGCGACCCTATGCGTATGCATGGCCAACACAAAACCACGTGACAGGTGGCAAAAGTATAGAGGTGAGCTGTTAATAACAATCTGCTATTTTGGAACTGTAACTCATAGCAGTTGGAACAGCTACAAATTCTTGAAATAGCAGCTTTTTTGCTTCACCGTATTCTTGGTATTTAATATCTTATTGTAATAAAATGTACAAAAATATATTATTAATTGATTTAACTAAATATAAGTACTTATTTATATGTTCAAGTTTATTAAGTTGTATACTAATATCACTTATTCATCGAATGCAATGCTGTATCACTGGCAGATATCGCTCATCGTCACAATATTCGAGCACCATACCGTTTATTCCAATGTCAAACAACAATACGCTGGTACAGCCAAAACCATTCCTATTGTGTGCTATTACAATTCTTCCTCCAGCTATCAAATGTCAAATAAAAGATCATCCAATTCCGCCGTTATGCTATAAGCGAGTATCCCCTGCTGTCGCTTCTAACTTCTGTTCTCTCGTTTAGCACAAGTACTATTGTTTATGGTTATGGTTGCTGTTGCTAATTTGCTAGCAGGCCAATACCAATACTTTTGTGTGCGGTGTGCCACGTGATGAACGATAACAGTTTAACACTAACGGATTATAGCACAAGGTCGTGCTAGCCCGCTAGCAGTCAGAAAACTGCGTGTTTTAAATATAGGAGTAACAATTAGCAACTGTTATGCACAAATAGCAGTATGGTCCCACCTCTACAACAGACAGCACGCAGCGATTTATCATGTAGAGGTGTGTCGTTTGTGAGGATTCAACTCACTGAATCGAATTTTTGTTGTTAGACGAGGGATACAACTCACGTCATCTGAATTATTTAAGCCCGTAATTCATTAGTAGATAAATTTGACAGTAGGGTGCAAGGGTGCAATGAGTGTTACTGTTGCGAATACTTGGATTTTATTAATATTTGGGGAGCGTGGGTTCAACGATAAGGCGATGTCGCTCTAGCTTGATTTAGATGCGGCGTGACGGCGTAATTTTCTTTCAGATAAATTTTTCGTCATTTTATCTAAACCGAAACCAAATTGATATCTCCTCTCTTTTGTTCGGTTTCGGGATGAGGCGCACGCGTAGCTACAGGTAATTACGAAAATAGGGAGCTTGAAGGGTAAAAGATGAAAAAGGGATTCTATCCTAAACAATCTCTACTCGCCTTAAAGCACCAGGGCTGCGCTTAAAACAGATAGGGGTCTAGAATTGAGGACCGCTTCAACTTTTGGGTATTTAACCTTAAATATCAGAATTTGGTCACTTATTTATTATCCAAATTACGTGCTTATCACTTATTTAACCCCGGTTTCCCAAAGGCTCTTAAGTATGAAGCCGACGGCGGATTAAGATGCCACTACATTAATTTTGGCAGCTTATTCAAAACATTTTTGTTTAAATAAGAAATTTGCTGTTTTTTTTCAGCATTTGCCAGAACTTCTATTGATATTCTAGTTCATTTCTCGAAATAAGTGTAGGTATTGCTGGATAAAGCCATAATGCGTTCATATCACCCGAATACTATAAAATGTCACTTTAAAGCTTCATCCAAAATTTTGCATGTTTGCAATCTTTCGTGAGCAAAGGTACTTAAGACAAAAAAATCAGTAGGAAGTTTTGGAAAATTTCCACCTTCCTGTTAGAACTAGGTATAGCTTGACTTAAAAACCATGGACATTCGGGGTGTAAATCGGTTTTTCACCGATTCCTACATTTTACAAGAACGTATAGTTGAAGAGAAAATTTTACTCCTAACTCTACGGAAACTGAAAATTTTGACAAAATATCTGAAGTACTACTCTTTCGATTTGCAAGAAAATGACGCACACTTTGCCCCATCAGACCCACCCACATCTACCGTTCTCTTATTCGCCCTCCCCCCCTCCCCCAACATGAGACATAAATCCGGGGCGTTTTTCACATACATATCAAATTAACTCCGGCATGTAAGAAAAACCGATGTTTTACCGCGCACTGTGCGTAACTCAATTAATCTTAAATGTGGGGTTAAGACTTGATTTGAATAAAAATATGTTCATAAATGTACTAATTTGTGATGTTTGCTAAAACACTTTCTCTCACTAAGTTCTGTTTTAGTACCTACTTAAGGGATTGTGAAAACTTACTTTAGCTTTTATAAAATCACTTAATCTTCTAATAGATTTGTAAATCACCTTCGCATTCACTGTTCTATTGGAAGAAACATAAGAAAACATATGGTAGGATTATTTTGCAACTACAATACATATGTGTAACTGGCGACTTTATAAAAATTAAATATGAAAATTTCGCCGCAAACTTCATTTACGCGCATAGTGTTTTCGCTTTTGCCACCCGTCACATGATCCAGGTCGTTTTCGTATCGGCAACGCAGCCGTGATGAGCGTGATTGCAGTCCGTGAACAGAAACAGAACGTAATTTCGTGATAATGGTAAGTTTAAGTCGAAGTAAGGTAAGGAATTGAGAATGTCGAATTTCGACCACCGTGTAACTCTCACGTCGCTCGGATCATTTGTATTTGACTTTTCGGGAGTTCATGCATTGATTCGAATCTTAAGTAAGAGCGCGATTCAGTAACATGAATCAGCAAGATAAGTCATTTTACCCAACTTTAATTTTTTGCCACCCGTCACGTGACCATGTTGTGTAGGCAACGTAGTCTCTCTCTCATTGCTCCATCCACCTCTACTGTCAGATCCATGGTTATCACCACAATTTAGAGGTTATACCAATTATTTTCGCTGGTTCTGGTTGGGTATACTTACGCATAGTAAGGGAAAAAAGAAAAATGTTTTTAACACTAGATTTGTTGTACTGGAGGGAACAGTTGGAATTTCTGTAACTCAGCAAAGCCAGGAGCATAGGAGCAAAAATTCACATAGTTGTCTCTAGAAGAAGTAATTTGTTTGGAATTGGGATGTAGAATAGAAAAATGTTTGTAATAGATGGTATTTGAAATATCTACGTATCCCTTTTTCAGTTTTTCTAGTTTGTTAGTAGTACGTCTGAATTCTTATTGTTATATTTTGGTATCGATTTGAGATGACCAGGCGTTCGGAACACTCTTAAGTGGACATGAAGCAGATTCATCTCAGTTTCATTCATGGGTTACTTAGGCTTACTTAAGTTTGTTTCGATAGCTAATCCAACTATATGTGCATTAACACACATTAAAAAGTGTGTCGAATGTGCCAGATTTCCGCATGGGTGCGGAAAAAATATTTTAGCACACTTATCTTTCACTTTCAAACTAGAGTAGGCATACTTTATTTCAATTTATTATGTACAATTTACAACAAATTTATTAGAACTAGGTACCTATAAAACTGTTTATAAAAAATGAAAGTCAAATGGCATAAATCCATCACCCTTACGCTTCAGAAAAGCAGTTAGCTTGTGATATTACAGTTCTCCTTTATATATTAAAAGTGGCTTTCAACATTGAATAAATACACCATAGAGTAGATTTCTTGGTTTTAAATTGCTCATAAAAATACGCCAAAAAAACACATTCTCATCGTAGATGGTCGTAGTGACCTTTGCTCGGCACAAGTCCAAAAACTGACTGAGGGCAAGCTCATATCATTCCTGCGACTCCTCTAGTAATAAATCTAATGTTGCTGCTTTTGCATCTTCTTCTCTTTCAGATAAGAAGCCAGGTTCTTCCATGCAATCTTCAAATATTCTTAAGTACTTTCGACCGGCTGGCAGTTTTTGTGAAAATTATAAAAAATGTTTTATCCATAATGACTTTATAATTAAAGTTTTATCCACACTTAAGAACTGTATAAGTACCATACTTTACATTGCGGACATTTACTCTGTGGGCTCTGTGCAGATACTATCTGCAATTTCAGTGTAACTCCAAAATGCCCTATCTGCAGAGGTCCAATCGAATATCCTCCAATATTCATGTTTCATGGATAAAGATGCAGTTATTTATTATGCTAACATATTATACATACCTGTACATATTTGTGCAATAAAAATTTATATATGAACTTTGTTTTGCTACGTACTTTTTCACCAATCATTTCGCTTCTGCAGCTCACTAATTCCATCTGTTTTGTTTGTAATTAACCTTATTCATAAGTGATTTTAACAAAAATAGATTAAGTTTTTTTGACTAGTCAGACTGGTCTGTTTTGTGTTTTGCAATGCTTTATACAAGATCAGACTATCATATGTGTTTAAATAATGTATTTGCAACTTCCATTACACACATGAATTCTAAAATATATAAATGAACTAATAGACTTTGGCTAAGCGTGTAAAAGTATGGTGTTATTCCTACTTTATGTCAAAAACCTAAAATAGTATAATAAAAATACGATATTATTATTTGACGTTACTAAAAACCAATCAAAAAATTCAATTTCGGTCAATTATGTCATTTTGAACAAATGCAAACACTATTATAGTGTGAATTTTCACAAGAGCAAATTCTCGCTGGAATAATTTAAGGTAGGTTTTGCATGACAACAAAAATTGTTGGCTCTACGTCTGTAATTAAACTTAACTAAAAATGAGTGGAACAAGATTTAATATGTCTTCACTCGATAAGATAATGAAAATATATGTAAAAACACGTTAAAATATAATCCTTCGAATACCACTCGAGAGTTCGATAAATTTAAAAATTATTCTCCATTTCTGTTGCCCTTCGGCTCAGTGCCTGTTTCTGGGGCAACGTGTTGTCGAATTTCTGTCAAATTATTTTCAATTTATTCTCATCACCCTCTTGTGATATATTGCCGAAAATCATATGGTAGTACCTATAAAAATAAGAATAAGCTCTATATCCCTTTATTAGACCAACGACCTTAAATCGATTATTACTTTATACTTAATCAATTATGCATTGTACCTTTATTTGCTTGCATAAGTATATGGTAGAAGCCTAGAAGTTTTACAATTACTTCCCGTCTATCCATAAAAAAGTGTGATTTAAGTGGTTAAAGTATAAATGCATATCTATGGGTCCGTGATTAACATAAGAAACATTTTACTGCATTGTAAAATGTGCATGCAGAGCTGATAAAGACAGTTTGAAATTCTGATTCAAAATATCTGTACTGCTAAACTTTTGTCCACTTGGTTTCATTTGATATTTTGTGTAAAAACTTGCCGTTAGAACCCAGTAACTTGTAAAGTAAACACTTAATCGAAAAATCTTCATAAAGCACTAATATGCAATCCATTATTTACAATGCTTCCATGCCCACCTCGTCCTATACTCTAGATTGAGGTTTCAGGTTAAGGTTAGGATACCGGATTGTGCTAAAGTGACATTTACTACCTTTTTGAACTTAGAACTACGATTAGGCGTGTCTTAATGTTCAAAAAAACTACAGATAATGTAATCCTAAAAACATATGCCATAAAGTTCAAACGATCTACAGATAAAGTAATTCTGAAAACATCAACACAAAATTCACGTATTGCGTAATACGTGATGTTGACGCAACGTCGCGATCAGCCAACGATATGTTGATGCAATGTCGTGTTGATGCAACGTCGTGTTGATGCAACGACACTGAGCCGCAATATCCGCTATGTTAGATTTCCTAAAAATGACTATATACGTAAACAATGGCTTTTTGCTTGCAACCGAGATGATATGGTAAATGTAAAATTTGGTAAATACGTAAATTATATAGACTGAGGCTTTTATTTCAAACCAAAATGCATGTAAATTGTTTGTGTTAGATTTGCGCCACTTTAGCGCCTAGCCGTTGGTCCTTGTACTAAAATTTTGACAAAGGTTCGATTCTGCGGTAAATATATCGTTAATGATTGACGGTTAAAATCGTGAACCCATCATCTGTCTGCAGATTTCCAAAAGATGATCGTTGCAGTATTTCAGTAAGAAACATGTACCGTACAAACTGGATGTTACGTTTACTCATAACCATATTATATAGTTAAGGATCTAACCTAAAATTTGAACGCGCCGTTAAATTGATAGTACGAGTACCAGTGGAATGGTGGCTACTTATCACAGTTTTGAATGACTATGCGACATCCAGTTATTTAGAGATCAGTGTTTTATTTTCTAGCGTTCATTTGTTGTGTTCATTTTGAAACAAATTGCTTTGAATTGCCACTGCGACAACGACTTCTTAGTTATACGACAATAAATATCAGAATTCTAAAATCAGATGCCATTCCTACTCTTTATATTCTGAAAAACGTACACCTAAAGACAGCTGTGATAGTAGGTCGCATAGATTGTCAAAGAGACGGCGGCATCAGGAAGTTAACGATATTTTAATGAATACAAATACTTGCGATTATATTTGTCCACAAAATAAAACAGCTTCTTCGTCACTATTGTTGTCAAATAGTACTAACATTGATAGTCTATTATCTGAGGGACATGAATTTTAGTTATTCACTTCAGGTACCGTCAACAAGTCGCCAAGGTAATTTTTTTTTAGTAATGATGTAAAATTAAATTTAGTTCAAGTGAAGAGTTTATTGCTTAAGGCTAGAATATCAGAACTGAAAAATATAACAATTAATAAACAATTGCACCATGATAAACGCAAGTTAGTATTTTGTAGTTCCTCCATTTACAATTACGACAGTTGTTTAGTTGTAGACATTGAAGAACTAAATTTTCTGTTATATCTGGAAGTATTTCATTCTATAAAGTATGTAATGAGTTTTTCAGCAATTCTTTCTGTTTGTGGATGCGTGCGGCAAACTGGCTCCTTAAGAAATATAATATTTTTTGTGTCCTGAACTTGGTAAATTTACGATCTTTTTTAATATTGCCGTAAGATTTCCCCTTATTAGTAAGCAGTCCAAAAATTAAATTTCGAGCAGGTGTAGAAACTTCTGCTCGACCCATAGTTGCCCGCCGAACAAAAACCTGCCAACAAACTGACAGTTTTGGCAATAAGAAGAATATTTAATCAAAACAATTATTTTTTCGAAAGCTACTTGCTGAAAAAACAAACATGTATGTTAAGATGTTTCCTTCTTAAATACGTATGTAAAATTTTGTAGAGTATAATTGTATGCATTCTTACCTATATTGTGCAGTTGATATGACAATTATTTCTTTGTTTTTCTCTACCATTTATATATAATACTTATAATCAATGATAAAATAAAATAAAGGCTCTGTCGCAGAACATTTAGAAGGTGTTTGTATACTTTTATTATGACGGTATACATCCTACTCAGTACTCACGTCATACACTTGATGTAGGTACGCGCCGCGCCGTTGTCATGCAGCTGACGTCACGCACACCAACCCCACCAGCCTTAGGGTGCGTGCAGAGTAACGCGTTGAGCGGCGAGTAGAGCGGCGAGTCAAGCAGCACGTAGAATAGAGCAAAGAAACGAGTGTTCATTGTGAGGCGGTTATAGTCGCGCTCAGAATGCCTCAACAAAAGCACATAATTGCTGCTTGTTCGGATTCGTCCTTCAAATTTTGGTACCTAATGCGCAAAAATAAAAGAAGATTTGGGATTCATCCCATTAACAAAGCAAGGGATAAGTTTGGTGAATTTCGTCACTTATACAGAACGCTTAGACACCATCCCGACAAATTCTTCGAATACATGAGAATGACGCCTGCGACGTTCGATTACATACTGGAGAAAATACAACCTCGCCTATCAAGGGCATGGACAAACTTTAATTGCCATCCGATTGAGCCAGAGGAGCGCCTTGTAGTCACTTTAAGGTAAGTAAAATAATATTCAAAATAAACTTTATTTTCTTACAAAATGACATAACAAAAATTTTAACACGATTCTGCTAAATAATAAACATCCAAACTTAAACTAATCCTCTTTGTGGACTACATATAACACGCATATTACAACCGGTGGTAGGTAGGAAGATTAAACATTTCCTGGTTCAGTGTTTGTTGTCTTTGTTCAGTACATATCTCAGGTATAGGATGACCCTGTGGCACTACTGTGTCACTGCTGTAGCACTGCTGCTGTAGCACTGGTGTTGCATTGCTGGTGTAGCTGCTGCTGCTGTGGCACTGCTGCTGTGACTGCTGCTGTGGCACTGCCGTGCACTCTGACATCGTGCGGCCCTTCTCATAAACAAAATTATATACCATCTGATGAATGTTCATTTGCAACACGAGTTTTTTCTCCGGGGATAATTGTTTTATGTGCGGCAGCAAGCTCTCGAAGAACTTCATATCAGGATCGTTGGTTTCGTGTTGCAGTATTGCCAGCTTCTGTTCTTCAATTTTCAGTAAAGCGGTCCCGATACTATCATCACGCATGGTATTTTTCMGCTTCTTTCMKTTTGTAGTGCACTCAGATGATGTACTTGGCGATGGCGCGCGGGAGAAAGTACTGGAATTTTCATCTACAAAGCTCATATTGTCATTGTCGTCCATTTCCGTCCTTGTMGCTGCCCGATTCATTTGTGACGACAGTAGCAGGAATAGTAGATTGCAGATTACTGGCMGAAGGKCGTGGAATTAATTGGTCTCGAAGGAACATCAGTAGTTCGAAATAGGGCCATGAAGACTTATACGGCGTTGCACCTTTATCACCGGATCGAGGATGTGGCAACTTTTTGAGTTCTTTTCTAAACGTATCTCTAAGGGACTTCCATCTTGCTCGTACACTATCACCTAAAATATATTTGAATATGAAATATATGTCACATCTTCACTTAATATTTAAATATTTTGAAAATTAATGTTACACTGATCGATGCAATTTTCTCTTTATATTTACAGATATTTGGCTACTGGTTCGTCCTACAGAAGCCTTGCTTTTGCGTTTCGTATGGGATTTTCAACTGTGGCACGTATTGTGAAGGAAATTACAGAAGCTTTGTGGAATGTCTTACAACCTATACATATGCCGCCCCCTACACAAGAATCCTTTAAACAAATAGCAAAGGAATACTACGAGAAATGGAACTTTCCTAATTGCATTGGGGCTATCGACGGAAAACACATACGCATCAAATGTCCAGCTTCTACAGGGACCATGTTTTATAATTACAAACAGTATTTCTCAATTGTTCTCCAAGCTGTTGCTGACAGTAACTACAAATTTATCGTAATTGATGTGGGAGGTTACGGCAAGCAAAGTGATGGAGGTACCTTCCAATCGTCTTCATTATACCAGTTGTTGCAATATGGAAACCTAAATATTCCGTTTGACGAAATGTTACCGTCTACAAATATTTTAATGCCTTATATATTCGTCGGCGATGAAGCATACCCTTTGATGAAGAATATATTGAAACCCTACAGTAGAAGGCAATTGGACCCAGACAAGGAATACTTTAACGCCCGGCTTTCTAGAGCCCGGAGGTGTGTAGAATGTGCTTTTGGAATACTAAGTGCCAAATGGCGTCTTCTTTGGAAACCAATTGAATGTCTTCCTGAGACAGCAGATGCCATTACGAAATGTATGTGCGTTTTGCACAACGTAATAATTGATAAAGAAGGTTTGCACCACTTTGGGTCCGAGGATATTACCATGTCATTTCCCACAGAAGCTGTGGTTACCCGAAATACAAGGCCTACTGAACAGGCAAAAGTGATCAGGGACGCATTCAAAATATATGTTTGCAACAACAAAACATAAATAAATATGTACTTACGGGAACACTGCATTTCAATTGCAACCTGATCCCACAACTTATCCAGCACGTATCTGTTGTGATGTTGTCCATCCCGCTGATCCCACAATGGGGTACGAACGAAGACAAGGCTTATTAAATTTTCAATATTCATTCTTGTACCGTTGGAATTAAAAATGACACAGAAATCGCACGGCCGTTGCAAAGAGTCTAGCGGCGAAATTCGACAAGTTCGAACGCGCAGCTAGACTCGCCGCTCGAATCCGCGACGCTTCTAGGCACTATGCACGCTCCTATTTAAATACACATGTTTGATTTCGCCGCGTTGCTTGACTCGCCGCTTTACTCGCCGCTCGACGCGTCACTCTGCACGCACCCTTACATGCGCGCTGCTATACCGTCTTGTGTATGCCGTGAAAATATCGGTATCGGTATCGGTATTCGATAGGTTAAGAATGGTTAAGAATTGAATTTGTGTCGGATTTTCGGATTGTGTATTCTCTCTTCCTATGTGCATTTATTAATATTAAATATTGATTGTCGTGAGTTGTGACCGGTGAATTACAGTTTTATTACTTAATAAAATGAATAAGAGGTAAGTAATCCGTTAAATGACGCAGTAAGTTCATTAATAAAAATTTTACATTTTATAGTACCAGCGAACCTGCACAACTAAAACCCGTATCACGAGCATGC
Organism: Rhyzopertha dominica; assembly: GCA_025024175.1. Taxonomy (NCBI): domain Eukaryota; kingdom Metazoa; phylum Arthropoda; class Insecta; order Coleoptera; family Bostrichidae; genus Rhyzopertha; species Rhyzopertha dominica. The sequence continues at coordinate 24,398,348 of QCXZ01000003.1, forward strand.
CGTTTGTCTGTACTGGACCTACACGAACTGAAACAGATTACGGTTAATATTCATCGGCATAACATTCCTGAAGTGCCAAATGCTACGCCGCCACCCATAATAAGAAAACTGGAAGATCCTGCAACTTTAGTAGTTCATTATAGGATGGGTAATCATGTCAACTATTTACGAGCAGCTTGATGAACATTTGAATTCCTTTTTTAACACATTCACTGCGATTTAAATACAATTATTCTTTATCTTTACTTTTAGAAAAACTGGAATTTATGTCTGGAACTGCTTTATGACATGCATTGTTTTTTGTATGCTTTGTGCGAATATTGCTAAGTTTTTAAAAATAATCTATTAGTGTATGAAAACATAGATTTTTTATATTTGTAATAGATATGTACATTACTATCGTTTCTAGTTATTGCACTAGATCAGGGCTTCTCAAACTTTTGCCCGTTTAACTGCGCACATCATTTTATTACCTTTGGCATGAGTAGGGTGTACTTGATTAGATTATAGGGCAGCTAGCCAGTTGCACAAAGCGTGTTTAACTAAAACCATCAGTTAACTTTTGAATATAAAACTAAGAAACAGGAGCATTGCTCATCTTCATGTACATATAAACCATGACGGAAACGGCCATTTTTTTATTGTTCGTAGCATCATAGCTGCTATTGTCATCAGCTCAAATGTCATAAAAATTTGGTTATTTGCTTGTCTTGTGGTTGTTATTTGACAATAGTAAATAAAAAATCAGGAGTAATATTTCATATATAAGTGTTTTAAATACTAAACCAAACGCTTAAAAATAGAAGCATATTTTGTTTAAATTCATTTGTAAGGTTAGCGGGCTACAAATTATAACATCAACTCTCGCTTGATGGGCTAGTACGCCACCTTACACAAGTTCTTTTATTATAAACTGCACTCACTAAAAGCTAAATAAAATGTTTAAATATTTGCAAGACCACAAAACAAACCACTATAATACAAATAATGCAACACCACCGATGAAATGTCAATAATGACATTAGTTGACGACATACGTTCGCGTAGCATCTACGGAACAGTACAATTAGTTGTCCGTGCCTGATTCGCGAAATCGTGAAGTGAGGCTCAACATTCAAATCACAAACTATACCTAGCTTTTTTTGCTAAAACACCATATAATGTACGCATCTATAGCCGTCTTTAGTGGAAGGCTAGGTCTACAGCAACTAACAACAGCACACAGCTGATAGCTTAAATCCGATCCACTCGAAAAGTTTTTTGCTTAATTGTTTAAATGTAAAGTAAGTAACAAAGATATGAAAAATTAGAACATTTTTTATTTACATGATATACAAACACAAATATTGGAAGCATGGTAAAAAACAAAACTAGAAATAAAATATAAAAGAAGAAATGAAATATGATCACTACAATAATTATAATCAAAGAACACAAAACAACTTCAGAAAAATGTTCTGCTTCTTTTGTGTGCAAAACTATTACTTATTTGTAACAATATACTTCAAATAAGCACTGTGTTCTATAATTACTTTTTTTTAATTGACTCCACCAATTTATTTTACCATTACAAAGAATCCTGTCATAAATACTAAGGTGAACAACTTAGGTTAATATGGATTTTTAAAGTCTTTTGTTATCATTATGCTCCTATCAATAATAGACCAATTTTACAAATCTAGTTTATACAAAAGTTCATATAAAGTGATTTAGCTAAAATCTGATATTAAGGCTTTTTTTTCAAATAACTTTGTAATTTTTCTTGATGGAATTCTTTTCTTTCTTTGAGATTTTCCACTTTCGTTTTACATCGCTACTAAGGTATGGTGGTTAGCAAATAGAGTTGGTATGGCTTCCTTTCCTAAAATAAGCTTTTCACATTGAATTTCGTATCTATTTCCATTTTTGTCAAGATAAGAACTTTGATGTACTGTAGATTGTTTTTATAAAAATAATTTATGCGACAACTTGATGCAGCAAACCTGTCAGGCGTCTGCAAATAAAATAAATAATAAAGTTTCTATTCAGGCATATAGGTAGTAGAATAGTAAGTTTGTAGACCTAGGCTCCGTTGCACAAAGCGTGGTTAACCAGACCCCCTGGTTAACACGCTGTTAACCAGCCATTACCATAGGCAGCATCAATGAAGCACCCTTAAAAAGAACTGTTTCCATGACAACTGCCCGTTGACCACGTGTTAACCAGGGCGTCTGGTTAATTATGCTTTGTGCAACGGTGCCCTAGAGCGGCAAGATATTTCTTACCTTGACTTAGTGTACTGCTTTTTCCTTCATATACAGTGCTTTTACGCCTTACATATTCACCAGTTTCACACTTTAACTAACTTCTTAAGATCCTGACAGGACGTATACGCCTTGTTGCAAGTTCTACTATCGCCCGTCTTTTTACTAAAGACGATTATGACCCATCTAAATAATTAAATTTATATTCACTGCTGAACAGTGACTGATTTTAGTAATTTTTCATTAATTGAAGGTATAGAAAATGTATTTTGTACAATAATTCATTGTCTCAAACATGCTGCCCTATATGCCATTGTCAAAGTGGAAACAGGAAATAGTCGGCCATAAGCAACCTCCATTCTGGTCCCTTTAATCGAATCATATGCTTCTTCCTGTGAGTTTAACCTGCCGTTTCTATGAACAGCACAAATGCTTAAAATAAACGCTTCGATGTATATGTCAAAACTGCAGTGACAGATAATTGTTTTTCTTATTTTCAATTTTTGCTTGTATTTCTATATTACTCCCAAAATTAGTTATGTAACTCACATTTTAAGAAGCCCTGGTCTAGATTTGCACAGTTTACTTTTATTTAATATCAAAATTCACCTAACCATATGAAATACAATGGAAGATGTGAGAATTTTGCAAATTACAGATATTAAAATATAACGAAAGAATATAACCAGAGAAACTCTAGGTTATATGTAATTTTAACATTATTAATGTAACCTTCACTTTTATATTTTATTCATTTTGTAAACATAAACAAGCACCTATACTGATAAGAATCTAATACAAAGTCATGGATTAAAAATAAAATATAACTAAGTATGTAAACAATATTAATATTTATTACTAGAAACAGAATTTGTTTAAACATTTCAGTTGTATCTAAATTAAGTATTTCCATCAGTCTTCAAGTTTTTCTTAACATAATTTGCATTCAGCAGTTTGAACCTCCACCACCTTCAGTAAAGTATTTGTTAAATGCTTTCCGAAGGTTGCTATCAATATTCCTATATTCGATACCTATACCATTATGAAGCTAAATAAATTTAGTCCAGGGCTTCGAACTGGAACTGCACCGAAAATCAGAAAAAACTGTTATTTTCGTCGGAGCGAAAACTGTGATTGAACCGAAAAAAAAAACGCTTTATTCGGTTCTGTTTATGCATGTTGCAAGGCCAGAGTTCCAACAAGTATTACCACAAATTGTGTACCTTGCGGTCTGCAGCTTCAGTTTGTCATTTTGGCGGCGTATGTTGAATATTTATTGAAAAACATTGCTTCATTTTTTCAGAGCTGTATCTCCTCTAGGTTCCTTAATATTAATTGAAAGATAGGGATATTACTCCCTGCCCTCCCAACAAAGTGTGTGCCCCCGCATTCTTACTAACATTATTTAATTTATTATTTAACAGCCTTAGATGCTCTTTGGTTCTACCCTTATAAGTAAATGGTTGCCATAATCTAGCATATGGTTTTTTAAATTCGCTTAAAAATTCCATGTAGTTTCATGTGGAATTTATAATTAATGTCATTTTTCATACTGAGAAGTTGAGTTTGACTTCAGCAGCGGGAGGTGCTTTCACCTACATTACAAGGCATTTGTATGCTATTAGTACCATGTATAGTGGAAGGGTTAAAATTACATGTTTTTGTTTCTTAATCTTGTGTTTATTAGACAGGTCTCCATGAATGCTACTTGTGTCTAACATCTTAAACATTTGGTCTAATTAGTCTATTTGCATTTCTATCCTCATACCTAGGTAACATTCAACTGAATGTGCATAAAGAAAAAACATTTCTTTATTGGTACATAATTATATTTAGAGGGAGCTCTAAAAATTTTAATTTACACATGATTAGCGACAATCTCTTCGTATATAACAATTGACTTATAATTTGTAATGTTGTATTGAAATTAGGGAGCCCACCTGGAAGACGTTTTCGGCAAGTTAGTACACATTTGATTAGTTTTTATAATATTTTTATAATGAGATATTTGACATTTTTTCTCTGTTTGCAAGCGTGAATTTAATTTGAATATGGAATTCTCGGCAGAGCTTGGAGGAGGATGATGGTTGATATCCAAGTAAGTACATTTAAACTTATTATTGCTTTTAATTGTAATTGTATGTACGTTACGATTTTTCTAAGGAGTCCAATATGTTGTAAAACTCGTTAAAAAGATTGTTATCTATCACTTATTCAGCACCCAAGTAAGTAAGAACAAAGCAGAAACTCTTGTCTCCTTCCGTATTGTGCCATTGTTATACAGTCTTGGCCTGAATGATTACATAAATTTCCACTAAGAAGTCAGGACCAAAACACCAATAAATAAAGATTAAAACATATAAACAGTAAGTTGTAACTGAATGTATTCACTATCAAATGTGTCAGATGAATCGCTGTTTCTTCAGTTAATGAATTGATTTTGATAATCATAAAAGTCATATAAAATATATTTATGTGTCTTCTTTTATTTGTTTTACAGTGTTGAATGGAATCTTGTAGAAGTAGTAGTAGTTCATAGATCTGTTTTGTTTATTTACCTACCTAATGAACCTAGCTTGATAATACACACTTCTTTTGTGAAATTATTGTTTTTAACTTTTAAAGCCATTAAAGTCATTGCCAAATGCATCTTATATTTGTAGTCTAATTTTAGTTTTATATGCATTTTGTGAAGTCACAATGTTTTACATTGTCACGCTTGAAAGTCACTGTTCAGATGCAGACCAACTTTGTAGATAATGTATGTTTTGGAAAGAAATAAAAGATTATACTTCTTAGTTATTAAAGAGTAACAAAATGCACCATTTTATGGCATTTTGGACTTCTTAAAATATTGAGTACTAATATGGTTTTTTTTTGCTATTACATAGCCATGTATTATATTTAGAAAGGTTATTCAGTTGGTATTTACATTTGATAAAAAATTAAATATATGTAAATGTAACTTATGAGTAACAAGATCTGACTAAGTAACAAAGACAAATTCACTTATTTGATGTTTTTTTTAATATTTCTATAGTTATAATATTGAAAAATCATTTGTATATTGTGTTCTTTTCCTATAATTATCAGTTTGCTAAACTTAGTTAATCCATAGTAGTTGCTTTACTACAGACAAACTTTTGTTTAATAAAGTATTCCTTGTATGGTTCTGAACTTATTATTACACACATGATAACATTATTTAATTTAACAGGTTTTAGGATATACATTGACAAGTGGCTTTAGTAATTTTTTTGTTTCACTCACATTAATTTGAACTTTTTATCTTAAAAACAATATGAACATTCATGTCAAGTTGTATAAACCAGTGGTATGACGATAGACGGACCTAAAAGTTTGGAAGAAAGAACCAAAGAAGAACAGAAGAAAGAAGATTGTATAGACTATACTTGTATATATATAAATAATTGTTTTGTTAATATAGTAGCGGCTGTGAAACTGGTCATACTGGTAACTTGCATTAACATACAGGTATTGATTGATTTAATCTGAAGATGTGAACCAAGCACTTTAGCAGTTTTGCAGAAGAAGAGGAACGGACCTAGAAGATATTCACCACATTTTCCAACTTTATGAAGCCTGCAGTTAGAATCTGTGTCATTGTTTATTGTTTATATATACCTATTTTTGGACGTTCTCATATTTTTCCTGTAGTGCACGTTTTGGCTGATATTTTCAACATAACATTGATAATATCTTCTGTAGGTGAAGGCAGGCGACCTATTTTTGACCGAGAGGACATCGTTGTAAATCAAGAATTTGAAGAACGAGTAATCTGCACGTCAGATAGTGATATACGAAGATCGAGTTCAACCAGAAGAAGTCCTTCCAAAAGTTATTCCCCAGGACGAAAACGCAGCAGAACAAGGTCAGTCTCCAAAGGACGCAGTTCATGTTCTTCAAGGAGAAGGAGTCCGAAGTCCAGCTACAAAAGTCAGAAGTATTTGAGGAATAAGAGCAGAACTAGGTCACCTTCTCCGTCCTCAAGAAATTCTAAAAATAAGGTGGAGAAATACAGGTATTATACACTTATGAACTGATACCTACCTACATTGTAATATATTGCTTCCCATGCGATATTTCCACAATAATTCTGAATGATAAGAAGAGAAGAAGAACCATACATGATGTTCATATGACAGTCCCCATTAATACAGATTCATATTCAAGTTGTAAGATCTGTTCCGTTTAGTTTTTTCACAATCACAAACCAAGTGGTTTATTAGTGAAAACTAGCTTTTGTTGATGATGGGTCTTTTAGGAAAATTTATTTTTCAAATCAGATGTATAATGTTATTTTGAGTAATTTATTCAGTATACTAGTATACAGCAATATATCATAAACAGTGTTCTAGAACATTTATATACAAAACCTAGTCATACACAAGTGTCTGTAATAGGAGTATCTGACAAACATCAAAGGGATTTGTGCCACAACACAAATGCAAGCAATGTAGATATTTTAAAATGATAATAAGACTTGCGTCAAAACACATAAGCAGTGTAAATGTTTTCTTATTGTTGACACCAGTGCAAGTAAAACAATATATTAGAATTACTGTTAATGCGATTAGTGCATAGAAGAAAATTACTACTTTTGTCTGTACAGTAAATTGCAGAATTCATGAAAGATAAAGAAAGATAAAGCATTACTGAGAGGAATAATGTATAATATGATCTTGTAGATAAGTAATGTTTAGTATACAAAAATTAAACAGTATTTAATGAGTGTTTAATAATGTTTTAGCTCGATGTTCAAATGCAGATGTATGAATTTTGCAACCAACTGTATATGGTTGTTTTCTCTTTTGGCTTGTCTCATCAGAATAAACTAAACAAACTTACATATTTTTTACATCTTCTACTTCAACCATTTTTTAAAAACTTATTATAATCTTGATGTTTCAAATACCATAATATTATGATGGGCCTGGTATTTTTTATTTTCTTTATCCAAATCAATTTTCTAATGCATACTTACTATAATAAGTAAAAAGGGCAACTAAATACAACAGATGATGCACAGGCCTAGCAGTTGCGGACAGCACCTAACACAAATATTTACATCCCAATTTTATAGTGGGGACTTGCTAATCTGGATGAATTAAAAGATTAATGTTATGTATTATCAAAAAATGCAGATACTTAGTCACCATTAAAATTATCGAAGAAAATTTTTTTGGGCAGTCAAACATTTACTGCATTTGACAAAATACATACATACTTACATAGACTCGTAAGAAAAAAATTCTAAGTAATTCAGTATTAAAATCTGTCAAATTAAAGAGTTTGTTTAGCTTCCATTTGCTCATTTTAGCATCAGCCTGGTAATGTTGTTAATTTTGCTCGATTTTCCTTGTGTACAAGTGTTAAAGCTACTGATAGCCACTTCATGTTTAGCTTTCTGGTTATTCATAATTGTTTCTCCATCTGAAACACTACTAGCCGACAATCTTCCACTTACATCACTTTTTAACTGATTAGGCTACACAGTTCTGGGAATTCCCCTACCTACTTAGTTTTGGCGAACTATAGAACAAGATACCAAATATTAAAGTGCAGTGTTTCAATTTTCAGATTAACGAGTCTATATATCCTTTGTAGAAAAAAATTTGTGTCACTTTCAATGTACAGCAAAAAATTTTACTAATGTAGACTCAGGTTAATTAAGTTTCATTTCTTATGTGGCTAACACATTGTGTCTAATATATGTGATGTAATGTGCAGGGTATTACTACTATATCTTCCATCCTGTGTTACAGAGAACAGAATAGACTGGTTAATTTTTATTGATTCAAAAATGTAAAGAACAAAATTTCTTAAACTCCAAATCACCCAGAACAATATAAAATATTTATCCAACAGACATACTTGTAAATTATTTTATGACGAAAACTACATGAATGTCATAAAGTAACAATATTCAAAGTAAAGGTTTTTTGAAACAGCTAACATAAGATTTAAAAAGAGCTTTATTTTGAGATGATTGAAACAAAACAGTCTGTTACTATGACGAAGATATGATATCATCATGTGCTTTTTAAACAGAACCATAAGCATTTAATGTGTTCTTTAAGCTCTTATTATCTAAGGAATTCAAGCATTATGTCATTTGGCATTATTAACAATCAGAATGGGCACAATCAGAAAAATGAATATACAACACATGCATAAAATGACATTAAAAAAACACATAATGTAGTAGGCAAGCAAATGTTCAAAATGTGGTCAGTTTACAATTTGACACATCTAGTGGGTCTAAAGCACCGTTCACAAAATGACGAAGTGTCGCTGGCCACATACCCCCACTTGACACATGAGCAACAGCGTGACAGTCGCTAATATCTCAATAAGCCCACGCTCGCCACAATTCCTTGTAATCAAGGTACCACTAAATTACTAAATATTAAATATGCTATACTTTTTTATGCAAAATTTGGGTACGACCAATCTTATAACAAAACATACATGATATATTTGGTGCTGGTAAAATTTTATTTGCGAAATGCGACATTATGATGAATTAAAATATAAAAATTTTTTTCAAATGGAACCACAGGCTTTTCAGGAACTGCTTGGTTGAGCTGGTCTTCGTAAAGAACCAATACCTCCTGCAAAATGACTAGGCCTGGACTAGCTGCATCATTGAAATTTTGCACAGCCCTAGAAAATGACCTCCTGAATACGAGTTTCAAATTCGTTTGTTGCGGAAGCAAGCAGTTTCTGAAAAATGAGTGTAACTGCTATACAACGTGAGTTCTTCCTTATACAGTGTAATTGTTGTATGCTCCAGTTCAGGCGTCCCACGCCATAGTGTGATATGACCTTTCTTTGCAGAGTGATTTTCATCCTTTTGGGCATATTGAAATAGTTATTACCACACAAATTATCCTTTTGAGCATTTTTAATTTTGTAACAAGTTAAATTAGCATTAAATTTAACTCCCGTGTTGTACACTAAAGTGCATATGCGACATACCTAATTTGAATTTAAACCAGCGACACTTTACTGTAGTTCACAAATTCAAACTTCATGGGCGACAGCAGTTAATCGCCAGTGACAGAGTGGAATATACAATGCTATTGGTCGACGAAATGTCGCCAGCGACACGTTGACGTTCTGTGAATGCGGCTTAAGGAGACTGCCAGAATCCAAATAAGTTACTTAATTTGATTTAATGTAAATTGAATCAATACCATGTCAATATTTCACAGACTACAGCAAAAAAGGTGCCAACTCTTAAACTATGGAAAGTTGCCAGGGCATGATCTCTGTTTGTAGATTTGATTTCATGAAACAGATATTATGAAGGATTTTCCAAAATCTGGTTATCCCAATTAAATGACTATAAAAATTAAACATTTTATTAGAAGCTACAGAAAGTCTGAAACTATCCCTGCATCAGGTAGCAATAAACAATGACATACGCCACTCAACGGTGGGTATATCACAAGGAAAAATTTAATTCTTATAACATCCAATTGGAACATGAATCTCAGAAGGATGATCCTGACTGATACTTACAATTTTGCGAAGTGCTGATAAGATGAAGACTCTAATTTTTTAAGATATATTCTGTTTTCTAAACCTTGTTAATTCATTAAATGTAGAGACCAAAGTCATTTAATAAGGTCATATCTTCATACTGCATTGTTTTAGTCCTGTCCAAATTTTGAATTTTATGCATTACATTATCAACTTTCTGTATATATATTTAAACATGTTTGCGATTGATTATTCCCAATTTTAGAGAAGATAGTCCCGCTTCTAAATATTCTAGAAGATACAGCCCTCCATTACGACCAGGTGAATACAGACCTCCTAAATACAGGAAAAGAAGTGAGTCACCAAGAAACAGCAAAAGTTCTCCTGAAAGACCTGTGGCTGGACCTTCGAGATCAGATAAATCTCCTGTCAAGGCTGCTGCTGGMAAAGCGTSTCCAASGAAGCCAAGCAGGTCACCAGAACGGAAAAAAAGTGTTTCGCCTCGTTATGAAAGTAGAAGGCGTAGTAGATCACCTCGTGGAATGGAAAGAGACAGGCGTTACAGTAGATCACCAAAAAGGTATCGTAGTTCAGAAAGAGATCTTCGTAGAAGTCGATCACCGTACAAGGAATTACGGAGGCGACACAGTAGAACACCAGAAAAGTACAGAAGATCAGGGAGGCGTAGTCCATCTCCACCAAGAAGGGCTCGTTCTCCATACAGAGGCCCACGGATTCTGCAACCTCAGTATAAGGTATACGCTCATTTAGTATTTTTTATTATTGTTGAAGTGCTTGCCGTTAGAGTCGTTGAGTGCTATCCAAAGTAGCATGAAAAGGCGTAACTTTTTTCGCACATATTTTTGTTATATTGAAATTAAAAAGAAAACATGCACATGTTCTCTTAGTATTTATATTAATCCTTAACTGTGGACGTGAGGTTTTCTAATGTAATCCCTGAAGTACCGTCTGGGAGACTACAAAATATATTATTAGAATTTTTAGTTCGTCTGTCAGACAGTACATCCGCAGTTAAGGGTTAAGAAACTACACTGTAATGCGTACAATCTGTTGAGCGGAATATATAGAACTCCTTTTAACACGAAGTTTACAAAAACCTGCAATTCTTAGTGTCTGTCCTCTGCATATTGATTATTGTCGGTACATAAGCAAACGGATGACAGCAATAAAAAAATTTGAGAAATATGTCTGTAATGCAAGAGGTAGGTGAAACAACTATAAAGAGTGTTTATAATTATTAAGTTTTTAAGCTGTTTCCTAAAATGAATATTTACAGTGATGAAGAAATAATTTTCTAACTTTGCCTGACAACCAAAAATAACTTTAGTAAAATATTTGGTTTTTGCCAAATTCAGCCATAGGTGTAAATGCTGCGAATTGCATAATGTTTTGTTGTGTTACTCTTCACTGTGTTATCCACTGTGACTTAACATGTCATTTGATATGAAAGTGAAGTTACAAGCTCTATTTGTGATTGATGCATAGGTCTAAAGGTATTTTCGGGTTACAGACTCTTTACATGTGCTTACGCTTTCGGCTATTGCAATTAGAGTGACTCGTCTAACTCCTTAGGCATTTGGGTATCACATTTAGGAACAATTAGAGTTAACTGTAAAAGTTCCAACCGTTGAAAGCGGTACTGTAGTGAAGGTACATGCATTACCACAAATCATGAGTTGTAATGTTATCAGCCTTCGTGGTGTATTTTAGTTTGGTAATATTCTTGGTTATTATTAAATTAAATTTGAACTAACACAGTTTTAATGAAAACAGAGCACTTAACAACACTGTTTGGCAGATCATGTTGGTCCGTGGGAAGCTAACTTGATGTTGGTGTGCATAAGGTTTAATTTGAATAAAATGTAAAAAAACAAAAATTCAAGGGTACCTACATGCTTCAGCAACTGAAAATTGATGTTGGACATATATAATATAGGTTAAATTAAAGTTTGGTGACGTTTGGGCATATTTCACTCTCTTTGATCCCAACCACATACCAGCTGTTCCATGCTCTGATCCTGTGCCGTTCCAAATACCAACCTTACCCTAAGTAAGCATAACTGTTGGGATATGTTGCTATATTAAACAGCATAAGTAGTTCTTTTCCCTTGCCTGAAGGTAACACAACAAACTGATGTTCGGCTTCGGCCAGGAAAACTGACTTTGGTTAAAACCTAGTAATTGTATAATTAAAAAAATTTAAAGAATAATCTGAAAGCAATATAATATCGTCCTTTCAGAATGTTTTAAAAACCCCAGTATTTTTATGGTCATGCTGTTTTCCTATTTTTTTTAAATAGTTGTCTGAATAGTAGTTTTGATGTATTTTTATTTTATGTATTTAGTTAATGTATGTACACATTTATAATGAAAATGTTTATTACATGTTAACAGGATGGAGGGCTTTGGATTCCTGATGAATTTTTAGAAAGGGGCATGTACCCCAGTTTCTTTGGACCCGCTCCGGGCCCAAGACTCCCAATTGGTCCACCCGGGTTTAAGCAAAGACCTTACTTGCCTATGCAAGATCCATTCATGCCAGTTCTGATGAGACCGAGACCACCTATAGTGTATAACTCTCTGTACAAACCACGACCAATCGTAACTGAAGTTACTGCAACTGTGACCAATTCTGGTAATGCAGAGGTTGCTTCAACATCTAGTTCAACAATAGGAGATATTGCAACAGAAGGTGTAACCAGTGCAGAGCCTGTTAAGTACGAAAGTGATAAAAGAGTAGAGGAAAACACGTCGCACAGTGAAGAGGGAAAAGAGTGACCACTTTAAATTGTTAAAACTTATAAATCTGGTAAATAATGTAAGTCCACATACTAAGAATAAAACTTTTCTTTTGACACTTTAAATTTGTGCTTTGTTAGTATCTTTGACGAATATCGGCTTCCTGTATACTCAAAATACTACACACAAAACGTCTCTGTGGAGAACTAATCTTGGCATTTATTAGTTTTTTTCATGAAGTCATGTGAGGCTAGAGGCTCACACGATTACCTTCAATAAAAAAGAGGCCAGAAAGTTGAAACACTAAGCTTACCTACAATGGGGCATATGCCCTCTGCTATACAAAAATTACTATTCACGTTACCATAAATTAGTGATTTATATAAAATGTAACGTTATGTGAGCCCCTTCCCATTTGAATTGGTTCACCCAATGAAATCTTAGTCTTTTTTGTCAACATCAACATAATAAATAGAATAGGTGGTTTGTCATAATTCATAAATATAGCAAACATTAACTAAATTGCTTCCTGTTCAAATTTATAACCGTACCCTCAAATCGATCATGCAGAACGTCTATCGTGGCGTTCACAGTGTGGCACGTAGCAACATCCTGCTGAAAACACATGTCACCCACGTCCATATCGTTTAAATCAGGCCAAAATGTTAGCATGGACCTGTAGAGCTTGCCGGTGATTGCGGTTGTCTCACCAACGTTGTTTTCAAAAAAGTACGGACCAATGACGCCGCCGGCCCAAAGTCCGCACCAAACAGCCACTTTTTGTGGATACGGCGTCACCTGCTGAACTTCGTGTGGGTTGGCGTCACCCCATATGCGACAATTTTCCTTGTTAACATAGCCATTCAGCAAAAAATGCACCTTGTCGCTAAAAATGATTTTTCGCCTAACGTTAGGATGCCCTTCCAAATGCTCCAAAGCCCAATTCGCAAACAAACAGCGTTGTCTGTGATCGTTAACTTTGAGCTCTTGGGTCAGTTGGATCTTGTACAGGTGAAGGTTCAAGTCCCGACGCAAAATCTACCAAGTTGAGGTCTGCGAAAGGCCGAGTTCTTGTGCACGATGAAGAATTGACTGCCTCGTGCTCTCCTGCACACTTTCACTGAGAGCAGCAMTGTTCTCAACCGATCTGGCGTTCCTTGTAGGTAAGGGTGTTGGCCATCAAACGTTGAAGTCGACTTTGAAGGGCCCCCGCGTCTGCCATAAAATGGACGCAACGCTCGCAAAGTTTTCACTAATGAACACTCATTTTAAAAATAGAGTTTTATCTTTTGGACATGTTGCTCAATCGTGTAACTTGACATGATGATTTGGCATCTGTGACTGAATAACAAACAGATTTGACAGCGGTCGTTATAACATAGCCGTAACAACCTGTCAACATCGATCCGTCTCTAACGGAATACCTTATATTTTTTAACTATTTAATATGTATTTATAAATAAATGAAACAACTACTCATTATCTTTTATTTTTTTTTATTTTAAGCAGGAACGCCGTTCTAATGCTTAAAAGCTATATTTCAAATAGGAAGCAAATAGTAAAGATAGGTGGCAGCTTGTCGTCACCACTTTCCTCGAATTGCGGAGTACCCCAGGGTTCCATCTTGGGACCGCTCTTGTTTACACTATACACTTGTAACTTACATGGTTTTTTAAAATGTTGTAACATTCATATGTATGCGGATGATATGCAGCTGTATTATTCATTTAAGGATAGGTAGGTATTGCGGTGCAGCAGATTAACAATGACTTGACATCCATTTACAGGAGCGCCACTGATCACTGTGACTCTAAAACATCATGTAAAACTTTTTCTAAACAATAATCAGCTACTTATCTCTGACTACGCACGCAATTTGGGTCTTATTTTGGACAACTCGTTTAGATTTAGACAACACGTTATCGAGTGTACTCAACATGGTTATTCTAACTTGAGGGCTCTATACTTCCATCGGTCATATTTGCATCGCGGAATAAAGGTAATGCTTTATAAAGCTTTGGTCCTTTCGCACTTTAATACTGCTCGCCACTCATTGGACCTTCACTTGGCAATGCTGACGCCTATAGAATTCAGAAGATTCAAAATTGCTGCATAAGGTTTATTTATGGTATTAGAAAATTTGAACATGTATCACATAAACTAACTGATCTTCGCTGGCTCAACATGAAGAACCGCATGCAGTTACAATGGGGTATGACACTTTTCTGGAAAAATATGTTTTGTGAAGCTAAAGGTATGCTAATGCTAATTCCAAAATATTTCTTTCATCTGTGGAGTTTTAATGCCCTAAAAAAATTATTGTAAATTGGCGGGAGACAACGCCCCTTTTTAAACGCGGCCAGTACATACGTCATCATGACGTATGTACTGGTCGAACGTTTGACAACAGAGAAAGGCAATCAGCTGACGGACATGCCCGTAACCAATGACAAATGACAGCATGACAGTGAAAGACGAAAGAGCACGTGTTTGTGTTTGGTTATGTATAGTACTCGCAGATTTTGCTATTTGTTATTTGATGTTGTGATCAATACGCGGTAAGCTGCTTGAATCAGTCTTTATGCTTCCTGATGATATTTTGCCTACAAACTGAGAAATGGTTTTAATACACCCAGTTTTCGACAACTCTAGAGTACCCATTAGTTTAGGTTATGTTTACATAAAAATATGATCATGTAAATAAACTTGGCAAGGAGATACAATGATGCCAAGTGTGCAACAGACTGAATACGATTGGCTGGAAAGAAGCGCGAATTCGGCAAGTCATTGAAACCAGGACGAACGGACCCTTCAGATTTGTAATTGTTATAAACTATTCGTATGTAATTTTTTTTAAATAACTGATGGTTGTATTAGGATAGTAGAGCAAAATAGAAACATTGTAAGTGATTGTCTTGTTCAGTTTCAATAGTTGTCTTATACCCCATTGTGCAACTTGTTTTATAGTATAGTTAACAGCAAGGAACCTGCATATTTGTACAAGTTATGTTTTCGCAAGGAAATACATTCTGTGAACGTAAGGTCAGGACACCCCGTGTCTTATATTGCACATAAAACCGCTCTATTCCAAAGGTATTTTTCTTATTGTATGTACAAATTTTATAATCGGTATTTCGGAGAGATCACGTCCATGAAAAAAGGTGGATTCAATAAATTTATTTTTGGTTGTCTATTTGATGCACAATGTGCTTAATTTAAAACTAGCTGTTATACTGTTAATGCATACAGTTTGTTCTTTTCTCGTGCATAATTTCTACCTTTTATATCGAGGTTAAGTGGAAGAACAGGGTAAAGCATATACTTTGCTTTACACCTGAACTTAACCTTGAGATTTCTTTGTTTCTCCAGTTGTAATTTTTTTTTTGTATTAGGTATTTTTCCAATCTTACATTATTGTTTATTTTTAATATTATTTTACATTTTATTTTTGTATCTATTATAAAATATGTCCCATTTACATTAGAATTACAATAAATGACATATGTAATTGCTGAATAAATATAATATTAAAATATTTTTTAAATTCTTTTGTACTTAAAATATAGTTACCATAAATAAGAATATAATTAAATTATTTTATAACATATAAAAGAGGTATCATTAAATGAGTAGGTATTTATTTATAAATATAATGTATTAAATAGTTAATAAATACAATATTTAACGAATATTTAAGTTTAAAAGCCATATTATGAACTGAGATTCATATTTGACTGTACGCTCTAACATGTATGTGGAAGGCTCTTCACTCTTAGCATTCTTATTTGGTGACCCTTGACCTTGTATATCTTAAGACGTACACCCGATATTTTTTGTGACTTCTGAGCCAGCATTTAGAATATGATAATGAAGGTTTACACAAGTTTATAGCTTCTTATCTTTCATTCCTAGGTGAAACCCCTAAAGTTACTGGACTATTTCAATCAGTCAATTTGCTGTTATTCTTTTAGAGCCGTTTGTCACTATACTTATTTAAGTACTGAAATAAGTTCTTAAAATTATTATACTGAAAATTAGATGCGTGCGCCGTTTCAATACAAGAAATAAGCGTAGGGTTTTGTTCTCAATTTGTAATTATTACAAATTCTTTTCAGTATGTATTTCAATACGTACGTGTGCGCCCTTTTGTAGTTCTAATTGTGATTTTCTCAACCTAAAGCTAATCTAACCGTAATCTATTAAATTCCGTCTTTATACAATAGCAAATGCAACATAAGGTCTATTCTACTGCTAGAGAAAAGTAGATCTTAGATGTAACCCACTCATAAACAATTACTTTTACTGTAGTTTGTGTTTGTGGTCACCCTGAATTACCACAATTTGTATTTAAAAGTAAAAAATGCCTGTTGACTGAAAAAAAATTATTAATTGCATAAGCGTTGATACTAACAATGTGCTGAAAGAAGAGCTGCTAATAGAAGATCCAGCAGCATATAAAAATTTTCTACAAATGAGCAATGCTTGATTTGATAAATTGTTTGAACTTGTCCATAACAAAATAGGGAAACAAGGTACACAATTCCGTGAAAGCATTCCTTCCGTTTCATTTACAAAAGCATGACAACACATCACGTTCCCGGGGTTGTCAAAAGTTTACTCACACCAATATACATATTTTAAGAAGCCTAAAACTGCATTTCATGTTGATGTATTAATTAGCTGGTAGTAGGAAGTCAGCCCAAAATAACAGATAGCTCTTATTCAAAAGTCTATTTCGCCGATATCAGTACAAAAGCTGCCTAATCTCACAACCCTGCTTATTGCGTAGGTTCAAAAAGTAGGTTCTATGAACGTTTTGATTATAAACGGTAAAACAGGTTAGTGCGCATCGATCTGCGTAGTTTTAACACAAAGTATGTAAATTCAGTACAAGAAAATAGAATGTGGGCTAATTTCTTGTATTGAAAAGGCGCGCGCATCCAGTTTCTGTATAATAATTTTAAGAACTTATTTCAATACTTAAATAAGTATAGTGACAAACGGCTCTTAGGCTATAATAAAAGGATTTAATTGCTATTATTTATTCAAAATCAAATTTTACATATTTCAGAAACAGTACAGGAATGGCGCAGCTAGAAAGTACCTGCTTTCTTATAATCAAACTATGTTCATGTAATACCATTTCCAAATGTGGTTTCTAAAATTTATGATTTATGCCATAGAGAAAAGATATAACATGAAATTAGTGCACTAGATAATCAAGATCAAAATATTCTCATAAGCTTCACACTCACTTATTAGAAACATCTTTTAATACACTGATGGTTTGTCATGAAAAATAAAACAAATAACAGAAATTCTAGATAAGTAAAAAAATATATGCAGGTAAACTCAAGTATGTTTATCTGGTCTTAGATACCTAACCACACAAGCTTAAAGATACAAAGGATGTACTTTCTTCATATTAACATGTTTTCTACACATTGGACATACTTTCTTACTTTGAAGTGCTGACTTTAAACAAGGTGTGCAGAATATGTGACCACAGACTGTAGCCGATAACTGTTTAGTATCAAAAGGTTCCATGCATATAGGGCATTCGCCTAGAACAGCAGATAATTTTGAAGGACCTCCACACTGCCTTTTAGAGCGCAAATTTTCAGCAGGTTGTGTCCTTTTCKTGTTCCTCTTTTGTTGACGGGTGCATCGTGGTGATGGAGATCGCTCTTGTATAACTTGTACCGATTGATCATTTTCATTATCAGAATCTTCTATCACAACAACTGAGCATTCTACTTGTTGTAAAGGAACTTCAACCCTGTAAATATGAAGTTTGTGTTTATTAATTTATCTACATTTATGTTTCTTGTGCTGCTAATTATAAACAAAATTATGAATAACTAGAGACATTTCAGTTTCATTTTGATAATTGTTTCCACCATGCTGATAAATGTAATATTAAATTTTTCCTATTTGCTGCAGCAATGAATGTAATAATAATACTTACACTTCATCATCTTCATCAGAGGTTAGTTGGGGTCTAACATTTCTTGCAGGTGTGCGTCTTGTAACAAATTCATCTACCAGTTTATTCACATTGTGTGCTAAACAGTCAGGGCTGTAAACAATGGTCTCTTCTGAAGTTGGTGTCCTACAATAATGAACAACAAAACGATATGTAATTTAAGATAACTTTAAAGTTGAAATTCCAAATAAAGATATAAATTTTATATTTTGCTATACATTCAAATAATTATTTAATAAAAGAAAGGTTTGTTCAGAACCAAACATGATGTACAAATATGTTTCATTTGCACTCTGAATCTACACTAATACCATATGTTTTTGCCAATCCATACAAGTGCAGATTTTAAAATTTTTTAGTTTTTTTATATAAATTGTATTGCTGACATCTAAACAGTGCTAAGTGACAC
Source organism: Rhyzopertha dominica (assembly GCA_025024175.1). Classification (NCBI taxonomy): domain Eukaryota; kingdom Metazoa; phylum Arthropoda; class Insecta; order Coleoptera; family Bostrichidae; genus Rhyzopertha; species Rhyzopertha dominica. The sequence continues at coordinate 24,417,255 of QCXZ01000003.1, forward strand.
TGATGCTGAGGCCTAAACAGTAATTTGCATTGCAAAGTAACAGTGTAATTGTAAGTATTACTTAATTAAGATTATAACATTAGCTATACTTTACATTTCATTTAAATATAACAGAATTTTTTACATTTATTATATTTTCAGGAATTGGATTATTGTGTGTTATACAGAGGTGATTTCTAAGAGTATCTTGTGACCTAACATCATGGTTGTGGACTTCCTTAGTATATTTCTTTCAAAATTTTAAATGTTTGTTTTTATTGTATTGGTTTTTATTGCATATATAAGTTTACCTGTTCAAATATTTTTCATTTGTGTATATTGTGTGTAACATGAGGAATAAGTCTGCAAGCCAATTAAAATGCATACTAAAGATGCATGTTCTTCATCATGCCTTCTACTCCCTGGAGGTTTCTCAGAACTTTGATTCGTGAAGACGAAGACAACATATAACTTTAAACAAAATAAATATAATTCCAGATGTTTAGATATGAATAATAACATCACTCTTATTCTTTTATTATTAATCCCATCAATTCCACCCAATATAATACTTTCTACATTTAAGTGTTCAGTCGGATTTAAAAAAATTGTTTTATTACACTATTTGAATAATTTCAGGCATGAGGTAGGAGTAGAGTTCTGATGCTACTAGCTATACTACTAAAAAAGCCATTCAGATGATTTGCTATTTCAATAGAATTTTCTGTCTTTATATCATCTTATTCATTTTACTATTAACTATTTCCATAGTATTTTAATATTAGTACTATTTTTCTGCACTTCTGCTTTATCAATATTATATTTTGCACCCCTTATTATTTTGTCTAACATCTTTGTATTCATTTTCAATGATTTTATTTGTAGAATTTCATTTCCATAGACTACAAGTATACAGGACTCCTTAGTTTACAGGATCCATTGTTTTCCATGGATATTTGTTTTGTTTTTAAATTCTAAGGTTGTCTTACTAACCACTCACTCAATATCTGAATGAGTGCTTCAATAAACTATTTGGTTCATTAACACTCAAAATGCTGTTCTAGTTGTTTATTTTGTTTAGATACTTCTTATTTTTCTTATTATGTTCCACTGTTTGTTTTTTCGGTAGTTTCTACAAGTGTTTACGTTTAAGTGTTTTACATATAGTTTTATTGATTATCTTCTCCATTTTTATATTATTTATGTATATTATAAAATATAACTACAGGTACTTATCGTGGGTGAAAAACCCCGCACTAGTGATGACGCCATGTTTGTAAACATCAAAGGTACAACTTTTGTGTCCTCTCTGACATAAAAGTTCTAGTCTGAAAATGATCCTTTAAACAAAATAAGAATTATGGAAAGAGTATAATAAAGAAAAATATTTTTCTCCAGTACCCATTTTGATATATGAGCACTTAAGGAGCTCGATTTATAGTAAAATTTGCTACTATAAGAAATTCTACATGAAAACATATTTTATTTCTTCTATCAGAGAATAAATAAAACTGGAAAAAATGCATCTTACCTTGGACTACTTGCAGGTCCATCTTTTGTTTCTGCCAATGAAATTTCATTCCTCTCAGCTTCATTAGAAGGAGGTAACATTGCACTTTGTCTAGGACTACTAATGCTTTCTAAAGGTCTAGCACAAAATTCATCATATGACAAAGTAACATCTGTTTGTTCGTCTTTGCTAGCTTCTGGACGGTCGCCATTAACTGGTACTGTGGTTGTTGCAGAGCAGCTTGGACCAGCAACTTCTTTGTTATAATCAAAACAAGAGACAATTCCAATGGCTGATTGTTTCTTTATTTTTGAAAGTAGATTTTGAAACGTTTTATCCTCATCATCAAAACTAATATCTGGTAACTTAGTGATGATGTCGTCAACAGGAGGTTTGATGAAATCAATCCTTTTTAATGTATCAGACTCGATTGAATTCACATAATTCTGAATCCAAGCATGTCTTTCTTCTGGAGTAAAACTGCAAGGTAAACTTGAATTCCGGCCCTAAAAAAAGGAATAAGGGTAATAGATAAACATATCATACAGGCTGAACAATGAAGGGAGAATGCTGGCCTTATCTCATATATCAGTAATCCTGGAACTTTGTGGAAAATAATTATTTAACAAGAGTTTTCAAGTATGCAGAATTAAAGATTGAGGGTGCTATGGAATAACCAAATTACAAAAATCATGTTTGTACCATTTTTACTCTAATAGCTAACACTTGAAGATTCTTTGAGCTAAACTATCATTTTCATATTTAACTTTATTTATAAAAAAAGTGGAATGTGGGTGAATGTAGATACAGAATATAAACTAATATTTTACTATAATAAGCTACCTAATGGATTCAAAATGTTTCACAATAAATACACCTTTGAAACCATTCAACATATTATTAATTTGGTAGTCGAATGAAGTAGTCCTAGAGTATTTAAATTTGTAGGAGAATGAACAAGTTATATAGTGTTCAAAACAAAATCTGCACAAGCATCAATGTTTTGAGGTCAAGCACAAACCATGCTGTACAAATAATCACTGTTTATACCGCAGTTACTGGAGTATTTTACAAAGAATTGTACGCATATCAAAAGAAGTAATGAAGTACATACTTCCTATTGTACCTCTCAATAATATAATACACAAAACCGTTTATAATAAACATTATAAATTTACACAATTTATTTAAATGTTYCTTGTTTCACTGCAGTTGTTCTTCTAGAAACGATTTTCGATTGTGGTTTGTTCCAAAAAGATAAGACTGACTAAATGATTCCTCATTGAAAAAGAAAGGGAACWGGCTTGGTCTTCGAACTCAGCTTTCATATAGAGACCACATGATAGCTTATCATAAAATAAAAAAGAGCAACAAAATTCAAGATAACTACTCAGAAAAAAAATGTGATGACACAATATAAACTAAATGCCGAAAATGGGAACAGTTAATAACAGAAGCTACAAAGATCAGTTTCGTCATTTAATTAACTAACAAATATTATTATAGAATTAAAGAGAGCCACCAGTAAAAAAAATAATGTATTGTTTAAGAGCATTATTTTTACCATTACAAGTATCCCTCATAATTTGTATTTTACTTGCTACATCAGGAGACTGCAAGGATTGGGGGTTATGTTATGACATGCGTTTTAACATATCATGTTTGACATTTCTCAAGCCAATGCTTTGTTTACGTTTTTTACATACAAAGATCATAGGAAAATTTACCAAACACCGATTTACATATGGTCGACGACTTTTATGTGAACAATTTGGACTTAATGAGATCCCAAGTAAGAAATGTTAAAACTACACAATGGGTAATATTATTAATGCAATAATACATACATACATACACATATACATCAGTATCGTTTGATTTAAGTAGTGACATTGATGAAAAATGAGCATGCGAAGATCACAAGTAGACAACCCTAATATGCTCAAGAACACTAAGTGGCATGCTGCTGGGAATATCACACAATCACAACCAAGCAAGCAGCTAGGGTCATCACCAACAGATTCAAATTTCAAACTGCTATATTTTTTTAAGCTTTAATTGAGCAATTTGGAAAAAAATAAACAATGTGGGCCTATTATTTTTTTAATTAGATTCATATTCTGCAATAAAAAAAATAGCGGCATGGACCCCATTATTTAAAAGGTTATTGATATTGTAACTACAGGTATCTCCCAAAGCCAACTCTTAATTTAAGAATTAAAATAAAAATTATTTTTTCAAATTAATTTTCAAAGTACCCATTCACATACAGTTCGCCTGCAGTCCAGGATTGCAGATTTGCATATTGTCCGTTACAATTTATCAATTCACATACAGGCCGTTGACAAGTCTAAGCCTGCAGTCAATTTGAATTGCACAGAAGACTGATGTGTAGGAGAAAAATTACCAGTTCGGAACATAAGTTCATAACTTCAAACCTATTGGAAGATTTCGTATTATCTTTGGTACCATTTTATAGCAAAATGACAGAATCGAGCAAATAGTAGTGTGTATTTAAGCGAATTTATTGATTTATGTAGATATTGGCTTTCTTTGTGGAGAATAAAGAGCAAGTCATATTGAAACAAACTTTGCAAAAATTGCTAGAACTTCATAAAAATGTCGTTCCTCGGCCGTAATTGCTTTCCTCATTTTTGTATTAACGATCTCACTATTGAAAAAAATTCATTGAAACGAGTGTCATCTATTCTGATATAGTTCTTAAGGTCTTCCTTGACAGTTGCTTTCAACGTTTGCACCAATGTCACGTTACAACAACAAATCTTTAACCTAAAACCATTATTTTGCTTTTGAACGGTTCTTGCAATAGTAAAAGCCCAAGAAGTGCCGCTAGCTCTTTCCTTCTAACGTTTTTATTCATAAACATTGTTTACCAGAAGTGATTGCTCAATAAGTACTGAAAAAAGTGCATTGTGTGTGTGGCAGAAGCTGAGTTCGTCTGCAGCTCAAAAACTCTAGGTGTAAAAGCTGAAGACTGTATTGTTTGAGTTAACTGAATGGTGCGTGCTTCGAAAGTTTAAATCTTGAGTTCAAATCGCACAGTTTTAGGACTGTCAGCAAACTGTATATAAATGTGTACCTTTAGAAAGTTATGGGTCTTTTAAGACAACTGCTGTAGACATTAAATTCAGATGACATATTGTATTGAAATAGGGTATGTCCAACATAGGTCACAAACGCCTAAATGTAGGCAACCCCAATGTTTGGTGTACAAATAAACGCTGTTGCGTCAATGGTTTCTTGTGGGAAATAAAATTAATCTCTAGGTATTTTTGATGTATTAAAAGCAATATCAACCACGAAATTGTGTTATTAGAATACTGTAAAATATGTTTAATAGGGAAACGAATCTTCTATTCAGATGTATTAAAAGCAATATCAACCACGAAATTGTGTTATTAGAATACTGTAAAATGTGTTCAATAGGAAAACGAATCTTCTATTCACTAGGATGGCATAAAATACAAAAAAGCATATACCTACCAATCCAGTGTTTAGTGCTTAAATAAATATAATAAAAAGTAGGATACAGTAAGCCTTGATTGTGTAATATACTAGTCCAGTTTTAAGCTCTATGACATAGATACTTTAAACTGCCGTTTTTAAACTATCACATTTATATTATACCAACACACTACCAAAATTGAGTGAGCAGGATAACTGGACCACCTATGCGTATCTCCGAAACTGTTAATTTTGGGACACATGTATCTTAATAATTTTTCGCTGAAAATTTGATGTACATTCAGAATCCGGCATAAAAAATGGGTGGTTCTATTTTAAAAATGCAAGTTTGGTTCAGTACTCGAAAACTGGCAACACTGTGTAAATGTGCTATATCGTGTTATCGAGTACTCCTTGGTTGCTACAAATTTTATTTAAAACATTTTTTCTAAAACTTCAAATAAAGCTGTCAGTTGAGTGAGCACGATAACTGGACCTCCCTGAACACAACTTTTTTATGGATATTGAGTTCATCTGACTATTAGACAGTCAGATAGTGACAGAATTAGGGGCTCCACTTTCATATACAAGCCTTGAAGAGGGTTGAAGAGTACACTGGTATAGAGTAAAATGAAGGTTAATTTATGAGTGGCCCCTGGTGATGACATATTATGGATAATTCAAATTTTCTTAACACAAGTAAAAATCCATTCATGCCACTCAAACAAATCGGCTTTTCGGACCAGTGATAATATTCATCAAAAATTTTCCTTGCAAGATTACATCCTTATTTCAATTCTCAATCACTCAAGCCTCTGGTTTTTCGCATCCAGGCTGAATAAATTAATCATTTAGCGAACACGGTTTGCGTGAAAATATAGGCAAAAGATACCTTTTACTTGTGTTTCCATATGTTATCCCCAGGGGCTACTCATAAATTAACCTTCATTTTACTCTACACCAATGTACTCTTCTACCTCTTCGAGGCTTGCATGAGAAAGTGGGGCACCCAAATCTGTTACCATCTGATGGTCTATATAACAGCTTGAAATGCTGAAAATTGCGTCATTTAGAACTCTATATGATTGTGTGCTTAATGTGGTGTGTGTTTGTACACTAGACAGCGGTGTTGCCTACATCTGGTCACGTGATTGACATGCCCTGTAGTTATGTTCCCATCAAGAGTGGAAAGTTGTAATTTCCTGCACACGACTGCTGTTAATCAGAACGACACAAAGCAGAACAAGTAGCTTAGTGCACAAAAAATACATTCTGCATGACTAAAGAACATTATTTTTTACAACCATGAATATCTGCTCATTTTCGTACAAGCATTTTAGTTTTTTATTGTCAGCTTCCCACATTAGTGCAGAATGTAGAAAAAAACTTTAGTTGTTTCAAACTGTAATACATGCCACAACACTTCTGTCTAAATCAAAACTGAGGAGTGCTGCGGTACGTCAAGATCCCAGATCAAAACAAACCAAGTTGTCACAAGATGCATAAGAGAGTTCACTGTTTGGTGCAATTTGTTAGTGTTAAATGAATATTTTAAAGTGTTACTGTGTATGTTTGAGTAGGTTACACTCCTTCACTTTACTTAGCAAGTATTACAAACCGAAATTACATTTAGTTACAATGTACAGTTGAAAATAAATAGTAAATGGACCCTACTTTGGAGTGTTATAATAATTATTTATGTAAGGATAATAATGCCTTTTTCTCCAAATTCCTTTATTATGGTGACCGGTTTCGAGGCAATTAATGCAACCTCATCATCAAACTCTTGGCTACAAAATAAGCGTAAATCTACATATATTTAAATTTTACAATCAATTTAGCTTACAATAAACTATTGTCATTCTGACGCTATTAATTTGACATTAATATCATTGTCACCTGAACGCTAGACTTTTTCTAAAAAAGACTGTTAATCAGTGATGTAGGTTCAAAATTTACTTGAGAATTTAGTGTTATTTCGTCAGGACATTTATCGGATCTTATTATTTCTAAAATTTCTAATGAATTTAGTAATTGGCCCTTTTGCTCAGTATGCAAAATATCAACATTGTTATTAATTTCGAAAAATGTGATCAGTATCTAAAAGATGGTTTTGCAAACAGCCAATAATTTTGTGCCAATCGCAAAGATCTTAAATGTTCTTTTATTCTTGTTTTAAAATTTCTAAAGGTTCTGCCTATATATACACAGTTACAGTCATTGCATCGTAATTTGTACACCCCACAAATATCCATCATTTATTATTAAATAGAGCTAAATTGATTGTAAAATTTAAATATATGTAGATTTACGCTTATTTTGTAGCCAAGAGTTTGATGATGAGGTTGCATTAATTGCCTCGAAACCGGTCACCATAATAAAGGAATTTGGAGAAAAAGGCATTATTATCCTTACATAAATAATTATTGTTGAAAAGCTTAACATACACTAAGTACATGTGCAGAGCCAGAAAATGGTAACGAGTTGGGTCCCTGGATGTTTTACTTATAATGAGAGAGAAACATGTAATCTTTATAGCACTTCCTTTAGGTTGTTTTTCAACAATAGATGTAACCAAATGTAATTTTGGTTTTTAATACTTACTAAATTATAAAAAGGAATGTAAACCACTAAAAAATACACAATAACACTTAATGTTCATACAAAATTATAGTTTAAAACAATATTTTGAAGTGTTACTCTGTGTATGTTTGAATGGTTTATGTGCCTGTATTATTCATTTAGTATTAAAAACCTAAATTACATTAAGTTGCAATCTATTGCTGAAAAAAAATCTAAAATAAATGATGTAAAGTTTATACGTTTCTCTCTCATTATATGCTCTACACACGCACTTATTGTAGGTTAAGCTTTTCAACAATACTTACATTGTAACTAAATGTAATTTCAGTTTGTAATGCTAAGTAAAACGAAGGAGTGTAATCTACTGAAATATACACAGTAACACATTAAAATATTATTTTAACACTTAAAAATTGTAACAAACACAGGACTCCCTTATGCACATTATGACAACTTTGTTTTATTTTGATCCCGGATCTAAACTAAATGTAATTTTGGTTTGTAATACTCGTGAAGTAAAAAGAAGGAATGTAAGCTACTCAAATGTAGACAGTACACTTCTAAATTGAATACTCTTTGAAAGCTACAAAATTGCACCCAACACTGAGCTCCGTTAGGCACATTATGGCAAATCGGTTGGTTTACCATAGAAAAAATGGACAACACCTATGTCAGCACTAATATAGCATATAGTAGTCGATTACAATGACAATATGTCAAAACACTGCATAAAGCAGTTTCGGTGATCTTGCTGAACCTAAAACTTTAGTTCTTTCAAATCTTATGTATAGGAAATTGTAAATTGGTACTAGATAATGAGAAACGAGTTTAGGCGGTTGTTAATAGTTAAAAGCCAAACACGATAAAAAATATGTTCAAACACACATTTTGAGATCGTATCCTTTCCAAACCTTGTTGTGCTAAACACATTGCTCTGAAATGGCTCACCCTTGGTGTGGTTTCAGGTGTATCAGGTTTGCTGACCTGAAAATTGTCAATTATGAATAAAAAAGTAAGAAAGGTGACACGTATATTTACATTTCTTGCAGGTTTTCGAGTTGGAGTTTTAGCAGATACTTTGCGACCGGCTCTGGTTCTTGTAGCCATGGTGGATACAATACAAAGGTTCAACCAACAATCTTATTTCAATCTCTAAATACACAACAACACCAATAATACAACATAATATTCTGTAACAATCCACAATCTGCACGTCGAAGTTTAAAATTTTAAAAACAGCCTAACAGTCACAGCGATAAAATGTTGATATCATATGAAAGAAGACAGATTACAGATTGACAAACGCGGATGCAGATGACAGAAGCCAAATGCAAAATGCCAAGTCAATGTTGCCAGATTATCACAAGAAAAGAAATATATAAATAAAAAACTGATTTACCTTCTTGAGGTAAACTTTCACGTACGAATAACTCCACTAYGGATACCAAAATACGGATAATTCCTTTAAGGACACCGAACAAATGCTCCAGTAGAGTTCCTGTTTTAAGCACAATGTGATTCAATTGTTTTATCGTCATAAGTATAAAATTACCTTATAATAAGAACACGTATCGTAATATAATAATTAAGAGGCTTGTGTACTAACACACATTTATTTGTCTGTCGGCTCTAAGCGACCTTAAATGTCGTCAAATCGAATGTTAAGCAAGAACAAACTAAAATAGCTTCATAACTGTTAAAACATAAGTGCAACTTGTGAAATAGTACTTAACTTAAAACATATTGCTAACTTATTTCGTGTTATAATCTCTCAGAGCAAATTGAAAGTTTATACCTATTGAATATTTCTATTGGCGATTCAAATTAATATTTCAGCGCGCACGAGTGATAAGCTGGCTGCGCAGAAAGTAGCACACTTTTCCACTGGATTTGTTCGCGCTGTGTGGCGTACAAAATGCGACTCAGTTTAAGAAATATTTTTTACCTTTTTGGAAACAAGTATTGCCTGCAGGTGTAAGTATACACAAAGTTGAATGCGGGTCATCTTATTGTGAGTGGTTGTAAAAGTTTAGCAAGCTAATAAAATAAATGCTTATGTAGGTACCATAACACACAATAATGTACCATATTTTTTTCAACTGGTGCTGATACTTTCAGTTTTTAGTCTGTATCTGCATACATCTGTTTTGACGAAGAAGCCAGATAAAGTGCAGGTTAAATTGAAAATTAAAAACTGGAAAATCGGTATAGATGCATAAGGTGCATGAAATACACATGCACTCTGACCCTATATATAGTCATATTACATTTTAATGAAGTATTTTTTAAAGAATGTATGTGGCGCACCATAAACAAATAGACCATCAAGAACTCTTTGTTAGAAAAACGCTTTTACCCACTCTGCCTATTTAGTAAAACCACGGAACCTACAACTTTGCTTAGCATAGTCAACATGTGAACGAGTTATTGTATTACATGTCTGCGGGAATAGTTCTTAACAATTTTGACAATACTATTTAAAGAATATTGTGCTTTAATAAAAAATATAAATTCCACCACATATCTAATTTGCTAATTTCTGTAAAGGTGTAATTAATTGTTGTATGATTTCCAACAGTTTTGTACATCTGAGAGAATTTAATTAAATGTTAGAAGCAATTGGGTGTGTTCACTAGTTATAAAATATAAACTTTTATACATTAAAAAAGAGTACTTAATTAATTAAGTGTGTATCTGTATCCATAACGCTGCAAAAAAAATTTTTAACCAAGATAAATTGGTTACAACTTCACAGTGCGCAACGTGGCAACAACGCAGTTTTAAGACACGCTCAGATTGACTAGGACTGGCTGTGACGTATCACCCCATATAAACAAGATAGCGTCCGCTACTTTCCGTATTTCGTTTGCGTTATTGGTTATGTTTGAGAGTGTTCTCGTTTGTTTTTTTTATGAATTCAACAATATGTCGTCGGAATGCTTTGTTAAAGCGGCTACGAACAATTTGCCGGCTGTAGATATGTTTATCAAGAGCGACCCACGTTTTAATGCTGCCGAAATCAAAGGCGCTAAAGCAGCAGTATAAGTAATTAATAAAGCAGCTTAATCTGCAATTTAATACATTATGGATCATTGATATTTTGAACGAAATGCATCTTTTGTCTAGTGCAAGTCGTGAGCGACACGGAGATGCAGCTATAGGTTATTTTCAGGTGAAGCGAGAGGGGCAGTCCGAGATGTGTCCGGAACACAAAGTTCGTGTAAAAAATTATGCAGTTACTGTAAGTCTCACAACAGTAAAATGTAGATTTTGTCTTGGTCATACCCTTTCTGGCTGCTTTAAACCATCTCCGTTTGCGTTCGTAGTCCCCGGGTACACTTACGAATATTTTTGAAGCACCATCTGCTGTTATCTTCTGGTTTGTCATGCTTAAACATTCTCCTAGTTGTTAGGAGGAGTCCGTTAAAAGCAAGAAAACAACTCGTTTCACTCAGCACATTCAAAGGCACGTAGGTAACATAACCTATATTCTTTGTTTACATGCGGAGCTACGTCACACCGTCTCCATCCCGGGACACTGCGTTTGTGTGGTCAATTTTTATATTAGAACTTCAGAACTGTTTTTTTTTTTCGAAAACTGGTGCTAGAAAAATTTTGAAATTTTTAGGACGTAACGAGGGTGCTCCAAATATACACATGGCATGATTTCTAAAAMATGTGAAAACACCCAATTGCATGCGGAAGAGTTCTTGTAACAGTAGTCTTCAATTCATTATAACTATCTTTCTTATATTAAGATTGGTATAAAAATAATAGGGAGTCAGTATATTGCTGCTTTAATGTAATTATTTAGTGGAACCAGGAGAATTTTTCCCATTTTTTGTTTTTCAATTTAGTCGGTGCCGGTGTATAAATCAAGTTGTTATAAATAGCTGGGTTTGTTGGTCATTAAATCTACTACACTTCCTTTAATAAGAAAGGAATAAAAACTAACAAAATGCCTTATTGTTTTCTATAGCATTCTTTTTATACTTACTTATTTTCATATTAAACTCAGCTATCGCCTAAACTCACTTGTCGCGAATCGTAATGCGTACACGAAAGCGGGAAATGTTCAACGACAGCGACTAGACTGTTTTTGAGTAATCCACTATTCTGCTGCCAGACTGCGCATTGCTTTGCTTAAACGCCAATACAAGTGTTGTCCAAGCAATTCGAGCATTATTCATATTTCTGTAAGCCTATGCAGTTGTCGATTTATTAGCATTTATTTGCGAAATATAGCTTTCTAATTGAAATCACAGAAAGTAGCGGCCAAGTAACATCTAATGATCATTTAATGCAAAAGCATATTTCGTAACAAGGTTGTATAGTCTGGCAATAAATTGCTGCAACTAACAACTGCGCAGACCAAATGTTTTTAGGAAAGTATTTTTCCAGAGAAGACCAAAATCCGTCTACTATACATTTAAAGTCAATCGACACCAGAAATTGCGTGAGGGATAATAAAAGAATAATATACTTTTCTTATGAATTGAACAAAAAAATCCAGACTGCTCAACTCCGCAGTGCTTAGTCCGATAGACTTCAGATGGTCTTCAATATTTATTTCAATTATTTTAAGATTTTTAATCAACTTCTGTTTTCTATTTAATATTAATAATTATTTATATCTTATTGACCACATTTAGGTATTAACAGTATTTTTTTATAATCAAAATTTATATATTAATTTATAAAGGCGGCGTTTACAATCGCCTGATTCCGAGGTTATATTTGATATGTACAGGGTGAGCAAATAAGAGAGGTGGCCGGTCATATTTCTTAAACCAGTAGCCCTAGAGCATTGAGGTAAAAAATTTCTTAAGTAGCCAAGAGAAATTGCTGGAAAATATTTTCGAGTTTGTAAAGTGACCGTTAGAGGGCGCTGTGAAATCTCCAAATTGCAAAATTAATGTTTGTGTCATTTTTAGCCTAATAAATGTCTGCGGTATTAAACATTTTAAGATTGATTGGACTAAAATCTACCATTTTTGTTTACACTTAAAACTTCAAAAAAACGCCCTCTTGCGGTCAACACACAAACTATGTTCTGACACTTAAAATTGCTTTTTATAAAGGCACATAAGCTCTTGAAAATGACACCTCGTTGGTTAAAATCGGTCAAGCTAAACCTGAATTCTATATTAATATTCACCCACCCCCCACTCCTTTATTTGACATTTAACAAAAAAATGTTCAAAACAAAAATGGTAAATTTTAGTCCAATCAATCTTAAAATGTTTAATACCGCAGACATTTATTAGGCTAAAAATGACACAAACATTAATTTTGTAATTTGGAGGGGTCACTTTACAAACTCGAGAACATTTTCCAGCAATTTCTCTTGGCCACTTTATTTAAGAAAATTTTTACCTCATAGCTCTAACGCTACTGGTTTATGAGATATGACCGGCCACCTCTCTTATTTGTTCACCCTGTACTTTGTAGCAACAATTATATAATAGAGCAGTTCTATAATGAATAAACCATGAAAAACTATCTCAATTTTCTGGTTTTTAATTTTTTCCAACATTAGTGWAAGAATTTAAAGCAGATATAAACATTTAACAGAATTAATTAAGCACATATGTTTATTGTGTTATAATTTCAGTCAATCGAAATCATTTGGAGAATTACACACAAGAAGAAAACAAAATAAGTAACCGCCAATACACGTATAATCGCTGTCTGCTGGACTTCCGAATAGAACTTTCGTATAGGGTTCGATACAAATCGGCTCTCCAGTGCACGCTTATGCCGCACATATGGGGTGTGGAGCAGAAAAAATGTCGCAAGTTTCACAACCAATATCTAAAAGCTAAAAAAGATTATGAAAAGCTAGTAAATAGTACCAAGAGAACATATACTATAACTCAGAAAATAAAAAAAAAACGCGTGGAAAATCTTAAATAAGATAACCAAAAAGATCTATTTTAAAAAACGATGACCTGCAGATTGTGAGCTCGAGCGGTGACATGATCACCAACTGTCATGAAATAGTCAACGAGTTGAATAGCTTTTTTTACTGAAAACCCTCTCCTGCCCCTGCTGAACCCGGTTTTTTTTAAACATAACCTGGAGTATATAGGAGAGTTTTTCGAGCGTTGGTGGCGCTAGTGTGGCCTTGCAAATGGCGGACATAAACAGTACTTGCTGTTATAATATACTCGCCTGTATCGCATAATGAAACATAGATGGGTTCGCAAACGAGTATATTCAATATAATTATTACAAAGGAACTGGTAATGGTAACCAAAACACACTTGTGGCAATAACCTATGTGATAACCGCTTAACCACATAACCGCATATTACTATTACAATATAATATCACACATGCTTTTTGTGTTTACATGTTTCCTCTTTTTCTTAATAATATTCACTGCCCACAATTTAAAAATGCTAATACGATATAACAAAAACAGCCCTATTACACAACAATCCCGCCTTTTTCCAGCATTAAAGTATTGTTCTTAATATTTTATGTATCTGTCGCCAGATGTCGTATCACTATTGTAAACTTGCCTATAGCTTTGAATATAGAATGTAACATTCTATACATTCTATATTCAAAGCCTATAGGTACCTATTTAGAACCCGTTACTGACAGCAAGTTAGAAATGTCAGTCATGTCTCTAAAAACAAAGAATTCGAGGGGAGTCGGTGAAAAACCAGGTTTTTTGATTAAAAAAAGTTATGATGTGCTTAGAGATCTACTGCTGTTTATAGTAAATAAATCCCTTAATTTAGGCGCTTTTCCTGAAAGACTGAAGACGTCTAAAATTTGGTAAATTTTTAAAAATAAAGGAGAAAAAAAATCAAATGTCCAATAATTATTATAGACCTAACGTTATGAGTATACTTAATTTTGTAATTTCTAATAACACTGGGTCGGTTTTCTTCTCTTTGTTAAATTTGATGTTAGCTAAAATTAACCCAGTAGCCATGACGACAACACCTGAAATATGGGTATGTGATTGGTTTAGATTTTAAAAACAAGGTTGATTTTAGCTTAAAATACAGAAGGGAAACCGGCCCATTATCCCTAAGGAACAGCATGGTTTCAGTTTCATTAAAAATAAAAGCACCGAAACTATATACTATCCTAGAGATAATGAAAAGCATACTCAATTCGTTTGAACAAAGAATAAAGCAATCGGCATGTTCTTTGATTTTAGCCGCGCCTTTGATACCGTTCACCACAAAACTTTACTTTTTGAACTAGAAAAGGTTGGTATCAGCGGCATAGCTCTTAACTGGGTAAAATCCAGTGAGTTTAAATTTAAACTCACTGGTAAAATCCTACCTAATGGAAAGAACACAGGATCACCCTTCACCCAACAGATGAAGTGATTACGTGTTAACGTGTAGTCCACACATCTATCACGTGATCGCAACCTCTTCCCTTCCGAAAAGCCCAACTTAAACCGCACAACAAATATTTACTTTCTGCGAGGCAACATAACCTCACTTTGCCGGACTCGATAGTCCACTTAGGCCCGGTATTTCAGTGAGAGGTTAAACTTTGGGTTAAAGTAAACTGGTTTTATTTTTAAACCAAAAGTTAAACCCAAGAGCGTATTTCAGTTCACAAATCTGGTTTAGTGAAAATCGGTTTAACAGTCGACAGTTTTAACGTAGGTTGGCAGTACTTTTGTGGTTGCGCCTGCGTCGTAATGCTCATAAGCTGATAGTATGTTTACGTATCAGTTCGTTGACCTATAAACTCGTTATCATTTCTAATAAAATAATGTTACGGTTCTAAAATGATATTGACAGTATGGAACTTACAGTTAACCGTTAACCCTCGTATTCATCCAGTTCGACATTTTTGGATTAGGAACAAGTTGTACATTCACTTGCTTACCTTCATCAACAGAGAAAAGTGCCAAGACAACAACTACAACTTACAAAGGAATCATTTTCATCTAGTTGTTCTGGGAAAAATACCGGATTGGGCTTTAAATTCTTAAATTCACCAATGCCAATTTTTTTTTGTTAACTGCGAACAACTCCTAACTCCTTGCTCTGTAATACCTAAGTTTGAAGTAGTTTTACCAAATCGATTTCTTTGTTTCGAAATTTTTAGTGCGAAAAGTCGTCGTTCTTCATTATTACTTCATTATTACGAATGATATAAAAAGTAACCCCCACAACAGAAATAAATAAAAGACAAAACCGCACGCTGTCACAGCAAACCGAAATGAAATGCAGTTAGTTCAACAAATGTGAAGTCCTCGTTTCGCGGAGTGCGCAGGCTTAATCCAAAAATTGGGTTTAACCCTCCTCGATGGGTTGGTTTAACTTGCCGAGGAATTTAACCCAGTTTTACTCGTAAACGAGTACTGAAATACGCTGCGCGACTGGTAAACTAGTTTATCTTGACAATTTTGGTTTAAACCTTGACTGAAATACCGGCCCTTAGTCTAGTGGGCAGCGCGGCCAGACACGGCTACCTATGTCAGCCTATGTCCACAGAGGCTGTGGGCTCGAGTAGCGCTTAGGGCATGATTGTCTGTGTACGTCTCTATATACTTGTATAAAATGTGATTTTCAATAATGAATAATAAAAAACCTCGTAAAAAAACTAATGTGGTGGCTAATTGTCCTGATGACAGGGCCATAAATTAAAAAAAAAATACCTCACTTTTTCTGGACTTGGCGAACGTTCAGGTTTGGAATTTGCAACAAAAAAGTTTATTCAAAGATGCCATATGACAATATACAAAACAATCGAAAACACAAAGGCAAACCGAATGAGACGAAACTTAAATAACTCGAATGGCCGAATTTCGGTCGATCGGTAAGGTTGGCTAGTGAGAAAAGGCAAAAGGGGTTGAAGCAGATCTCCCTCGGTGTCGAAGAACCAATAGGAAAGCTGCATTTAAAAATCACGTGAAGATCACGCACTTTATTACTCCATCTCTTGGGTCTTGGGTGATCCAACTATAGTCCAGTATCCAGTTACGAGATCGAGATGGCACCTTATCAAAAAGGCTGCAAAATAAATTTGGCGTGCCACAAGGGAGCCTATTAGCACCTTTACTATTTATTATTATGAGCTCTGATTTAGCCAGAGAACTAGAGTGGGGAGAACGCTCATGGATCTGCGCGAGTGCTAGTAAACAAGGAGGCTGCCATATTGTCCACGAGAACGTCAAAATTTTGGCGCTTACTTTAAATAATGACATCTTGTACAACAGTTTCACTTAAAAGTAGGGTAAATATGAACCAATTTGATGTAGCAGTGTTGAAACTCTAAAATCAGTTAGACTTGCTCTTGGAATGTTCTATAAATATCAATTACATGGCTAATTTAATACGGAGAATGTCTGTCGTCAATCAACTGTCATTAGTTACACATCACATAAACAAGGCTCCCAGACCGGCGTTGCCACATGTTTTTCTATGCTCAGACCATTACTTTGTTTACATTGCGTATCCCGTGGCGTTAGCTATAGTGATTGTGAATTTTTTCACTGCTTGCACGACTTATTTCTTAGTTTTATTTGGTAGTTTAATTAATTTTAGTTATGAGTTGTATAGTTAAAGAGTGTACATCGAATAAACGATCGAAGTCGCAAGATATCTCCCTGCATAAGTAAATTTATAATCCTTAATAAATTGTTTGCAATAATTATTTGTTATAATAATTGTATATTTTTAAATAATATCTAGTACCATTTACACTGCAAAATAAATTTACATAAATTTTTCATTTTTATAGGTATACATGAAGTTCTTTTAATTCAAGAAAAGTACTGCCGTTTGACAACACTGTCTGATTTTTGACGTTTCTGTGGACAATATGGCGACCATTACAGACAGTGTCCCAGCCAGGGCTGGGAAACTGGGTCGGCGTTTTCAGTCCAAACTTTATGGCGCCAGGTTTAAATTTTGCTGATTTTGTTCATATGGCGGTCGGTAGGTGTCGCTAGTCCAACTGGTTTTCATTATGCAGTTACTGATATTATCGATAGAAATGACTACTTTGACAACGCAGTGACAGCAAAGAACTGACGCTTGACTGCATATTAACGGTTAGATGATTTGAATTTGTGCTTGTTTACTCAGTATCAAGGATTTTGGACAATTTTTAGTGCTAAGATTCAATCTTAAGTGTTTAATTATAGTTATTGGCAGCAACCAGTGAATTAGAGGTGATATTTGGATTGTAAAATGCCGATCTCTATTAGAGGTAAGCAAATCTGTGAGTAATTAATCGTAACCTAAATGTGATTGATTTCAGTAGATTATCAGAAAATGAGTACACATTGCGGTGTTTGTTCAGTGCCAGGATGTCGAAACAAAAGCCCATATTTCGTTTCCTCAATCCAAAAAACAGTTAGACGGATGTCTTCATTGGAGAAACATTGTGAATAATTGAATAAGTTCAAGTCGCTCTTCTTTATTTTCTGGTAATATGAATTGTAAGAAAGATAATATTGTTTCTATACAAGCTTATTAATAGAAGGAGAAAAAACGTCTATTGATTTGGAGTCAACAGCCCGAGAAGACAAATACAGAGAGGAGGCATTAGCGTTGATCTTTTGGAAAAGGGTGATTTGTTCAAGAGGGGACTCTCCAACAAAACGTGAGATGTTCTGTAACAACAGAAGTACTTTTATTTATGTTTTTCTTTTTGTTACAGGATCTAAATATCCCGCATTGCTTGGAAAGGTAGGACTAAAAGAAAGTAGGGGGTGTTAGCCACCAGACGAAGTCAGTGCAGTTTCATTTCGAAGCTTTCTGAAGCAATAAATAAAAACCCAGCTTTCGTAAGATATCATACTTATGCGTATCTCATAATTGTATTTGGGAGTGAAGTCGATAATCAAGATCCATTGCGACGGAAATTCATGTATTAAATAAACGTTATATTAGCTGTTACGGACTTGCCATAAATACTTATTTTTTTTATTTGTAATTGTTGAAGTTTATATACATAACATGCAAATTAACACTACTTTTATGCTTTGCCACTATAATTAAGTAGGTCCTCTAAAAAAATAAAACATTTCATTTACTACCAACTAAATTTAGATAATCTGAAATAACAACCTTGTGCCTATGTGGTTATATTTCTAAGACAGCCTTCTATATCTTCGTAGAGAAACCTTTTTGACATTAATGCATTTTAATAATTAAATTAATTTGCTGCAGTGACATGTAGCTTGTTTAGTGCACAAACAGAAACTGAATGGTTTGAAATGTGTGCCGTTTGAGTATAGATTATTTTGATCTGCTTAGATCTTATCAGGTTGTCACGTTGTTTATATCATCTCTTCCTTGGTTATTTGTTTATTTATTTTGAAAATTTGTTTAAACTCATAACAGACACTTTTTAGAGTTTCTTTGACAAAGTACGCAGGAGTAGATGGCAGATTAATAATTTTTTTATCAGTCTTTGTATAAATAATGTCTTCTGAAAAAATATTTGTTTATGACTTTAATTAATGTTATGGATAATGCATTAAATTGTAAACTTTATAGAACATATACATTTTTGTGAAGCCTTATTTTTAAATTAGTTGCTGCCGCTAAGTCCGTCTTAAGTTATATGTTACTATTTTGTTTATATCCGTCTCATAATATTATATAACATGATGGTCACTGAAAATATTATGGCTAATGTAAAGGAACCCTTTTAGCTTATGACATTCCTTGTGGAAATTGTATACATTCATAAGTACATAGCAAAGTTCAAATCCACTTTAGATTTGTGTTTAACTTAAACTCAAACTGAGAAATTGAGCCTTAGTTATTATCAATAATTAATATGTTATGTTATGTAAGTGTTAAAAATCTTACCCACCACTGCAAAATTATTGTTGTGTAATTGTAAATTACTTTGTGGAAATGTGATGTACACATTTTGCAGGTAGTGAGATTGTGCATTCTGTCTTAAAAATTCAGGATACCTGTTATATGATTTTAGAGTCATTCAGAAGTAATCTGATTAATTATTATATTGTTGGTGTAAATTGTATGATATATAACCAAAGTGTTTTGCACAAACTTTGATATTATTCTGTATGTAAATAGACACTGTTGCTAATGCAGCAACTGGTGTAACAGTTTTTATTGCATATGAGTAGTTTTTCTTAGATTGTAGTGAATATTGGTTCTAAAACATGTCTATGGTTGTTATTATGTTGTTATTTTATTTGATAAATTATTTGTTATAGTATAAATTGTCTTTCATTCTCATACCCTGTACATAAGTATGTTCTTTGTGAATATTCACAAACAGTAGTTTCTAACATTAATCATGTTAGGAACTATTGTTGTGAATATTTACAAAGAATACGGAAAATAATATAAAAATCAAAGGATTTGGGGGAGCATTCAAATCGCGCGGGTTCGCAGTTAGTTCATATGGCGACCACGAGATGGCGCCACCAACTTTGAACGGATGAAGACAACGATAGTTTCACTTCTATCTAACTTTTTCTATGGTCCCAGCGGAATTGAGAAGCGCAGTCGGCCTATGCGTGTTCTCCCCACTATATTTCTCTGGATTTAACTAATATCCCACAAAATGCCACAAGAGTATTTTATGCAGACGATTCAAATTTTGTGGTACCATCGCGAACTAGCGACTGCTGTAATATTTGTCAAAGCTTAACAAATGGGATGCTTGATTGGTCAAAAAACCTCTTTACATGTTAACTTAGATAAAACTAAATTACTAAAATTTCAAAATGTCAAAAAGAACAAGTTGAGTCTAAAATTTCTCGGAATTCAACTAGATTGTCTTTGATGGAAGACCCAAATGGAATTCCTCTATAAAAAGCTAAAGAAAGTCTCTATCTTTTCTATTTCGGCATTTAAAAAGCTTTTTAAGTATCTGCTCAGTATTAATATGCCAAAAAAATATCATCAGGCAAATAGCTAGAGCTCAAAGAAAAATGTGTCAACACCTTTATTTAAAAAACTAGATCTTTTAACAGTGATATCAGTTTATATTTTAAACTGTACTGTTGAAAAAATTCTTCTGAATTTCAGCGAAGAGGGCAGGTACACCAATAAGAAGTGAGAAATAAATGTAACTTGTGTATTCCTTTCTGTAGGCTTACAGTCTCAAAAAGGTCCGGATATAATGATGCGTAAAATTGATAATAAAATACCTCAAAATATCAAGTATTGATAGTACAAAAATATTTACTGGAGAGTTTAAAAAATACTTAATCGCAAAAGCTTACTATACTCAATTAAAGATTTCTTTGATGACCAGGAACCTTTATATTGTTTGTCTCATGTGATATATATATTTATTTATGTTAAGATATTGTATTGTATAAAAACAAAAAAACATTGAGAATAAAATATATAATCAGATTTAAAAAAAATACAAACATCAGGTCAGTCTTCTAAGTTTTTTGTTTAAAGGAGGTTCCACATAAGAAATATGCTTACTGGCTGTCCTTCTTCTTACCGGAGTCCCRGGGCCAGCATTTTCCTTACCAGGAGTTGCTGCTGTTTTGATGCCGCTGCACGATGACCTTTTATACCCAGTCATATCCATACATTCCGGCAACACCTTGGGGCTGCTAGGCTTTTCTGTTTTTATACTGGACGCGCCTCTTCGTTTGTGTACAAATTCAGACCGGTCTAGTTTTGGTTCATCATCTTTGTTCCCTGGAGGCCCTTTCACTGGTTTGGATGTGTAATGTGTTTCAAAAGAGATAGGAGATATTGTAGGATCGTGGCGATGGGTAGCAGTAGATTCTTCAATGAATGCAGAAGATGCCTCTTCACGAATAGTTGAGAGGACCAATGGTTCAGACAGTGTCTCTTCTTGTGGTGTGACATTCGTAGAATTTAATACTGGACTGCCAAGGTCTTCTGCTGTAAGTTCATTTTCCGGTGTAACATTCAAATACTCGGTGTTTTCTTGAGGCAGCTCCAGTTTTGCAACAACATTATTGTGAATAGGGACATTTTGGTGTGAAACTTTGTTCTCTATTTTATGTGCAGCACTCAGAGTGTGATGTGTCTCTTTAACTTTTAGGTTTGATGCACATGCAAAGGGCTCTACAGTTGAAGGTGCAACTGAATGGGTCCTTGAAGACACGGCTCGATCTTCAGGTTTGTTCAAAACATTCTTTTCGTCCAATAAATACCTTGAAAGCTTGGTGAATTCACTTGAAAATGAAGATAACAACGTCCAACAGGTCCTCACTAACATCTGTATCTCTTTTGTGCCATTCAGCATTGATGCATTGGTACGTGCTTGTAAAAGTTGATTCTCGAGCAGTTGAGTGTGATACTTTGCTTCCATCTCCGAAAGTTTCTTTGCCAAATCATAATTCTTTTTCATTAAGTATTTTGTTTGCAAATTATTGGTATCCTCTTCCAAATTAGTTGAAGTATGACTTTTTCTGCTTCTCCTCGACATTGTGCATAAATAAACCTTTTACCTGCCTTCAACACTTCCGTACGTGACTACCTTACAACTGAAAATTGTTCTGTAGGTTAGTCAGTTAATGTTTTTTAATTATTTGATTGCAGTTTCTTTAACGCACCGTTATTCACATGCATCTGATGTCAGAAGTCAGATCAATGGTAATTGATGATTACTGGTTCAAAATCAATTCAAAATTGACAAATGGTTAAGAGCTACAAAAGAACTACCGCTATGCAGCTTGAACTTGAATTGCTTATTGAACGGAGGAACGGACGAAAATGGCAGGAATACTTGATTAAGAGGAAAATCGAGGAATTACATTGGGCATTGGGCCGGTTTCTCTTCTCTTTGTTAAAGTTGATATTAGCTAATATAAACCCTGTAACCATGACAATACCTTAAATTGAGGTGTGTGATTGGTTTAGATTTTAAATGCACAGTTGATTTTAACTTAAAATAGAAAAGAGAAGCCGGCCCACCGAACTATAAAATTTTATTATTTATTATTTTATAGAGTTCGGTGAGCCGGTCCCATTTTCTTTTAAATAGTAGTTTTATGTACTTAAACAAAATCGATACATCTAGAGCTCCGGCAATGATATTGGTTTGCTGAAAATTCACGTTTTTCGTAAAAAAACTTAAGATTTCATAATATTCATATACTTTAGAATATTAATTTGGTTATTATTGAGAAAACGTGATACCAAAATTTTAAGCTCATTTTCGGAAATTCCTATAAATTATCACATTTACATCATATAAAAGGAATTTTAGTTTGCGGAAAGGACCACTTTTTGAAAAACCATATTTCCGAAAAAAATTGAGCATTAGGGATATTACCTGCGGTTAAAACCTTAAAACAACTATGTTACTATTTTTTAATACATTGGCATTTCTGGTTAAACCGGAAGTGATAAAAAGTAACGTCATAAATCAAAACCTAGTGTACAGATAACTCCACTTAAAAGGATTACGATGACGCTACAAAATGGGCCTCTTTTAGAAAAAGGACGATAGAGGTTTCAAATAAGACCGGTAGATAGCAGCAATTTACAAGTGTAAAATTTTTACAATTTTTATCGTCTTATTTAAAATGAAATACATAATAATGATCATGCAATGGGAGGACGTGACATAGGAATATGTTATATAAACTTTCAATATGCTTTGAACAGTTACAACAGGGATAAAGGTTAGGTGCTCCATTATTTTATTGAATAAGTACCGTTTCACATTTTTTTTTACTTTTTAAGCGTTTTTGAGCTTATAGTTCGAGTTTCCTAAAATTTAAGTTAGGTTTTGCATGGCAACAAAAGTTGTTGGCTTGACGTCTGTCATCAAACTTTACTAAAAATAAGTGAAACAAGATTTAATACGTCTTCATTTGATGAAATAATCGATGAGAAGATCAATGAAAATATATGTAAAAAAAGGTGATCAAAGTTATAATATTGAAATAGTGTTTCCGCTTCTTACGTCAAAAATAATCCTTCGAATACCACTCGAGAGTTCGATAAATTTGAAAATAATTCTCCAGCAATCCTTTAACGCGTTGCGCTTCAGCAACAGGCACTCGAGCCCTATGGGCTCTCGCGTCTGTTTCCGGGGCAATGCGTTGTGTCGAATTTCTTTCAAATTATTTTCAATTTATTCTCACTCTGTTGTGATATTATTGCCGAAAATGAAACGACCTGGGAGACCGTTTGGAACAAAGCTTTTGGAACTAGCTAATGTTATTCACCACTGAATGACGCTGTTAAAACATATGTTTGCCTGAGAGATATTATGCTACCAAGTAAACAAATACTATATTGTAAATAAACACGCATCGAGATTTCACATTTTATGAACAGTTTATAAATCTGACCTTTAAGGTAGGTAAATACGAAAAAGGGTCAAAAAATAAGGCATAAGCTATATTGCAATTTGTTTTGTACTAATTCTTGTCGAGTGAAGAGTAATAATGTTGTTAATATATTGTATATAAGTGTTAGTAGCGCCCGTGTATCAATATACACCGGGGAAGACCCGCTCTGAGGCAACGGTGTGGCAGACAGAGCTTCCTGAGGAAAAGGGCTGACGATGTAGGCCAATGCTGCTCTCGAGTCCCAACCACCGAACCATATAAAATTTTATAGAGTTCGGTGGTCCCGATGCTCTGTGAGACTGTATACCGTTTTGTTTTGCGACTTTAATAAACGTCTATGTTCAAGACAGTTTGTGTTTTTATTAGTAGCCTTAACTTTATTAAAATTAATAAAGTTAATGTTAGTAGTAATGTTTTTGCCAAGGTACACAGACCTAATTAGTAACTAACTTAACCTTCCGTAACACTTCACATTCGCCGCTAGATGACGCATGACAATTTTTATTTTTAGTTACTGATTGGAAGTACAGAGTGAGTGTATTGTGAGTGTCATTGTGTGAACCACACAGAGAACTAAAGTGGGGAGAACGCTCATGGATCTGCGCGAATGCCAGTAAACAAGGGGGCTGCCATATTGTCCACGAGAACGTCAAACTTTAGGCGCTTACTTTAAATAATGACATCTTGTACAACAGTTTCACTTAAAAATAAGGTAAATGTGAACCAATTTGATCTAGCAGTGTTAAAATACTAAAATCAGTTTGACTTATTCTTAGAATGTTCTATAAATATCAATTAAATGGCTAATTTAATACGGAGAATGTCCGTCGTCAATCAACTGTCATCAGTTATACAGCACATAAACAAAGCTCCCAGACCGGCGTTGCCACATGTTATTCTATGCTCGTAGCATTGTTTTGTTTACATTGCGTGGCCCGTGGCGTTAGCTATTGTGATTGTGATTTTGTTCTCTGCTTGCACGACTTATTTCTTAGTTTTATCGTTGATTGACGTATACGTCAATCAACGGTTTTATTTAGTAGTTTCATTAATTTTAGTTATGAGTTGTATAGTTAAAGAATGTACCTACATCGAATAAACGTTCGAAGTCGCAAGATGTCTCCCTGCATAAGTAAATATTATAATCCTTAATAAATTTTTTGCAGTAATTATTTGTTATAATTATATATTTTTAAATAATATCTAGTACCATTTACACTGCAAAATAAGTTTACATAAATTTTTCATTTTTATAGGTATACATAAAATTCTATTAATTCAAAAAAAGTACTGCGATTTGACAACACTGTCTGACTTTTGACGTTCCTCTGGACAATATGGCGACCATTACAGTGTCCCAGCTGAATTGGGATGCGCAGCCGGCCTATGCGTGTTCTCCCCACTATATTTCTCTGGAACCACAGAACAGATTGTGTGAACAGTTAAGCAACAGTTAAGCAACTATAGGATAGGAGAGTTTATCATCCGTTGGTGGCGCTAGTGTGGCTTTGCATATGGCGAAAATGAATAGTACATGCTATTATAATACACTCGTCTGTATCGCGTAATGAAACACAGATGGGTTCGCAAACGAGTATATTCAATATAATTATTACAAAGAAACTTGTTAACCAAAACATGTGCAATAACCTATGTGATAACCGCTTAACCACATAACCGCATATTACTATTACGATATAATGCTTTTTGTGTATACATTTATCCTCTTTTTCTTAATAATATTCACTGCCCACAATTTAAAAATGCTGATACGATAAAACAAAAACAGCCCTATTACACATCAATCCCGCTTTTTTCCAGCATAATGTTTTTAATATTTTATGTAATTGCCGCCAGATGTCGTGTCACTATTAGAGGTGGGAATTTCAACTCTTTTCAGTGAGTCAGTTTACTGCATCTGCTTCTTTGAACTGAGCTGATTCAGTGAGTCAGCTAAAAAGAGCTGCAAGATCCCTACGGGACGCGGCCATAAGAATTATCGTCACGGCTCACTCTCAATTTCAACTATATGATCTAGACCGCTTCTCAGCTTCTTACTTAAAGTCCGGATTTACGTATTTGTTTTTGTTGGACTAGTTAAATTATCAAATTTAAAATTAAAACCGGAAGTATAGTCCAGCAACAAACTGGAAGATATAATATTTTTAATTTAGGATATTTTTTTAATTTTAGAGTTGTGTTTCTGTAGTTGTTTACATATTAATGTTTTATTTTACATACTATTTTTGTTGCAAACCCATATATTTACGTTTGCTAAAACGTCGATTTTCAGTCCCTAATTAACCTGGTTCATGTCCTTAACATAGATTTTGTAAGTATGTACCAGTGTACCTACTTAACATGTTGGGAAAAAGAATTGATAAAGCACCTCGCTGGGGTCGTACCAGTGAACGAAGACGAACCAAGAACGAACTTCTGAGTTACACATCTCATGACTCAMTATTGTAAATTTGCCTATGGCCCAGTTGCACAAAACGTGATTAACCAGACTCCTTGGTTAACACGCGGTTAACCTGCCGTTGCCACGGGTAGCACCAATGAAAACCGCTTAAAAAGAAGCGTTTCCATGGCAACTGTTTTTGACGGCGAGTTAACCAGGGTTGCTGATTAAACACGCTTTGTGCAACAGGGCAGAGAAAACGTAGAAAAGTACCGCAATTGGCTGCCATTTTGATTCCAACTAGAGGTGGGAATGGTGGGAAGTAAGTAAACGAGCGAACATAGTTTACTATAGCTACTAATCACTTGCACCACACTGAACAATCAAGTTCGCCAAAATAAAAGGAACTAGTTTATTTTAAACTATGCTATCACACTTGTATGATACTGACTGAAACAGATGCGGCATTCGAACTGAACAACCGCTAGCGAACTATAATAGAATAGTAGCTACAGTACACTTCGTTAGTTCATTTGTTCACTTCCAACCCACTGATCTCTAAATTATTTAGAGATCAGTGTTCCAACCATTCTCACCTCTAATTGGAAACAAAATGGCTGCCAATTGCGGTACTTTGTAAGATATAGTAGCTTTATGAACAATAAAAGTATAAAAGATTTACATTGGAGAGAAAATATAATAGTAATTGACAATTTCATCATCCGATAATTCTTTTAAATCTAAAAAATTATTTTTTTATTATTTCCTAGATATTTAATTTTTTCTTATTTACTACTTTTTAGTACGCCAACATGAAAGCATTGTTTTTAAATAAATATTTTTTTATTTAATATACAATTTATTGATACCAACATTGGAAAATAAAAAATTCCATTTCATGTTTTGTGTAATTGTACTACACCCAATTTTTATCTTTTGCAAAGCCAAGTGCCAGCATTTTAACACTGCTATGCGGTCTGTTTTAGTTCCTTGACTTAAATTGCATAACTAAGTTACAACAATAAAAAAAAAACAATCAAATGAAGTACACATCAACAGTAGTGGTGTGCAGTATGGAAAAGAATTTGTTTATATTACATTTTTGGCTTTACTATTGAGATAAGTGGGATATTTAAGGGTGTGAGATACGTGTTTAGCAGGTAGTTTAAATTGTGATTCATGTAAGCAGCCTCTTAGGGGTTCAGTTGGAATGTGTTAGTCGTTTTATATCTTTGACGTAGGCTTTATCAAATTTGTTACTTTTTAGTATTATGCAATGCCAATGCTGATTTTCTCTGTGTTTGTACATACCCATTATGTTCTTTGAATCTAATACCAACTTTACATTTTCATTATCCAACTTACTTTTTAGACACAGTAGGTATTTAGTTTCATACATTGCATGTATACTATGGTTTCTCTTTCAAGACGAAGATGTGTGTATTATAAATGTCAAATTTATACAATTTGTGTTTGTGGTACTTTCTTCTATCTACAGATATGCAATGCTTATAGCGTTGTTAGTAGAGTTGTTCTTCCTGTAGCCACGATGCTAATTAACAAGAATGCCATACCGTTGTCTGAATAATTATTCAGACAACGGCCATACCTTTGTGTGCAGCATGCAATCCTTTAAAGATCAGTGTTTTTCTTTGTGAACAGGTATTATTTTCGTGAATTTAGGTCTTGTGAAAATATTCCTCCTTGTAGGCATCTGTACCAGGATATATGTTAAGTTGAAAAGGTGTAAGGACAAAAAAAACTGTACACACATTTTTAAAAACAATTTATTTAAATATGCTTATTTTCGTAATATAAAAAGGGTAACTATTTATAAGTATGCACCCCACCCAATGTACATCTGGCACAAATTGTCAATATTTGTAGCTTCTTTTATTACATAGCTTGTTTGTCCTTCTACTGATAAGGAGACGGCAGTAAAAGACCTGTTATTTTTTGCCTTTATAATACCCTGTAGTCGTAGTTCAATATTTTTAATATAATCCACAGCCTAAAAATATTACTGCATGTTATTTATCTAACACAAACTAATGGCTGATTGTTTACTTGTTCATTTGTTTTTTCCACAAGTTGGAGCATCGACGAACTGCTTCCCCTATGCCACGATACCAGGGGATCATAGACAAACGGAGTTAAAATGGACATCAAAGTAGTCGTGTTGGTTCTAAGCACATTCAGAGTGCAAMAGCAGGCCKTTCTAAAAAAGCCTTCTACACCTAGAGGTCCCATAGCATACACCATATTTTGAGTAAGTCTAAAAGGCACACGTTCTGGCCACTCAAAAGTTTCACCTAAAAAACAATGTTTATTGCAATGAATACGTTTTTCGGCAACACTTTATACCTTTGTTAAATAAACAATTAAAGTCTACATGCACTACATCACCGCATGTAGAATCCAAAAGTATGTTTTCACCATGACGATCTCCAAGACCTAAGACATATCCCACT
The DNA here is from genome assembly GCA_025024175.1 of Rhyzopertha dominica. Taxonomy (NCBI): domain Eukaryota; kingdom Metazoa; phylum Arthropoda; class Insecta; order Coleoptera; family Bostrichidae; genus Rhyzopertha; species Rhyzopertha dominica. The sequence goes on from QCXZ01000003.1 coordinate 24,445,943, forward strand.
ATAGACATCACAGCTGTTGTACGAATGTAAGCTGTTCTGGCTGTTAACCAACTCTGAAATAGGATCATTCTATTTAATTCAAAGTCAACGTGTAGCTTAAGAGTGTAATGAAATGAGGTAGGTATATTACTTTTAAGACCCAACCTTCATGAATAGGGTGGGCAGTACGAAAAAAAATAATGGTATTTTGAATAATACTAGAAGTATCGATAATATTCGATATATTGATATATTCATGCATGTGCATTAAGCATCTGCTTACCTACTGAAAAGGAAATATATATTGCCCCTGGTTATCCTTGTTTAAATATTGGCCATGGCATTTACAGCGTAGAAATGTAAGTATATAGTGTACTTATGCAGTTTATGAAATAAACATGGTGTCTTGGTAGTCCTTTAACACTTTGCCACTATATGTCACTAATAAGATATTTATTTTGAAGCCACTATATCTTACAAAGTACCGCAATATGGCAGCCATTTTGATTCCAATTAGAGGTTCGGGAACTAACTCAGTACGAAGTATTCACCAAAATGAACTAGAACGCCCACCTCTAATTCCAACGAAGGCGTCAATTTTGAAATCTCATTAAATATTATATTAATATCGAAACAAAAATTAGACACCCTACGAATCCTATATACAATCCCTCTCAAATAATCTCCTCTATAAGCAAACAAAGATCCAACCTATCCTCTTCCTATTCAACGATCTCACCCGAAAGGCATCAGAAAGGATACTACCACTGGTTGAACACCAAATAGTCCCTATACCAAACTTACCCCGAAGACGCAGAAGGTTCCCAGAGAAGCCCCTATACACCCTTCTGAAAGATGAAGCTGACCAAATTTAAATAACAGTCTCAATAAATCCACTATGTACAAGCATTATTATTAATCAATTATTATTAATATTCACAGTGTAATATTTAAAATTGAATGCGCCGAAAGACTTTGGTCGATAGCCCTTTGAGCAAGGGCGGATTCAGCTTTCAAATCAGGGGGGGGCCACCTAGTCAGGAGAGGCTACAATTTTATTAAAATAATCTAATTGAAAAAGAAATAGTATTTTATTGTTATAAGTCGAAATAATTTTAATCAAATAGCAAAATTAATTTTTCGTTTTTTCTTCTCGAAAAACGAATTGTGACTTTAATCCACTTCAGTCGGTATGTTTCTCTAAACGCGGACTAAAAAAATCAGAAATTCGTTGAGTGCACAAATGAAACTGACAATCACGTGTTGTTTTTATCTTATTAAAGAAATGAATTCGGATTTTAGTAATGGCGAAAACAATCAATGGTATAAAAATGAAATCGTCACAGGTAAGGCACTAAGGGTTGACATTCATTAATTATTAGCTGTGCTTTCGTTTTTATTAGCAAATTTACAAAAACAAGTCATCTTTTACACAAAGAACACGATATCAAAGCACTACGTGACACATGATAGATTAAAATATAACCTCCTTTAGACTTTTTAGGATTACATCATTCAATATGGCTTCTGACGGGCAGGCAATGTGCACATAGGAAACCGTAGAAACTTAAAACGTACTGCTAAAGTTGGGTCGTTCTTGAGCGAATTGTTCGATTTTAACGATTCATGCCTTGATTCGTTTGATTCGACTAACAGCTAATGAATCAATTGTTTAAACTTGAATTACGGTTGATGCATGATGTACAAAAAAACCCTAAATCAATTAAGAACGACCTAGTTGTGCCGTTTGAGAAATGCGGAATGTAAGACTTGTTTACCTGTTTTCTACGAGAATAATGTGGTTTGCAACTGTACTCTCAACTAATGTAAACGGTGATTGATATCAAGTTGTCATGGACGGAAAGACGTCGAAACATATGGTTTATCTTTTGTGTCCCAAAGAAGTAGGAAAATCGTTTGGTTACCCCGATTACTTACTAATATATGTTAAACAAGTATGTGATCCAGATATCAAAAAATTATGAAATTTTAAAAATTTCAATGTATTCGCCTAATGGAAAAGTCAACAAAACGGAGAAATTAGAAACAAATTAATTACTATTTTAGTCTTAGCATGTACCTAATAGACTTTAGCCATAATATATCTATGTATATTTTCTACTCAAAAATCTACGCCAAAGTGCTTTATCTAGAAAATTAGATATTACGAGTAAATACCCATCACTGAAACAAAGGTATAATAATTATCAGCAAATACCAAACCATTATAATTCTACTATACATACTGATTTGTTAGATATGATTTTTTATCGTTAAAGCAACAGTAAATAAAAAAAATCAAAAAGTTAACACTGCTACAGTTACTGGTTATGCTACGCACTTTGCAACTCTCTTTAACAAGGTCTTACAGCTCGGTAACTCGTTTTTGATAATGATTCATGAACGATTTGAATGATTCGAATCTACGTGATTGAAGGAATATTTGATGGGAATCAAAAGTCTCAGCTCTATTGATTGACATTAGTATTAAGTAATGGGATTTCTATGACAGAGCGTTAGAAGCACTGATCTCTAAATAACTGGATGTCGCTTCCATACCAAAATGCATGTAAATTATTTGTGATAGATTTACGCCACTTTAGCGCCTAGCCGCTGGTCATTGTACTAAAATTTTGACAAAGGTTTGCTTCTGCGGTAAATATAACGTTAATGATTGACGGTTAAAATCGTGAACTCATCATCTGTCTGCAGATTTCCAAAAGATGATCGTTGTAGTGTTTGAGTGAGAAACATGTGCCGTACAAACTGGATATTACGTTTACTCATAACCATATTATATAGTTAAGGATCTAACCTAAAATTTGAACGCACCGTTAAATTGATAGTACGAGTACCAGCGGCATGGTGGCTAATTATCACAGTTTTGAATGACTTATGCGACATCCAGTTATTTAGAGATCAGTGGTTAGAAGTAGCATTGTTTTTATGTATACCCTTCCATCGACATTTCGAAAGTCACGTGTTCTAAACAGCTAAATTGTCAAAAATCCAACGCTATCATACAATTTTCCCCCAAAATTATGTTGCCACTCGTTACTCTGGGAATAAATTGTGACGTTGTAATTTTTTAATTAAAACGGATAATGTTAGTGGATGTAGGCACTCGCCATCATAGAAAGTACTACACCCAGCCCAGACCCGGGGGGGGGGGGGTCATGACCCCCATGACCCCCCCCCCTGGATCCGCCCTTGCCTTTGAGTTTACTCAATAAATTATTTTATCTCTCTTTATTAATATCGACTAAAAATATTGAAAAATTGCAGATTGAATAACCATGACTCTGAAACCTTCGTCATATGTTATTGTTTCATAAAAACTAGTAATTAAAAAATATGGGTAATATTCAGCATGAAATTAAATAGTGAAAATGTTTTAGACTAAAAAAACGAAGACGATGCAACTTGTAATAATTTATTTACAATTACAATAAAAGTTAACTTCATAAATTAGTTGTATTTGTAGACTTCGGTTTCCTTAAATTATAATATCAAGTTTTGTCATGAGTTTAGAGTTGATGGAAAATGTTTAACGAAAGCATCAATTAAGATATGAAACACATCATTTCTTGTTTCTGATTAATAACTGCATCTGCGACTTCTTCAGCGTCGAATTATACTTGTATAAAACGGACCTATTTTCTCTGTTCTCCTGCCAATGATGCCTTGTCCAATTAAATTGTAGACAAAGCGATTTATGAATAACCGATTCATTTCTTTCTCTTTAAGTGTAATTTATTTATGGCCTTTGAAGGAGTATGTTTTGTGACTATTTCAGATACTTATTTGCAGTACACTAGCTCACCTCACTGGGTAGTTATTTAATAGAATTTAATCCACCCGTGCCCTTTCTCAGAATACATTTACTCTAACTGAAGCTATGGCAGAACCTAATCCACCCACTTATGCATTGATAGTAGAATCTAACCCTTTCACAGTTTCGGTAGAAAGTTGAATTTAACATACTGTGTAAAATCCTCTGATGTGATTATTTTTTAAGCAGGCATTTTCTTATCGGCTAAACTTACTGCTTCAATATTTTCTCCTCGCCAATTGTGGTGACCCAAAATTATTTGACAATATGATAATTCACACTTTTTGTAACTTAAGTCATATTAACAATATCATTGCTGTCATGCGATCAGGATCAGATGCGTAAAATACAGAGGCAGCAGCCATTTTGATTCCAAAACATATCCCTCTCTGTCCAACTCATTGTCCAAGTGCATTGCGGTACTTTGTCAGATATGGTGGCTTTAATATATTTTTTTCTATTTCGCTTTCATAATGAGGCCATTACGATACGCAATTTGCATTTCTTAGTAGAGTCATTTCGAAACGCAACTTTTTATTTTACAGTGTTGGTATCACTCACCTCGTAACGTCATAACKGTAATGGGTMTTGTCAAAATTGACACTTAGCCAACTTAAGTGTGGCAGGTTAAATTTCCATATACTTTTAATTTTTATGAAATTTCTCACATTTTCTTGTGTAGAAGACATGAAATAGAAAAAAATAGTATAAAAAAAAAACCATTATAAAACTCGCCTTCAGCTAGTTTTGTAATCTTTGGATGCGTGTGACAAAATGGCGCTTTATGAAACTAGTTTTTTTAATATACTATTAAAGCCACTGTAACTAACAAAATACTGCAATGCACTTAGACAATGAGTTAGACTGAGAGGGATATCTTTTGGAATCAAGATGTCTGGCGCTTGTGTCATTTTACACATCTGATTCTGATCGCGTGATAGCAAGGATACTGTTAATAAGACAATATAACATCATTTGATAATAATTGCAATTTTAATTTTATTGTCTAACATGGAGACCAACATTAGTGGAAGTGAAAGCCCAGAATAGTTAAGGTTATTATTAGTATTAATATACTGTTATTTTAGTGTAAGGAGGAAAGGAGGTACGAATTTTTGGAGAGAACAAAAATACCTTTTTGGTGACCACAATTGGTAAGCAGGAAAATGCTGAAGCAGCAGTTTATCTGAAATGAAAAAAACAATTTAATAAAGTAATCTTTTCAAATGATTCTACAGCATGGGTTAAATTCAACTGCAATAAGATGGATTAAATTTTACTTTGATAGATAAGTGGGTAGATTAATTTCTGTCATAGTCTCAGAAAAAGTGCAAATATCTGTGAAATGGTCACAAAACGTACTTCTTTATAGGTCATAAATAAATTAGACTTAAAAAGGAAGCAATGAATCAGTCATTCATAAATCGTTTTACCTGCAATTCAGTTACACAAGGCAACAATGGCAGGAGAACGGGCAGTTAAGAAAATGAAGAAGCTTATACATTTGGAATATCCACAACTGCAAAAGATTGCCTTTGGATTACCTGGAGCTGTAATTGGTTTTAAACTAGAAACAAGAAATGTTTCGTAATATACAAAATGTAAAAATGCGTATTTAAAAAATCTTTTCTAATCTGCCCGCATCCTCGTATAATACTTTATATTATCAATTAAAGAAACCAAATTCTCCATTTACAACTAAATTAAGTTAAACATTTATTGTAATTGTGAATAAATTATTACAAGTTTGTAATGATTTATACTTACTAGCTTTTATGAAACAATAACGTATGTACAAAGGTTTCAGAGTCATAGTTATTCAATCTACAATGTTTCAAGTATTTCTAGTCGATACTAATATTTAATAAAATTTCAATTTTTCGCCTTGGGCATTCTAGTTCATTTTGGTGAATACTTCGTACTGAATTAGTTCGTGAACTTTCCACCTCCCACCTCTAATTGGAATCAAAATGGCTGCCATATTGTGATACTTTGTAAGATATAGTGACTTTAATTTATTTTTATTTGTCACTTGAAAAAACTAATTTTTATAAATCGTCAATCTAAAAGTTAAACAACCACAATCGCACCATAAAATTACAATGGTAAAATAACTACACAACTCTGGAGCTATGTATAAAATAACACATTTGAAAACAAACATAACACTCCTATTGATAAGTGCATGAAGGACTTCCAAGACTAATGACGGTTGCTGTGACACCTGCTTACAAAGACTGTAACCATAAACGGCTTAGTGTTCTTGCGGACTGTTATACTCTTATATACATATTTAATTTTTTATTTTTAAGATATCTGCGAGCGTAGTATGTGTTATTATTATCATACCTTTCAGGGTTTTCTTGCATGCATTGTGAAAAGCTCTGCGAAGAGTCTTGTCCACGACGTTTCGATGAGATGGCACTCATCATCTTCTAACGGAAAAAATGTTCAAAGTTTCTGTAACTTTTGACAGTCAAAATCTATTGCAAGTTATTTTTTATGTTGTAGCTATCCTTGCACGACTGCGGTGACTGGGGCAGTGTGTGCTGATGTATTTTGATCTTGACTCCTCCAATACTGGTTTCCAAGCCGCTGGCMAGCAAAGGCAGTCATCCATCTTGTTTAGGTTTTCTGGTCAATTTTCTATTCAAAATAACCAGGAAGTTAATTGCAATTGAGAAGAGACCAAAAAACCTAAACAAGAGGGATGACAGCCTGCGCTTGCCAGCGGCTTGGAAACCAGTATCGGAAGAGTACAAGTTGACTTTGGGATCGAGTGTAGCTGCAAACAATGCTGTAGCCTCTGGATTTTCAAGTCATACACGTATCACAACTAGTCAAGATCAAAATGCGCCAGTCACCCGCAGTTGTGCAAGGACAGCTACAACATAAAAATCAACTCGCAATAGATTTTAACTTGTCAAAAGTTACAGAAACTTTGAACATTTTTTACCACTAGAAGATGCCATCTCATGAAACGTTGTGGCCAAGACTCTCTGCAGAGCTTTTCACAATATATGCGAGAAAACCCTGAAAGGTATGATAACAATAACATATTAATATATGTATACACAAGGCTTATACTAACACTGTGATTTAACTTGTCTTAGTAGTACTCACCTGAGCATCTGGAAATGTTCTACGAAACCATTCTCCTAATACTGGTGGATGTCGAGGTAGAAGTTTTTTGCAAAACATTTCTCTCTTTTTTACTAGAGGATCTTTTAAATTGCAACAAAACTCTTTCAAGTCTCTAGGCCTCAAGTTTATACCTAAAAAAAGTTGTGCAATTAAAACATGCTTTTCTCAAATACATGAAAGTGTATACTATTATATCCTCTCTTTCATGCAAATAATCTTAACACTATTTAAAAATTTAAGATTAATTCAGCCTGTAACATGATAAAAATAAGGACACAGCAAGTCCAACCATTTCACACAAAAAAGTTCAACTTATGTTGTTATTATGTTATGTTATTATTATGTTATTATGTTATTACACAAAAATAATAAAAGTAACAAACATAATAATACATAACATACAGAAAACTATAATACTAATCTATTTATGCCGAGAAAACTACTTTTCTTGTTTTTTGATTGGCAAACACAAATTATTTTATACTGGTCTAAAGTCCTGACTGTTGCCAAGGTAAAAAGTCTTGTTTGTGATATTTTATTCTTTAAATAATTTTAATAATTTTTAAGTTAAAATGACCAGTACGGGAATCATTAGAAGACAGATAAAACCTCAGCAGATTTCTTTTAATAAACTTGGGATCATTTTATCGCAATTAATTTTGCCAAGTCATTAATTGAAATATCTGCACTGATCTAATCTTTATAAAAAGTTTTGAATAGCAAGATTTCCTGCGAAAATGAAATTGATGGATCATTCAAATAAAAGTTGATGAGATAGTCAGAAAGGAGTATCAAATTAGCTTCAGAATGATTTCTCAAGATCGAAGGAAATAGTACTTTAAATCTTTGAACTACCCAGTTTAGCCCTTTGAATTTATTTTTAGGTTCAGATATGATAAGGTCTAATACTTGATTAAACAATAACTAACACAAGGAAATTCTCTTTGGCATTAAATAACCTTTGTTAGATGACAACCATTGAATCGTTTTTTTACTTTACGAATTCTGCAGTTGAAGTTAAAGTTAAATCGGCTGCTTAATTTTCAGCATCCTCAAAGTTTCCAACAGTTTTGTAGCTTTTTTAATATCTTGCTTTAGTATGTAGTGTGTTGGATACAAATTTATGCCACTCAAGATTTTTATATATATACAAGACTATCATCACAACTGTTTCAAAATTTTTGAGATTTTTCTTCTGTCAAAGTTCTCCATTTTGTTTGGTTGCTTTCGAGCTTGTCAAGGTTAGTTTTTTTACAAATTGCGATATTTCCAGATAGTGAAACTTCAAGCTATGAAGAGTATCATAATGAGACGACAGAATAATTTTAATGTGTGCTTTCTGGATGTCAGTGTCAGTATGTACAGTGGCCTTCATAAGTAATGTCGTACGGGACGGTGGCGAAAATAACGATGCGCCCATTTCGCTGCAACCCGATATTCAGTTGCGGACGACGTAGATGTCGCAAAAGAAGAGATACATACTGCTCCTTTCTTTAATCCTCAAGTGGTATACTCAAACAAGTTTAAGACTGTATTGGAGAAGAAGCACGACTGCCTACTTGAATGTAAAGAGTAGAGTAAACGGGCTTAGCAGTTATTAAAGCACAAGTTCACTTTCTATATTCTGGTGAAGGAAGCACATTTAGTTTACCCTTTACATGCAATATTAAGTACTAAAGGAAAAAATTTTTGATGTGGCCAGAAAACAACAGTTTTTAATAAAAGTCATATTTTCTGTTCTACCATTCCACCTCCTAAAAATTTTTAAAATCAGCAGGTTATGTTCATGTGATATCTGTCTTCTTTATAAAATAATACATTAATAAAATTGTAGTAAATTCATTTAGTACAGAACAGTACATGTTGCAACCATATATGTAGATGATTTCTCGCATTAAAAAATATTTGGCTTACAGTGTTCATTGCTTTGATAATTTATATTTTTTTCAACAAAAACCCATTTAATTTAACTTAATCTAGGGTCTAACTACTAATAAATTAACTGCAATATTTTTATAAGAACTATATAACTTACGTATTTGTTAATTTTACGGCAAATATTAGATATATAGACAAACTGAATAACACCATCAAATTCATTTTCAACGTAAATTGGTTTTTGTTTATAAATACAAGTATACCTCACAAAAAACATTGTCGACCAACTTAGACACTACTACTCTAGGTAAAAGATGTGAAAATAATCTAATTTACGCGCAACTTTTAAGCAAAATGTTTCCATAGATTTTGGACGTATTATTCAGCATTCGCGTATCGTCCACAAAAAACGCTCATCATTATTTCATTGCCTCTCTAAATAATGATAATGAGTAACTTATTTCTTTTTATAATTATATAATATAATTTTTACTTAAGAAATAATATTGTGTAAGTGTAGATAATTTTTTCTTACATTAAAGAAAAAACGTTTATAACTGAAGATAGAGAGGAAAATTTACAATTTTGGAGTAACGTGGTTTACTGTTAGCTCGACGAATGCAGTATGCAAAAATCCCACCATTAAATTTACAGTTAAACAATTTTATTATGGGAGATGCAACAATCGTTCAAAACAATTGTTTGAATCTAAATCTACGTTAATATAATCCTACAAAATAGCTAGGAAAAAATCCCGATTTTTAGCAGTAAGAGGGAAAAAAAGAATTCTTGTTCCCGCTATTTTGTAGTGTATATCTTACCTTGTCAATATTTTAAAACAAGAAGAAAAAATATTGACAAATAAGAAACTTATAATGACACAATGATTTCTGCTTTTTGGATACAAAGCAAAACCATCTAAGATTTACAACCCTGTTCGGTATTATTTATGGCTTGCAAATTAGCAATCCCAAGTAAACAACCGAAAGTGCAAATGCAAATGAAGGTGTTGGCTTTTCTTTGGTTCAGTCTCGGTATTTTTACTTTCACGGTACAGAAATTACTTGATTGTTGCTTGATTTGGAATGAATGCTACGTTCATATTCCAGGTGGCTGGTTAATTACTCCTTGCCCTTTGCGTCAAGTGGTGTTTGGAATTTTTATATCTCGATTCGTGGTTTATTGTTTATAAATTCAATTTTTTAGCCATTCTAAGAAGGTAAATATAAAATATAGTGCTTATTACAGGTATTAATTGTTATTTGTTAAGTGCTGAAATATTGGCAGTCTAATAGTAATACTAATGCGGAGATAAGAAAATTAAGGAGCAGAAAAAGAAATAAGAATTGTAATGGAATTTAAGAAATTACTGGACTCAAAAAAGGAAATACTAAAAATTTAAACCTTAAAAATATAAACATTTAAAATGAATTCTGTAGGACGAAACAAGTGTAAATAATAATTGGGGTAACATCAATGTCGCATCAAAAATGAATCCCGGTAGAGCAGATTTTATGCAGGACAGCTCATCTAGCCATAATTTGATGGTAAATATCTACAGATATTTTAGAAATGTTTAGTAATAGATAATGTTTTTGCGATTATTGAAGTAGATCTGATGGGTGGAAACAGGATTGTTGACTTTCAATATATATTTGCTCAATTAGAAGAAATTTGTGCCTATGGCAAAAACCTAGCTATATGTTTATAGCAAACACCGCAATAAGTTTTTTGATTGACGCTGCCATCAATATTGTTGAAGAATTTAATTTTTTGTTGCAAAATTTATTGGCGGTAAACAAATTAATTATGCTTTGAAAAATTCGTATGAAGCAAGATGTGCTGCAGCTGTGATATCTCACAGTACCAAAATACTTCATAGTAATTCGCAATAATATGGTAGTTATGGAAAAGTAGAGGTTAGACGACTATATTTATTAAAAAAGACAAAATCAGACAAGAAGAAATCAGTGACAAATGTATTTGCGAAGTAATTTACAAAAGAGTGATGGAAATTATTATGGTGAAAATTGTCATCGCCCGAGCATGAATGAGGGAATATATAAAGAAGTTAATGATTTTATGAACAAATTGGTGAAAACAGATGAAGAAAACACAAGAGATCAAAATGTAACGGGAGAAAACTCCAGAAGCAAAAACTACATATACCTACTGCAAGCATTATAAATATCAATTATTGCGATACCAAATCTATGAATATTGCATCCCTACAAGATGGAAAAAGATATGAAGATGTGGCCAGAGAATAAGTGGAGAGAGTTGCAAAGATTAACCGATGTGGGCTGTTCATTGACAAAAACATTTTATTTATGAGCTTCTCCGGATGAAGTGATAGGTGACGATGTCGAAATAAATTTTATATTTACAGCATATAAATTAAATATTAGCCCATCAGAAGCAAATATTAAAAGAAAAATTTGGGCCATAAGTAGGAGAGGGTTTCAATAAACAAAAATCACGATTGGTATTACCTAATTCAGGATCAGCTAGACTTCCAAATAAAAAAAAACATGCGCACTGGGAGCGTAGAGTACATAAAAAGGAACTACGATTTTTGGTTACAAAAAGGATGTTGGATATTTTCAGAAAATATTTACTTTCTGAAATTATTGAACCCAGGTTATGTCGCAATATGGCCCTTAGGGGCATAATATGAAAATATTAAATATTTTAAGATTGATTTTGAGTTTGACGGGACTTTGCATAGACAGTTTTGTGGCCATTTGTCAACAGGGGCGTGGGAATATCGGCAAAGACTTGACTTCGGCTAAATCAAATTAATGTTTTCTCATATCGGGCACAGACGGATCCGAATGATTTGAAATCTGTGTGCCGTCAAGTCCCTATTGGTGATTTTGATACGAAAAAACATTAGCTAATATTAATCGTGTTAGATTAATGACAACAATTTTCCGTTCTATATTGTCCGTGTATATAATGTAATGTGATTCGGCAAAAGTACCTCTACAATTTTTTAAATGCAAAAATGTTGGCAAACACTTATTTTGTTGTGTGTAGATCGTGGCATAGTCCTGGTTTCATTTCTTTCCTAAATTATTTGTAATCGTCGCCGGAGATACCGATACCATTTACCTGAAATGCTTGGCCGCGTAGGCTGCTGTTTGGGATTTCATGGTGGGATTTTTGCACTGGTGGTGGAGTGCGCCTGTCGTCATAAACCCATAAATCGACCCTCATTTGCATGCGGTTACTTTGTTTGAAGTTTTACTCACTTCAGGTTCGGGAGAAACTGGCAGGCGAACAAAATTCTGTACATTTCAACACTGTTGATAATGAACGCTCTTAATAAGAAAACAAGAAATAAGTTGCTCGTCATTATAATTTAGAGATGTAATAAGATAAGGATTGAGTGAGACGCAAAAGCTGAATAATCAGGCTAAAGATTGATGGAAAGCTGAATATACATTAGTTATTTTTCACATCGTTTATTAATAATAGTATTAGTAGCAAGGTTGATAAACAATGTTTTTGTTATAGTTATAAGTAAAGACTAATTTGCGTTAGAAATTAATTTGATAATTTTTCTAGCAATATTATGTATATCTGATATTGACTGTAAAATTAACAAATACCTAAACTATATAGCTTTTATTAAAAATATTGTAGTTATTTCGTTAGTAGTTAAAAGCTAACATATATTTAAATTAAATAGGTTTTTGTTAAAAAAATAAAAATTAGCAATAAACATTAAAAATTAAATAATTTTAATAAAAGAAATCATATATGTGGTTGCAACAAGCATTGCTTTTTTACAAAGAGGACAGATATCATAAAAGTAGTTCTTACAAATGGAAAATTTTACGCCTTTTATTAAAATTTTGTTTCTCCTTTCTTTCTGATTACATTAAAAATTGTATGCATGTAAGGATAAACTAAGCGGGCTTAGCAATCAATAAAGCATAAGTTGTTACACACACTAGTCTTAAGCTTTCGGAATTTATTTCTATTCCTTCATCAGGATTTAAAGAGTTAACKTGTGCTTTAATAACTGCTTAGCCCGCTTAGTCTACTCTTTACATTCAAATAGACAGTCGCGCTTTCTCTCCAATACAGTTTMAATATTGCATTAAATACTAAAACTTGTTTGAGTATACCACCTGAGGATTAAAGAAAGGAGCAGTATGTATCTCTTCTTTTGCGACATCTACGTCGTCCGCAACTGAATATCGGGTTGCAGCGAAATGGGCGCATCGTTATTTTCGCCACCGTCCCGTACGACATTACTTTTGAAGGCCACTGTACATCATTTTAAGCTATATACAAAATTGCATAGATACCAGGTTCAGATTCTTTGGCCTGTTTCTGCAAAATCTTTGCCTGCAGACCACTGTAAATGCAGCTCATGTTAACTGCACCATCGCAACCTTAAACTATTAGTTTCTTCAAACTCAAATTATTGTTCTAAAAAATTAATATTAGTTGTTTAATCATGTTTCTGGCACTGACCTCCACCTTTTTCAAAAAAGACAATTATGAGCCAAATTGACAACACATATAATATAGCTTGATCAATTTTGATAACGTGAAACATGCAAGGGAATTTAAAAAATGAGTAAATAGATGTTATGTATATCACTTCCTTTATTTGTACTAATTGTCTATTTATTAGTGTGTACCATTTCTAGAAAAAATTGTTTTTTTTTCAAATTTCTTTATCTAAAATTATAGAATCTTCAAAATTGAATTTGTGATAAAAATCGAAACGATAAAAATTACTGATCTATTTTCATTTATAAAGTCTCTTTTGTGTTTTTTTTAATTTAATATCGAAATATCTACAAATCTGTCCAAATAAACAGATTGACAGCCATTACATTTAACTATATGTATATACAATGTTTGTAATTTTAGTTTTTGATTTTAATTTTAAATATAAATCACCAACCCTAATTAGAGGGTAAGTCAGTCATTCCACAAAGTGGTTTCTTAGATTAAATTTTCCAGTTTTGTACCATTCCTTATTGGGAGCGTGCACGTGCCCGCGCTCAGAGACCTCTGGTGGATTGAACAGACAAATGTGGGGTATAAATACAAATTAAATCGTATATAAAATGACACGGCAAAAGCGGGTGTTTATGCGAAATGAACGAAATAATAATCAAATATGGTTTTGGAGGTATTAAAGTAACTACTTATAATAATAAACTAAATAGTTTAAGGCGCAGTGTTTGTGAAATATGTCGAAATTATCACATTGAATAGCTTGCAAACAAACTGTGTTTTGTTTGTACTTTGTTTCGCACTATTTATCATTTTCAAGAAACCTTTCTTAATAGTCGAATTATTCGATAAATAGTGTGAAACAAAGCACAAACAAAAACCAGCTTGTTTACAAACTACTACTCAATATAGTGACTACTAATAATTATTACAAATTTAGTCTTCCATCTTCATTTTATGGCATTCATAGTTAGTCAAGCAACTGCAAATATGAATGGGTATCTATAAGCTGGTACAAAACGACGCGAGATGACCAAAGKCGGATCTCGCTTCGAAGATCATCATCTATAGCGTAGTACCGAACGAGCGCTAAACCATCCTGAAAATATACCTACTGTTCATGTTACATAAGCTTGGGTATTAGATGCAGGGTTGGAATCTATTACGAAATTCTAAGAAGATAAAGCCATTGTATGAAAAAGGATTTTTCAACGATGATAAGAAACGGGCGGAGACTGGGAGAACCTAAATATGGTAAGCGAAAGTGACGACGTTATTCGTTTAAACTGTAGCCAACAGATGAATGCTCCATGCTACAATTTGTTCTTCTGGGCAAACATCTCTCGTCGGTCAAGTGCTGAAGTCGTTTTGTCCTAGGTATACCTATGTACTGCAGAACACATAACACAATGTTGTTTTTTTCAGCTTCCCACGAAATCGATAAAAGCGTATGTTTTTGCTGCCACGTGAATTCTCCGTATTATTACAGTCCACAACACAACAATTTCTTTGAGATTTAGGCATTTTCCAATGTATTACACACTTACACAAAAATGAACCAACGAAATTCGTGGTTGTCATGCTGCGTATACCCCAATCTTGCGTTATTTCACCACCGGAGGTGCTACCAGTCAACATGCACGCTCCCCATACTGAAGGTCTTAGTAATAAACTAAAAAAATTGTTTGTACAGTWTTGCATAATTCAAGTAAATTACCCTCTAATTAGGGTTGGAGATTTATTTTCAAAATTAAAATCAAAAACTAAGATTAGGGATCTTACAAATATTGTATATATGGTTAAATGTAATGGCTGTCAATCTGTTTATGTTGGACAAACCTGTAGATATTTCAATAATAGATTAAAAGAACACTTTATAAATGGAAAACCAACATCCATATTTTTAACTAGTTTTGATTCTGACAAATTCTATTTTGAAGAATCTACAATTTTAGATAAAGAAATAAATTTAAAAAACAAGACTTGTTCTAGAAATGGTACACACACACACAAATAGTACAAATAAAACAAGTGATATACATAACTTATCAAAAATTTACACTTATTCATTCATAACCACTATCATTGAACTTCCTTGCATGCATCACGTTATCGAAATTGATCCAGCTATATTAGTTGTATGTTTTGTCAATTTGGCAGACCTTGGTCTTTTTAATTTTTATGTTATTTTCCCCAAAATTTTATCATTAATTTGTTAGTTTCCTGTAATTGTGTAGTTAATTTGTTGTGTTCCTGTTAAGCCCCCTTAAATAATTCGTTACTATAGTAAGAGTTATGTGTATACATACTGAAGCCGATTATGTAAAGCAATCTTGCATTTATCCCATAATGGTTAATATTATAAGTTATAATTATAACATATAATGTTTGCAGTCAGCAGCCGTGCTTAGATAGACAAACCTTTTTATAAAACTCACTTTAACAATTTTCTCAATATGGCATAAAATTCAGAAATTTTTTTCTGCTAAGCAGATGGAAATTAAAAAAAATAGTTAAAACCAGTTTCTGATATGCCATACTTGCCTGCAGGAAATGTAGAGGACTGCTTTTTAGAATTAATGGAAATTATTTCTATTAATGAAAGTTTAACAAAATTATTTAGTCAATAATTATGTGGTAGTTGATGACTGCAGTAGTATTAATCCTCATATGTGGGCTGCTTTTTCAGCTTGCACGACTCAAACAGCAATGCGTGTGAAAGCTTTCATTCACATTGTAAAAGTAATCTTTATGATAGTTATCCTTTTAGGTGTATATTCTTAAAAACATTATTAACAAAGTTTAAAAATAGACACATAAATAAATTATTTTTTCTCTCATCATCTATACCTAAAATATTCGTAATCGGGGTATCACCGTGGTAATCCCTGATAACCCGTTTGTTGATATTCAGGTAAAGAAGTGCCTATCTGCCAGGAGGAACTCTGATACACGTGATGATTTTTATTGTAAACGCACAGAATTTGATAAAAAAGGTATGTATGTATGTAACTTATTCTGTGGTGCTTTAGCAGATGAGCAGAGAGACAAATGGTATTCAGAATGAAATGAGATAATATAACAAATTATTTTTCTAAAAATGATGCTAGGCAACCAAAATTAACTATGAGAATGTAAATAACCAAATTGTAGCTAAACATTTTTGACGAAATTTTACCACTCACCTCTTTGTTTGTACAGAATGGTAAGTACTGGTCTTAATCCAATCAAATCTGGTACCCACTCGATAACACCACATTCTTCATTTAACGGAGCCACGGAATATAATCTTATGCTTAACCGTCTTTGCCTTGCTTCAGAATCATGTGTTAATAGTTGATTTACAACATCATTAAATTCCATCAGCCTGGAATCCTTTCGTAAGTCATCCTTTGGTTTCAACATAAAGATGTATCTAAAAACATGTGTTATAATAACCTGGGTGAAAAAGAGAATGRCATCCCTTTTTCCATCAGAACCCCTCAGAGTAATTTTCTTTGGTCGCTGCAAGCTCGGTAAAATTGAAACTTCATCGAAAACATCTGATATGTGGACATAGTGATTAGGAAATGGATTATGCTGACTACACTTAAAATCTGGATTAGGTAAAATTAGTTTTCGAAATTTGTGTATTGGTAACATAATCTCACTGAAGTTTTCCCTCAAGAGTCTGGAACAAAATGCACAGGTAAAAATGGTTTGAGCTTTTGGAAGTTGGTGTTCCTTAAGGCGGGGGTCTCGCAAAGTTAAGAATTATTGTAGGTGAAACCCGCAAAGTTCTGAATAGGATGCTAAATGCGATTCTTTAAGAGGACGTGTACCCAAATATGCTGACGTGTCTATAATAAAACTGCACTATAACTGTCATTGGAATAGCGAACGAGGAGCGATTTATTGCTTTTACACTGTTATGCGGAACGMAAGAAAAAGGGTACCAAGATATGATACAAACCTGCTCAAGAAAGGAACATTATGCTCAAATTGACTCTGATGAAATTTAGTTAGGCAGGCACTACTAAACCCACGGCGGCGCTAGATTTTGGAAAACGTGGCTAAATGTAGCGGTCACAAACATATGCAATTT
Organism: Rhyzopertha dominica; assembly: GCA_025024175.1. Lineage (NCBI taxonomy): Eukaryota > Metazoa > Arthropoda > Insecta > Coleoptera > Bostrichidae > Rhyzopertha > Rhyzopertha dominica. The sequence continues at coordinate 24,463,342 of QCXZ01000003.1, forward strand.
ATTAGTATTTATACCGCACCATATACTACTATTATGTCTTAAAAACTGATCCAACAATTTCCGTATTCATTTCTTAGACTTCAAATGATTCCTAAGATTTACACTATGTAGGTATATCTGGAAAAAAACGTAGCTTAAAAGTAATATATAAAAAACAACTAAACAATTAGTGCAAACAAGTAATAACACCTGTGCTTTTACGTTCTCATTTCTCGATAATCATTACTATAACTGTAATAGATTTATTAGGTATATTGAGGTTAAAATTTTTGAAATGAACAGTATCGTATGGCGCTGAAAATGACAAAACAAAGCCGAAAACGTTGGCATTTTTTATTAAAATAAGAGAAATAATCTAAAATGACGGGCTTCTTGCGCACCTGCCTCCATTATGTTATAATTTTATTTCAGATTTTAGATGTCACATATAACCGGTTAACAAACATTTTGAATACTGATAGGTACCAATAGAATTTAAATTGATTGCATAATATGATACATATAGGTAAGCTCTGCATAGTAAAATGAATAATGGAATAAAATGTAGACATTTTTGATAATGAATAGCAGAGTTTTTTGAAAGTTATTAAATAATAATAATAAAACACTTGTTTTTATCCTACTTCCAATTTTTATTTTTGGCAAAGCCAAATGCCAGCATTCAACCGCCAAGCGCTCTTCTTCATCTGTTAAATACGGATCTCACACCCTTAAATAATCCACTTGTAGCAATAGTAAAGTCAGAAATGTGATTTAAACAAATTCTTTTCCCACACCATGCATCTGTGTATCAATGTTTACCAATGTCAAAATGTCTTTTAGTGTTTTAATTTATTTATACTTATTAAGCCACCGAAGAAGGCCGCTTGGAGGTTGAAATGCTTTTTGGCATTTGGCTTTGCCAAAAATAAAAATTGGAAGTAGGATAAAAACAAGTGTTTTATTATTATGACATTTTTGATGTTGTAAATTACAAGCACGTAAATAAAATAAAAATTATTACAATATAAGTAATTTAGTAATTTGTTAAAAAACAAAACTATTAATTTATTATGGTAGAGCTCCTATTAAAAATTGTATATATGTTTGAAAACAAATTTAGTCGCTAGTACGATACATGGTGCAGCGTATTTATCTGTTATATTCGAACCCCTACATCTGTTTCTTTATCAGCTTTCAAACCCAGAGGTGACGATTAGGTTCTAGCTTTGCTACACTGTTTAGAAATACACTTATTCAATAAACACAGATGGCTGCTTAGGGGTTGTAAATATTTCGGCAAAAAGAAATTACAGCATCCATAAACAGTGGAGTGGTTCATTTCTGTAAACAATCATTAGGATTTGAGCTCCAGATATAATCATAGTATYTCCATCCCTTTCTACTGCGCTGTGCAACCAATTACTACTTTTCGGCACTGTCTGTGACAAGTAAGAAACAATAACAAGGTGCACCGCCCACTCTGGGTGTGTTTCTCTGGTTTGGGAGTTTTTTGCATGACAAACACTACTAATTCTTCAGTGTAATCTTTGCTCTCGTACGGGAAGTTGTGCTTTTGAATCAAATTGTTTTTATTTTTGCTAAGTGTAAACACGACGAAGTATCCGCGTAAGAAAGGACTTACTGAACACCATTTAAGCGTATATAAGATATAACGAGACGATGATTTCTGCATCTTCATAATCGCAAAATAAAATATTTGCGTGCTGGAAAATCATAGATAAGAATTATTAGTGTTCATAATGTATTTAGTTTGTTGTAAATATGCATGTGTTTATACTGTTTTCCATTATATAGTATGTTGTGTAACGAGTGTTATTAGTATCTGCTTTGTTACAGTACCATTAATGTGACTAAAAACCTATTAATATGAATTTATTTTTATTTCCTCCAACCATTATTTAACATCTAAATGTGTAATATGCGATTATTTAAATTCTCTGTTTAGTTTACAATAAAAATCGCGATAACGCTAACAGAAGTTAAAATAAATAAATACAAGCCATTGATTAAAGTTTTTACAGTGTATCTTGAGTCAGCGCTTGAGACTTATGACACGGTCTAAAGTAATTGAAAGCGAACGCCTGCAATATAGGCAAGTGTATGCTTAATTCCGGCAAATCATGCATTTGTTTTATGACACATAATTTTTTTACTATTCGTCGTAATTCATATTTCGAAGCAACTCTGTAATCTAAAAGGTTCTGTCTAGGGGGGTACGTAGCCGTATTTAACCTTTTGCTTTTCGTTTACTAGAATGCAGCTGTCGAAGTTGGACTATATTTGGCCAACAAAAATAAATACTTACTATAGATAGATTAAACATTTAAAACGACAAGCAGTTTTCAGCAAACTAATTGAGAGACAAATTTATGTCACAATAACACATTACTATGTGCACGGAATTGGAAATGCAAATTTCCTTTGTTCACACATTAAGTACAAAACACACCAAACTATAATAAAACAGCTAATTCAATTAACCACTAACTGAAATACTACATTATACACACCAATTCAACACAATATTGACTCAATTCCCAAAAAAAAACACTTGTTTTGATATGGGTCCAATGATTTTTACAATTTTTAAATATTCCTTCACACAAAATGACAACTATGTAAGTTATATTCCACTAATACTATTAACTATGTGAAATCGGCTTAATAAGATGTATTCTAATAACAACCACAAAAAGTTTTACCCTTGTGTATACATATTATAGTGTGCTCACCTACATTGCGAAAAAACGGACAGATTTTGGGGGAGAAATGCGAGTGTTTCAGGGGGCAGACATTTGATGGCGCTGTAACGAATTTGTAAAATAGAAGAAGTACTTTAAAACCGTTCCTTTGCCGATGTTGCCAAGTGATGCTATAGTTATGCGAATGCAGAATACGAGATCCAATCATAAATAGTATATCCATATAAATTTGTATTATAATACGTATTAAAAGCAAAATCTTATGTCTTATGCAGCCATACTGTCTTACAAATCATTTTCTTAATTCGTATACTGAACGTGTAATCTCCGTAAATGTTTGTGTACTTATGTGCATTAAAAGATGAACTTGGTTTTTTATAAATGCTTGGGTTGTTTTTCCGAGTACGATTTATTGACTACCTATTTATAAGTACTTTGTCTACAGGCAAAAGAAATCAGATCATTCAATATTACGTTTACTGTCCCGCAGCAGTTCAAATCTCAGATATATGTTTTATTATAACCAGACGGTCAGTGCGATAATACTTCGAAAAACAATCGAACAAGCAATAAAACTGTCTTGCAAGCCTTGACAAACGAGACTCCTGAAGATAGGTCGTGTGAGGGTAGGTCAGGCTACAATGTTTGTTATTGCATCGACTATGTATTAAATGAGATACGGTTTACGACACCTAATGTAACATAATAAGAGATGTGCTGTGATAACTTTAATAGGAACAATAGGAATTTATGTTCAAAAACTTGAAGATAATTAGGTAAAGAGAAAAATAATAAGAATAAATGGATCTGTTGTAAATGTTTTATAACCAAATACATCTTTAAATTCTATTTCCAAATTAAATCTTCGCAAAACCAATAATACATAGGTAAATGCCAGCATTACAACCTCTCAGCTGAACTCTTCAGTGCCTTAACAACTATAACTAATCAAAACAATAAAAGCCAGTCAAACATATGGGAAAGAATTTGTTTATATTACATATTCGGCTATTCTCTTGTGTTGTGGGTTATTTCGAGGTGTAAGATCTGTATTTAGCAGATGGTTTAAAATGCGTTTCATATAGATAAATAGCCTCTAAGGGGATCAAGTTGGACACGTGTTAACAGTTTTATATTTTTGACGTTGGTTATGATAAATCCGGGATCTGCTGCTTCCATATTATGCAGTTCTAGTGGGGACTTTTCTCTGTCTCCATTGTTTACGTGATGCATATGGCCTTTGAATCTAAAGCTGGGTTCACATTATTAACAATTTGTGTTGTGTGCCGTTCGTAAGCGCTCGGCCTGTGTGTCAAAAAAGCAGCACCTTCAGAGATTTGCAGCTGATTTTAGACTTCAGGAAATACTGTCATTCCTATTGCTTCCTTTTCTGTGATACAGTGGTTTGTTCTAGAAGTCTTAATCTTTTTATTTTGTTTTTCTGGTTATTTTGTTTTGATATCAAATTATACAGGACAATGAATGTCGCACATCTTTGKACCAGTTAGTACACTAACAGTAATTCAGAGAATTCAAACATCTGACATGAAGACCTGATGCCCTGATGTCAACGGCAAGAAAATATCCATTGTGCTTAGTATGTAAGAATTTAGGATGGCAATGCCATCTGTCAGCATTACACTGACATGATGACAAAGCCACCTAGCTGCCTTAACGGGTTGAGGTGTAGTCAGCACAGCATAGACATGCATTTTAGTGCTTAGTCAAAAAAACCACCAACCGACGGATAGCGTGCATCGTCCGCGACAGATATTTTTACGTTGATTTTTATGCGTCGCACACATATGCACTACTTTATTAAAATACATTTTTATGGCGCACACTGCACAACACAAATTTTTACTAATGTAGACCCGGCTTAATACTTAGGCACCTATATTGTGTTTGGCCTGTGTACTTTTTTCATATGGGGAGCATTTAATTTCATAAATTCCATATTAGTTTAACTTTTAACACGTCTTCTTTATCCAAAATGTTACCTAATAGGATTGTTAATATACAGATAGATAGTAATCTTCAATACGTTCAATACAAATTAAAGTTAAAAAATCCCTTAATATTAAAAAGCTATGCTTTACAAAAAATTCATAAAGTACGAAATAAATATCAAAGTAGGTATAGTCGCAAATGTAAACGCTCCTACCTAATTAGCCAAATTAACAAAAGTCGTCTATAAATTGCCAGCGATCTTTGTATGAAACAGTTTTTTACCATACAGATTTTATTAATAGCCATTGCGTATCGGAACTTTGCAATTTGCATGCCATGATGTGCGGAATCGCGAAAGTCGAAAATGCTCATTTTTTGAAGACTCGTGCAGGTGCACATAAATCGTAAATCAATCACGCTGTTATTAGAAATTGTTTGATCCCCACGTTCCCTCACCTGCGCTCCATGGTCCTGGTCGTGTAATGCAGACGTTTGATGGAAGGGGTACAGTCTGATATTCCCCTTTAACGAAATTCAAAGCTACGATTTACCGCATTTAATACCATGTTAGCAGTTCCGATGTTTACTGCTACATACCGCCACCATACAGAGATAAATTAGCAAAATAGGTGTCAGCGATAAATCCCATAAGGTAAGCACACTATAATATGTATACACAAGGGTTTTACCTTGGAAGACCTCGGGCCAGTGAATTAATGGATGTGGTGGAAGTATTTTGTGGTAGTTCCTTATTGCAAAGTTCTATAAGTTTTTCTGCTAAAGCACTAAAATCCTTAATAAGCTTTGCCTTGTTTGCAGCCTGTAAGCGGGAGTCACTTAAAATTTCTGCACATCTCCTGGAACGTAGGGAGTAGCTTGATTTTATTACAGAAATTATCATCCATAAAGTTTGTTGTGGGTAATGTAAAAGAAGCTTTATAATTATAGTTTTTAGTTCGATATAAACCTAAAAACATGAAATGTACAAAAGTAGTAGGACACTATTAGTCTCAACTTACTTCCTTTTGTGGATGGCATATTCTGGAAACCAACTGTGATAAAGCAGTTAGAAATATGTACGCAGGCAACCGTTCTAAGAAGGAATCTATAAGTTTTGTCATCTTCAAAAGATTGTTTTTACGTTCCTCCTTGATTTGTGACACAGTAACATCTAATAATCTTGTACCATAATCAAACCAGATACTAAGAAGTCGTGGTAGTGACTGATAAATATAAACAGAACCATACTGTAATGATTTGCCAAAATAATTGATCATATGTATTTGCATTTCACTTCCTTTAGCATCACGATCTTCCTCTGAAAGTGTCTTAAATATCCGGTCATAGTACTGCCCTAAATAAACCTGAAATACATTACATTTTAACATATTAAGAATAGCTCTCTTGCAGGAGAAAAAAACCCATTATTTACATTAATTACTAAATAATTAATCAACCATTTCTTGATGCATTATATAATTAAAATGGAATGTTTGCTTTAATAGAAAAATGCATGGAACAACAATTTTAGCAGTCCAAATAACAGATTATGTTAATTAATAATACTTATTGTGTAGTAGTTAGATATTAGTAGCTGAAACTATATGAAATATGGCAAGAAAAATAAAAAAAAAATCTATTATACTAAATATCCAATAACAATTTTAGTCATTTTTTAAATGTTCAAATTGTCTGCCATGATATTCTATACATAAACAACCTCTATCTCAAATTGTTAGGGTGGCACTTTCAATTTTTACAAATAGAATCGAAGTTTATAAAAGGTCTTCAACTAAAAAAGTTATCAAGTCGTTTACGATTTCTTGATGGACGATGACGGCATGCAGCAAGCATGTTTTCTGTTTATTGATTTGAATATTCAACGGTTTATCGCTTACTACTAAAATAATTTGACAGAGTCATTTACCAAAGTTTGATTTGACAGTTGAATTAGTTATTTCATCTTAACTGCAGAGGACAAATTGGCAGCCAAAAAAATCGCGTACACTACAAAAATTAAGGAACAGTTATTTTTATATTTTTCCATTGTGTAAACGATCCTTTTTGAAGTTTCATGCTAGATTTAGAAAAGAGATTATCTTATTTTTAATATTAATAGCCCTGCCAGCTTAGGGCAATTAACCAGCCCATTACATGCATCTCTATTGTGTTATTAAATTGTATACATTACACATATTATTAACATTAACAACACCCATGCCCTGGGCAGGACTCAAACCTACAGCCTCTCTGACCATAGGCATCTGTGCTATTCAGTGGACCAGCAAGGCCAGCTAAAAAGAGGTTATCTATTGTGAACGCCAAAGCATCAACTAACAGTAACTAAAGAGTCAAACTTTTCAAAACTGACCAACAACAGACAAACCTCTCAAAACTATAAAATCCTAAATCAATCTAGGAAAAAATGGCGTATGAGATTTTTTTGGTTGCCACTGTTCATCACGGCCCTTTTACTTGGATGAAAAGCTTTAAAATGTCTATCATTGAATGCAAACTTTAAAAAGAGCTGAGACAAAGGGTTTGAGAAAAAATAGCATTTTAACAAACACTTGAATATTTTGATGAAGTAACATGTTAAGTATGTTAAAATGGTATGTCAAAGTCATAAGAGACTAAGTGACTTTCTAAATGAACACCAGTTATTAATTACGTTTCTAATACAATTTTTCATATTATCTCTACTTGTCGATCATGTTTTCTAAACCATCTTTTATGTTACCCTAAAAATAAAAGTCTGTAAACATAAATTAGAGGATCTAGTTGGGCATTTAATAGGCTAGCATAGATAGTACGTGAGTTACGACCCAATCCTGCAAGGATTATACTATATCATCTTGCTGAAACATTTTGCTGGCATCCAAAACAGATAGCCAAAATATGAAATGCCTCTTCATTAAAATTTGGCATTTTTAGATTAAAACTTACTACATCCTTGCCAGTGCATCAATGCGGTTGCAAAGTCGTGTGATCGATGCATTTTTTTTTAATTTGCAGTAACGTAACTTACCAGACTCTTTTCCCATTCTTTGAATACCGATACTGCTTCTTTATAATGCTGAATGTTGGTGTCAGTATCAACATTGCTAGTTTCATCATTGTATGTGGCAACCAACAGTTTGGCTTCAGCGCAGATTTTTCTGAAATAGAAACAAAAAATAAAAAAGCAGAAAAATGAAATAATGTAAATATTTGCCTAGAGCCCTGTCAAAAAGAAAACCAATAGCGGAGTGGAAGAGCAGGTGCGTTTACTATAGGGTGTGCCCCCTGAACTTCACGAAGTGATCAATAAAGACATTTACTATTATTATATTATTATGGCTGCTGGACAAGTGTCAAATTTTCCAGTGGATGTTGATATTCCCATATAGTATATGACATGTATCAAATTTAAACAGTTGTTTGATAAGTTCTACTTGTGCCTTACGTTTGTTGCGTTGCAAATTGTAGCAGTAGCATACAGGCATTTGCTCATAAACCTGTGTCGATCACACAAAATACTATGGAAATCCTATGTATACTTATCCCATTCTTCTAATMTATATAATATAATATACTGCTGCAGTAAAACATTTTAACTCCAATAMTGAGGACAGRAATTGTTTTAGCACCGGATTAAGCCCACTTGAATAAGAGTTAAGCGCTTTACAATAAATTCTGCTTAAATTCTAGTAAACAGGTCAGGGCCGGGCCCATAGGGGGGTAGGGGGGGTAGCCTTGGTTAAAAACTGCTGCAGTTGGCTCCAAAATAGGTTAGTAAAATTTGTTAAAAAAAACAATACATAATAAAAGTTAAATCAAGAAAGAAAGTCGTTACTTGTTAGTCGCAGCTTTCACAACCTCGTGTCTTCTCATCAGACGACGATGATCGACTGTGATTTGGCAGACACCAGTATTGCCAGTCTAGTACACTAGTACATTATTTTAAAATCTAGTACACTTCTTAAAATAATTTTTTATGGGTATCCTAAAAAATTAGCAACAATTTTCAACAATGAATATAAGCGCATGACTCATAATGTATTTCGATATTCTGCCAATGTTAATAACATGACAACATGCAAAACATCTGTTGGTAGCCCAACGAACAGCCCCACTATACTGCCTGGTCTACATTGCACCGTTTTTGGTTGCATCTTACAGAAAGTTGCATTTTATTCGAGGAGCATAATTTTATGTTGGCCACAAAGTTTTCATATAAAAACAAGCTTTTTTTTGTTTTACGACGTTAGCGTTAGATAGGAGTCCATAATCTAGTACATATATTACAGATATCTAGTACATTTTTTACAACTACCTTGTACATCAGGAAAATGTGACAAAATTGTAAAAAATATGTTGCGAACTACTATGGGAAATAATCGAWTTGAWTCTCTCATATATAAGTATTAAAAGTAAACAGGATATAAGWGATCAAATAAATTWTTCCCATTTAATTAGCTCTTAGGCTACAGTTAAAATACAGAAGACTRGCTGTAATAATTAATAATTGATTAATCAAAATATATCATRTGTTACATAAAGCCGMACTTGAGTTATTTTCATTAAAAAGATCACATTTGAAACTTGATGCTGCAGAATTTTAGAATTRTACTCTGGCCACTTCCATATAAACGTCTAATAGGAAACTGGTCGTGACATAACCTGCTGTATGTATTCTAGAAAATAAATTTGTTTTGAGCTACTTAAATACATAATATTTTCATTATTTTTTTCCTTTTTAGAATGTCTGTCTAAAGTAAATATTTCGTTTTGTTTTTGAGTTGGCTTTTTCCCACTTCCTACCCCCCCCAAAGTAATAGGTTTCGGTACGGCCCTGAAACAGGTATTTATACAGGTAAAAAACAAATATGTGTAACGATTATTCAAATCAAAATTTATGGCAGCAGCACATGTTTGCAGTAAACCCATTGTGAGAACGAATGATTTCTACACAAAGGGACCACCAATATAACCTATACCACAATATTAGTATAGGCTTGGCAAATTCCTCAAGTTAACAACATGTGTACCACCTCTTAGTTGTTTTGTTACTTCTCATGGGAACAGGGAAACGTTGATTTAGATTTAGAGGACAACACATTTGAAATTGAGAAGTGCATTTAACCTAAAAATGAGTCTTACTTATAATTCCAAACGAAACGTCATCTGATTTATGTAATTTTCATTAAAAAAGTATTATTCAATTAAGGATAATAAACCAGTGAAGAGCTACCATGTAAAGTTATGTAGTGGAAATTTTTGATGGTAACAATCTTAAWATCAATGGACTGATCCATCTAGAAACTTATGGTGTTGCAAGTACAAAAAAGTATGAAAGTGTTTATTCCTGTTGTTACAGTAATAAGTAGAATCATTTGTGAACAACAGTGTTTCTGTAAAGCAGGCCTGGAACTGCTTACAAAAGTATGTGCAATGTTTCTGCACATAATAAACTGTACTTTTTTTAATTGTGAGTGAATTTCTCGCATATTAGTACTTACATCTTTTCATTATTTTTGTCATAGACTATTAAGAAACATAAAAATGCCTGACAGGATTCTTTCTTTTAGTATTAGAGTAATTCACCGCACAATTTTGATTTGACCATTTTTTATCCCTTAAAACATGTTTTTGTTACGAATGCTTTTCTGTACTGTCAATTATTTGTTTAAACTAAAAAGGATGCTAAAAGATGTAAAGAACATGCTGCAAAAATTTGAAAGTGGGAACCCATGAATTTCATGATAACTAAACTGTTTGGTCTGGTCTGTTTGGTTTGGTCTGCATAAAGAAATTCAGTCTATTTTACCTTACAAACCATCGTGAAAATAAAAAAAGAAATCTGCAATTTTTCTTAAAATGTTATGAAGTGTTATGGGTTTAAGCAGATACATCACTTTCGGTGTCAAGTGGTACAGAATTGTTACATTAACAGAATCAAATTTAACCAAGAGATAAATTGGATAAAACAAGCTGCTTCGAATAATAGATATGATGACAATTTGTTAATAATATTTTCAATAGAAAACTACAAAAGTTGAGATAGAGAAACATAGGGTTTGGAACTTCTCAAGATCCTACTATCAGTTGGAGCGTAGTACCATATTATGGCCTGATTAGGAATAGAATAGCATATTTTTTTAAACTAAATGTTCCAATATCACATACTGGTCTAATAGTAACATTACACAGCTTTTATTAAACAACGCAGATAAATAATATTTGGGACAAGAATGGGGTGCACAGTCTGAGTTGTGCAGATTGTGCAGCGACATGCATATTTGTGATAGACCAGACGGTTTGCAATTAGATTTAGGGGCACTTTAGATCTTTCAAATTCCTAATTCCAAATTTTGCTAAACATTTTGTTCAAACCCTTTGACTCTCTACAAAATATTACATGTAAAAAATAAGGGTAAAGTGTAAGATTTGAAAAAAGCTTTAGAAATTCATAAGGTGATTATGAATGGCAATGCTATCACCCTCATCAATTTTCTATCCACCTCACTTTTTTCAGTCTTAAATATATAGACAGTTTTTAAGTGTGTTTTGTTGTATGGTTAGATGCAGGAGTGTGCTCATTTTTTTATTTCATCGACTGCTTTGAATCTGCTTTCTAAATTTTGATTAATTGAATATGCCTGTTGTACCTCACTTAATTGTCATTGTTGTGCCTTCCAGCCAATAGTTTTATATCATATTGCAAATAATATAAAAATACCTATATTAATTTAATGTATACCATGTAGCCTTAGCTAAAAATGGATTGTTAACGATTCGAAACCGATTCCAACATTTGAATAAAGGAATTGTGAATTCAGACCTTCTTATTCTAACTACTAACCTTTGTTCTACACTCAAATAGTTGGGGCTTTCATTAGATGAACCTTCTGTTAGCAACTCCCCTAAACCTCTTTTTAGAGTAACTAATGCTTGTTCTTGTTCTTCTCGCAGCCAATGCAGCTTTGCTTTTTCAAGAAATAACTCTGGTGGAGAATATAGCTCAGCTTGTAGTAGATATGTATAAGCCTGTTGCAAAATCTAAAATTATAAATTAAGATTATGACAACTAATTTACATGTATTTAAATACCCCAGAGACTCTTGCTGTTTTAGCACTAGCTAACCAACATTCTCCTAAAAGTGAATTAATCTTAGGGACAGCAGGTGGAACTCTCGTCTGTAAAAGGTGTTGGGCTTGCTTCAGGGCTATGCGACGCAAGCACAATACTGGTTCTGTTATATTAACTGTATCTTGCAAAATCTAAAAATTGAACAATTTCAATTTCTAGTGTTTAAGTAAGACACAAGGTTATAATTATTGTATTAGCAATTACACATACAACATAAGTCAAATATAGTAATCACTATAGAGAAACACACAGTGGCAGCTGATGCATGGACGGTGCAGAGGCCATGATAATAAAAATAAAAGCAACAATATATAATCTTAAATATATTTGCTATGCATACTCCAATATGTTTCACATGAAAACGTTTTTGCATAGAACTGTACAGCTGGGAGATACAGCGAGTGGTCTGCCTTATTCCGGACACAGGCATTACATGTATGAGTGAAGTAACCGTACATAACTGCTTAGGATAGATACAGATAGGAACATGCAAATTTCATGAATGCAGGGTGTACATAGACCTTGATTTATACTAGCTTTCCTACTTAAACATGGGTTTTGGTGGCTAAGTTTGCAGTATAGGTCACTAATGGAATACACAATTAGTCATTTCAAATTTAAATTAACTGTTTTCATTTATATTTTTGCTCATCTGCTTGAAATAACTATTCATACCTTAAAAAATTAGGTGTGTAACATAAAGCATAACTGATTTTAAATTGAATTTTAACTTTTGTTTGGGATATTTTGTCTGCCAAGATCGATTATACCCACTGCATCTTTGTTAATACTATGTCTAAATATTTTTCAGTAGTTGTTCATTGGTAGTTAACTGTAACAATCACATTTGATATGTAGATACAAATAAAATACAGTGGGTGCCTAAGGTAACTAGCAAAAATGAACTCTGTTAATGTCATTTTAGAAATTAAATAACATTCTCAGTTGAATTAAAATACTAAAGTGGAAATGATTAATCAATCAAAATGATACAATATTATGATTTCCACAGCTTCTTATGAAAAATGAATTTGTCGCTCCACTAGACAAATAGGTCACGAGCCGCCACTGGAAACAATTTAAAATTGATCCTTTATTCAAAGTGGAATGTGTCCACATGCAAATAAAGTAAGTTAAATAAATTAAAATTGAAGTCCGATTCCACTCAATCTAGCAGAGATCTTTCGGCACTGATCTCTAAAAATTCCCATAATAATGAGAATTTAACTTAAAGTTAATTTTTAAAGAAGGTTAATTATTATAAATTACAATGCACTTAAATCTTGCTGCACCAGATCAATGGTTGTTTGGAATCATTACATCTTTTCAGCATGGTTAAGGTCGAAGTGAAGACAGTATATCACAAGATAATGTTAGTGTTAGAATTCAATAAGAAAACACCAGCGTCAGAATCATCCGATCTGGATGATTGAGACATAGCCGATCGGGGACGGGGAAAAGGAACCTTGGGAAGCTGTAACTGTGCACCTGCAGGAACGGGCATTCGGTCGTGGGCTTCCAGTGACGCATATTCATTAAAAACTAATCACTTGTTAATTTACATTGTTAAAAACTTTTGTAATAAACGTGGTTATCGAACGTTTCTTTCATCGTTATTTTAACATTAGATATTGATTATAACACCATGTGTGTATCTATGTATGTACAGGGTATCCTATATGAATCACACAACTGAAAAATAATTAATTTAATTTTACCTTAAGTCGTAGATCCCAGTCAGAAGTTAGCTGTTCCATTGCCGAGTTTATAAAGTTCTGATCACATCCTTGAGCAAGAATCTCATGAGTCATGTTTTCAATCTTCTGCAACTCATTAAGTGCATGTAGCTTGACAATGTTTCTATAACCATGTTGATATATGCCTTCTTCAAGAGTAATAGTACTCAAAACTTCTGCCAGTTGCAATCTCAATGCTTCCAAAACATTTTCAAATTCTTTTCTTTGTTCATGTCTGAAATGCAGCAAAGCCCTTCCTATTTGCACACCCCAGCTGTTGCTTTCACTCAGTTCTGGCTTCTTTACAACACTATCCAATTCTTCCCATTGACCTAGGCGCCAAAGTGGCTCTGCTTGCAATTCTAAAGAAAAAACTCTATGCTCCTGTTTTTGTGCCAGCTTTAGAGCAACATCGACATATTCCATGTCCAGGTAACACTGCACCATACCCTGTTAAAGTAAGCTGACTAACAACTGAAATCCTAAAAGATAATGCACATCTCTTACCTTAAAATGTTGTAATTTCAGAGGTTTCTGCATACATTCATAGCAAGTAGCTGCATCAAAGAATTTACCTGCAACTTCCAACGCTAGAATTCTTTGATCTAATGGTGGCTCATCCGACTGCAAAGTTGTAACTCCTGCTACACCATCAGGTTCATCAAGTTCAGCATACAACTAAAAATTTAGAAATTCACATCTAGACATTTTTCTTAATTTTAATTTAAAAAAATAGATTACATAAAAAAATGGATAAGCCAAATTCAATTGGTTATCTAGATTTATAATGAAAAAAATCATTTTGTACAAATCTTTTCTTCCTGTCAAGACCAACTAATGGAATTGTTAGCCACTTTCAAGTGGGCTCATTAATGGTCTCTGATTTAGCATATGTCTTTCTTGTCAGACATAATCTACTTTTTAATGTAAAATATAAGTTTAAAAATGGCATCCGAAAAAAAGCCAAATGAAGGCAATACAAAATAGTTTTGGCAGCTAAATTACAAGCAAAATAATACTATTAACTTTGATAAGTTTACAGGTGAGTAAGTAAACTTATACTGCAGGAATAAATAAGATCCCTTTCGAACCTGCAAATACAACTGCAATTGGTGTCCACATTATGGAAAACATTATGAATACATTTTTCTTATTGTATTTATTTGTAGGTTCTGGCTCCTTATTTTTATAAATTAAAGACACTTTTTCTAATAATATGACGTTTCGACCTATAATTTAGGTCTTTGTCGAATATTTTTATTTTGTAGATTGACAAATTATTATGAAAATCAATATGACATTTACAATTTTGATATTAATATAAAATGTACCTTCAGGTTTGTTCCTTTGCTATCATTGTGGATGGTAAATGTGACGGTGAGAGGGTGTGTTTAAATGACGGTGTAGTAGGTATTACTTAGTCCTTGTATGTCAGTCCTGTCGTTTACACATGTGTTTAGGTTTTTTTGAATATGTATCATTTCTAAAAACTTGAAGGTACATTTTATATTAATATCAAAATTGTAAATGTCATATTGATTTTCATAATAATTTGTCAATCTACAAAATAAAAATATTCGACACAGACCCAAATTATAGGTCGAAACGTCATATTATTAGAAAAAGTGTCTTTAATTTATAAAAATAAGGAGCCAGAACCTACAAATAAATACAATAAGAAAAATTAACACAAAAGGACTCCACAAAATAAACACCAACAATTATGAATACATTTATGAAACAAGTACCACATKTCTGTTTTGCTCCTCTTAAAGTAAAAAAGTCTCCTAAACAAACATGCATCAGATTTTCCTGGTTAAAGGTTTGATACTTTTTTGTTTTCTTTTTGTGTAAATTTAATTTCAACTATGTGATGATTGGGAAAGCAGATTTTATAACCATGCTTTTGTAAAATTTTGATAATGATTTGAACGTTATTGATTTTTGAAAATATATATTGAAAATATTTTCATTCATCTATCAAGTAGGCAAACCATTCTTCTTTATAGATAAAATAATATAGTGTTTGGTACACCATGGACAGATTGGATTACCACCATATATGAATCAATTGATGTTGGAGTCAATAATAATGAACAAAGCAAAAAATTGACTGATTTGAGAGGAGGAATATTTCCAATAATTTTTTTTCTAAAATATGCGGAAAGTTAAATTTTCTGACTTGTGACTACCATTGATGTAAAGTCAAGCAACCAAGTGTGGAAAAAACACTCCTCAAAATTAGAAGCAATATTTTTTTATGACTACACATTTTTGCTCCTTTTCCAGCACACATTATAGTTTGCAAACTGTTACGAGAAAACTTATTTATCTGCTACGAATTATTTATCTCATTTTCTATTTACCTGTTTATTTTGATTAATTTTGGGTTTTTTTATTCTTCTACAAATTTCGATATGTTCAACCTAATTAAACTGAACTACTACTCACTCTGGTGTAGCATTAGAATGATTTGAACTATAACAGTAGTAGTGCTGCGGAACAGTGAACAAATGTATTAGCCCGGGATTGTATGTTTGTGGTGTGATTGGTTAAAAAATTATATACTAAGAATGACCCTGGTGATTACAGTTACCCTACCCTGGTTAGTAACATTAGGTTACTGATTTTTATGGTATTCAGTAGTCTTGAGCTTTGACAATGAGAGAATCTCACCCAGAAAGATATCTGTTTATACTTTATTCAAAATAAAGAACAACACATTCTAGACAAGAAGAAAAATGGAAATTCAACGAAAATTACATTTTTGACTTTGCTAGGCTTTCCGGGAGCACATTTAGTTAATAGGCTTATTTGTTTAATGTTTTTGATTACCAAATATTGCTGATACATTTGCTCAAAATTCGATAACTGAAAATTTAGATGGCAATTCCTTCTGTCAGTAAAAATCTGAGTGAAATGACTAGCCACCTCACTAGGAGCAACTTCCTCTAATAAAAATAACGCGCCTTTGTCAGGGATTTGAAAAATAATTAAACTAAAAGAGACTTGTAATATAAATGTATTATGTAAGTTAAAATTTAACAAAAGACATTTATAAAGAAGAAAAAAGACTTTAAAGAGTGAACAGATTTGAAAATTGGCAGGTCTGCAAAACAGAGGATGTAGCAACATTATGCCCCATTTTGTATGTGCCTATTGTAACTTTCCGTCTAATTGTTAAAAATAAATGCAAACACCCCCCCTTTCTCTTAAGCGCATACACCACACAAAAACATCGAACAGCTGATAGCTTGTCAGTAATTTCATGCACAGTAACATAGTTGCCAACTTGTACACATTTTCTCTGTCCACTGTGGAAATCCCAGCACTTGTGATGTCACAAGTGTGTGACACAAAAAGTTTTTATGCCCGTAATGTAAAAACTACAAGGAAAAAACAATTTTTTGGGTTATAGTAACTTCCATTACGGTGTGCAGTTGACCATACTGTTAATAAAAACAGGCACGTTCCCCATTTTTACTTATACTGATCAGCTGTAAAAAATCGAAACAGATCTGTCTGTAGTTGGTTGCGGTGCAGAGCATAAGACACATACTTTTTTATGATAATGTCTTTACCATTACAAATAGCTGTAATGAATTAATGCCCATATCTTACATTTATGAGTTAATAGGTAAAACAATACTCTAATGGATAAGTATTCCCATTCTCTTATATCCCTCTAGGAACAGATTTTTAAAATAATCAAAGATGAACATAACTGAATGCAGAAGACAATTTTTTGAAAATTTCTTATTTATAGAAACAGTAGTTGAGGCTGCACAGTCAAACAGCATATTCCTTTTATGTAAGTATTCACACTTCGTAACTGCATAATATTCAATCATTATAATAAAAGAAGTGTTTTAATTCAATGTTTTGCACTACATTATATGTAAAACTGGTACATTATCCTACTACATTAGTTAAATAGTCCAATAACAAAGTACTGACATCTACCCTTTTTAGTATTCTTACTCACCTGAGCTAAAAAGGAAAAATAATTAGGTGTCTCATCTGGATTCTCCTTGACATGTTCTTCAAAATAGACCAGAGCCCTAGGATATTCTCCAAACATATAGTTATACTTGGCCAATTCTATCTTTGAGAAGCGATCCAAAAATGCCTGTAATACAATTAAGAGAATTTATCAGAATAAAACTGGGGAACTAAACCCATCAAATGTGTGAGTTATCAGTGTGGTACCTTAATTTTTTTGTATTTCTCATCAACAGAAACAGCAGTTTCTTTTTGCCAGCGCCACTCTCTCAGCCATCTATCCAAAAAGTCGAGTAGTATAAAAATTACTTTTATAAATTCAACTTCTCTTCCACTACCAACATTTTTAAACTGCAGTTTGGGAGTACTCTCTATTGCAGACAAACGTCTTCCCTATAATTAGAAACTTAGAAGTAATACACGATTATTTTATAATAGGAAGAACATACACTGAAAATTTTGTCAGGAGTTTTAAATTCACCATCAAACACACTCACAACAGAAGATATCTCTATGTATACTTTCTCAACAGCATCAGAGTTACCTTCGAGTAAAGCATGAAGTAGTACATGAGGTAAAAATTCCATTAGGATTGTTGAATTTTCTCGCATACTAAGCAGACATAAGTTGAGAAGGGTTCTTTTTTCATCTGATATCTCAGACACCAAACTTGCGGTCCAGCTACAAAAAAAAATGTTACAAGCCACCTAAATATATAATAAAAGATATATATTATACTTATAAATCCAGGACTGAAATGAAATGTGCGATCCATATATTGGGTGTTTAAAATTAACTTCTGGAGAAACTGCTGTGGTATACCTTGAAGACAGAAATGGCAGCATTAAATCTTTTTGAGAATCAGAAAACTTCATCCACAAATAATTTTTTGCACTGCCTTCATTGGGAGATATCTCATATGTTCTTAGAATTTCCTGAATTGCTAATGCAAATTTATCAATATTCTACAAGGAAACAGTAATGTTTACTGTAATAAGAAGAAACAAAATATATTTACATACCTGGGTATTCTTCTCAGCTTGTAATGCTTTACTCAATTCGTTTAGTATGTGGGTTATAAAAGTATCTTCATTGATAAAGAATATAAAGTCTTGTGTTTTCTGAACATATCTGAAATGAAGGGGAAAAAAACCATTAAATGACAGAGATTATTTCGTACAATCAAGTTAAGATGAATCTTTAGCCTTTAGTATTTAATTTCAAGGGTAATAGATGGAGCTCACGTTTAGTGGAAAATAGTGTTCCTCTATAAAAAAGGTACCGTCATTGCCGCCATATTGTCTCCAAAAAATTGGTGAGAAGTTTACTACTTGCACTGTTGTAATTCATAATCTGACATTCGGACATAACTTCACAAATGGCTGCTGTAAAAGTCCAATCATTTTTTTTATAAACAGGACCCATGCTTCTCTTTGCTCCTGATTTTTGACAAACAAAATAATCTAAAACCAGTTTCTGATAAATTCTTACATTTGAGAACACAATAACCTGGCATCTAATAACCACTCTTCACTGCGTTGCTGCAGCAGAAACCATACTTTCTTCACTTAGAAGGTAACATACAATGACAGCACCCTCTATACACAGGAACACTAGTGGAAAACATCACCAAACAAACAACATATCAGCATATCACTCGAAATTGGGTGTGGTGTAAATGTCACTGCTATTTGAATGCTATGACAGCACCTCCTAATAGATGCAAAAACAATGTTGTATATCTCATAATCGGTAAATATAAATTGAATGATATTTTTACTGAAGGCTGCACCCAGGAATCGGTTATTTTTTCAGTTTATTTGAAACATTGTTTCTAAAAACATAAAATCCTTGAAAAATTTATTTTATTTTACAGGAAGTTATCACCTTAATAGAGCGCACCTGTATACCAAATCTTGTTACTGTTGAAAAATTTTGAATTTTCTAGGAAGTGTTTAATGCTGAAGACTCACCTTAAGATGATTCAACATTAATATGTAATTCATAATTTATAGCGTGTATATATGTATTCCATATATGAACAGATGAATTTGCTATATAATCTCTTCCACTCCACACTGTGGTAAGAAGTACTTCGTTCACTATCTGTGATGTATTTTTATTAACACACAGTATCTATCAGTTAGAAACCAGCCCTCAGACGCAAATTAATATTGGTAAGCAAACGACTAGATGGTCAGTAATCGGCATAGTAGAAGTCGTTGACTTCCCAGTATTGTTTATGACCATAAAAATTATGAAAAAGATATTAATGACAAAGAAAAATCCTGGGTGGCTTAAAATTAAGGTCTTTTAGTGGATTTAACCAGGGTTAAAACCCGGATTTAAACCTAAATTACTAGCCATACAATACACTCCCGTAGATACTAACCAGTCGTAAATTTTACGTTTTATTTAAAAATAAAAAAACTTGTTCAAACACGTCCTTTACTGTAGATATATTAACACAAACCTATTATATAGTGTTTAAAAAACAATATAAAGAAAAATTTTACGGCAATGCAGGAATAAAAATGCGTGTTGTTCAATACCGACAACACAGTAACGTCATCCTACGTTTCTTTAATGCGAAGATATAACATGTGGTGTGATGGGACGCTAATAATACACAATGCAAGTAGTAATATGATATTTTACAAAATATTTATCTCTCAAAACCACCAAAGAAGTTTAATTGAAAGAAAAGGTTATATATTGTTCCAGGAAGAATACTAAAGTAATAAATAATGTTTCGAAAAAAATATGATATGAAGCTGATAAATGATATACAATAAACAATATACCAATGAAAATTATGTAACCAACTAAATAAACCAAGTCGGGAAGCTACATGAGCAGGCGGAACTTTAAGAATGATACATACTCGTAGTTTTCAGTTCTTAATAAATGAAAACAGCTTCGTGAATTTTACGAATGGTTCGTATTCTAGGGTTAACCAGGTGGGTTATTATTGAGCTTTTTTAAGTGGTACTTCAAACCAGTTAAAACGGATGGGTTTTATTAAGATGAATAAGAACTGTGCCAATCTTGATTTTCACACCAAGTCGCTATGCTTGAGGTATAAGATCGTATGAGTGTTGTAAAAAAATACAAGTTGCTGCTATAATATTTAGCTAAAGGGTCAATAACAATTTATTGTCGCTTGCAAATAAAAATGTAAAGAGTAAATAACTAACAAATATTTGTAACAGGCTTACTAAAATAAACAATACTTTTATTGTACTTGGAGGTAAACAATTGTTTAGTAGCTACTACATTCGAAAGTACAACTTTATCCTACTCATATACGCGAGCCAATGCTGTTACACACAACAATTGTATGCAACACGCCAGTAAAGTGTCTCTATCGAATTCGTCTGGTTGCTCGCCTTGGCTCTCAATCTCCAAACTCGTTCAATAAAGTGCCACTTTACTGCTTTATTACATTAGCTATTATTTTCTCAATTCACTGAATCTAATTTGAATTTGTTTGCAAACAAAATAAATGAATGAATTCATTAACATATTATCTGACGGTCTTCTTAATTGGTTGGTTAAATATATGATATGTAGTTTCCACTTCGTGTATGGGTTAACCATTACACCTAGATGTTTTGTACTACTGACTTCTTTAATTTCGTCATCAATATTTTTTACTTCTATTGTATTTTGTATGTTACAGAAAAAGCAATATAATTAGTTTTTCCAAATTTTATGTTCATTTTAACCCAGTGCATTGGGTTCTTTCTTTGGTGTGCTTCCAGCTTTTATCATGGAAGTAACTGTACCATTTGCCTAAGATATAATCCTCCCCTGGTTTGCTATGATATTCATAAAAATTAAAAAAAGAATTAGCCGTAGTTCTGTTCCCAGTTGGATTACAATTTTCTTTTGTCCTGTGATTGCTCAGTGTCTGATTAATCATTTAGGTGCACAGAGACTTACAAAGAATCATAAAACACTTTAAACTTACATAATAATAGTCTTACAAAGAGAGAGAGAAAAATGTGCATTATATCATCTTAAACATTGCTACTAAAATAGTATTTTATCTAATAGGATAATCTTAGAACCTTTTGGCAACACATAGTAGTTCTAATACACCTCAAATAACAAACATATTGTAAAGTTTTTGTCAAGCGTAACCTATATACACTATTCTGGTAAAAAGTGTCAAATATACTCAACTCTTGACAAAGTGCAAAAAGTTTGGAAATACTATATCTGATCTAATGTTAAATTGGCAAAAAAATTAATGGTAGAAGCAAAATACTTTATTAAATAGCTTAATGTCTAACAATACTTACCTTCTAGGGAAATTGCTTGGTTCTACTGCACCCAACTGTCCAATTACATCAGCACACATTAATTTTAAGACTTTGTCTTTGCCTTGACAACCCAGTACCAAAATATCAATTAATTCCACAACAATGGGATCCATTCCATTATAAGCTAGGATCATTCTATCCAATTCTTCCCATTTTCTTTTCAATAATTCTTTCATGTATTTTAAAGCTTTAATCCGTACGTCAATTGTTTCATGTGTTAAATACTTCATAAAATGCTGCATAGATTCTTTAAGTCCAGTGTGTTCAAAATTGGTATATTTCCTTATTATTTCAACGAGTGCGTTATCTATTTGTAATTCCAGCATGAAAAAGAGATCAGGAATGTATTCTTTCACATGCTTTTCATGCTGTATTAACACATATCTCATCAGGTCATTCAGCTTATCCGGAAAGGTAATAAACAGTGGCAAGAGTGAAACAAATATCGTTGCCAGTTGAGGTCCAAGAACTTCCACATCACTGCTTCTTATAAAAGCATCCCATACATCATAGTTCACTTCAGAGGGACTATTACCATCTAAGCGTAATGCAGTTTGCAACATGGCAAGAATCTTAAATCTTAGAGGTGCCAAAAATTTGGGACCTACGAAACGAAATATCTGAGCAAGACTTCGCAGAACTTCTTCTTTTCCAAAACTGCTATTCACTAAATTTCTATCAAAGTGTTGCAGGACACCAAGAAAAGATGGTTGTAAATAATCCAAAATATTCTGTTTACTAATGCAACGTTGGCGTTTTTCTTCTTGCACCAACAGTTCCAGAAGCTTCAACACTTTTTCGCGATTTCCATAGAAATTAATAAGGGAACCATTTAAAATAACCTGGTCAACAAAAGAAAAAGAATCACTTTAACCAGTTATTTAAGTTACAAGACCTGCAGTCAATAAATCTTTAATGTTATATTTTTTGTAACTATACTTGGACTAATGCAAATTAACCTCAAATCAAATTGAGGATAGAATTATTCCATACAGTGCAATCTACATTCCTCTATATTAAGTAAAGATTTTACATGGTCTTCCATTGCTCTGGCATTCTTTTGCAGGTTCTTTATTATTTGTTGTAGAGAATATGTACAAGAACAAACTCTGTCTTATTGGTACACCGCTACAATCTACCTATATTTTTATTTCCACAGGTTGTTCCATTTTTGCTGCAAAGTAAAACAGATAGCGACATGTGGTTTTCGCCATTTGATAAAGCATTAAAAAATAAATCAAAATGTATAAAAAGAAACATTCTAAAGTTCAAATTTTTTTAGCGTTAATTTTTGATTTTCTGAAAATTGGATCATGGATAACTTAACTTTTGTAAATAGTAAAAGACTGTCCAAATGCAGACAATTTTGTTAATACAGATTTGGGACTATCTTTAGCCGTTTTTACTGAATTAGCGGTTTTCAATTTTGCATTTGCTTTTTGGCAATATAGTAGTGGCCATGTACGAGAAAAATAATGAACTAGGCTACTAGGCTTTGCTAGCTTTATATGAAGAAGATATGAAGTATGGAAACAAAAGCCAAAATATTCTTTTACAATTACAAGAAATATTGACTTAGTTGCAATTAGCTCTGAATCGAAATAAATTTCATACAAAAGGTGTTTATTTTACGCAAATAATTTTAATTTACATAATATAATACATTAGCCTTCAAATCCCTGAAACTGGTGTGTTCCCCATTAACTTAAAAATTTACACAACTCCCATACACACTTTCATCCCCTTAAGTGGAGGTTTCAAAAAAGGGTGGAATGTGGTACTTATTTCTAATCAAAAGCCTAAAAACCATGTATTTTTTATTTATTGTGGCTTTTTTGTGCTTTTTTTTTCTAATAAGTCTTTGTTCAATTGAATATGATTTATGTAACAGTAAAATATATCGTTTGTAAAAAAAAATGGAGCATAGGAAATCGCAATCTCAGTAAAAGCAGCAAAAAATAGGCCCATATACCTTTCTTTTTAAGAAAATCATGTTATCTATGATCCATTTCAAAAATCTTATGCATATAGTCTTCCAATTTGTATACACTGCATATACTGTACAAATCAATCACTCTCACAATGGATATATGCAGACCTGCGGCGCAATCATAAATTTACATTGTTAATGTCATCTGAAAGCTGTCCAGCCCCTATTTGAAATTATCGTTTAAAAAAAACATTTGCTACAATTTAGAACTGGATGAATTTGAATAATATTCGTTATACATACATGTTTCCTCACCTGTATAAGTAACTACCTGTTTATTAGGAATTATAATAAAATGCTTATCCCTTATTCAGGTGGAGTAAATCCGGCAATGAAGTTATGCTTGTCTGTTTTGGGAGTAATTTATGAACTGCTTGTGGGTATTTTCTAAAGAAAGAAACTGAAGTGCTAAGTAATCCCTCATTATTGGAGTTAAAATATTTTATTACAACAATATAACTTTACAAGGCCGGGACAAGTATACATCTTGTAGCATGTAGCGCTCTGTTTTACTTTACAAGTTATTAGTCAATTTTTGAGTTAGCTGCATCCAACACTTATCTCAAAAATTGTGAAATAACGTCGAAACTGTTGAGTGTAACATATATGTTTAACAAAGTGCCCCTCATTTTCAGCAAAGAATCCAAAAATGCAAAATATACAGTGTTAAATTTAAAATGAAAAAATGAGTGCAGTGCTTCAAAAATGAAACACTCTATAGAAATGTAGTGTAGTGCTCTGAAATAAATAATAAAGCATCTACAGAAGATTAGCACACAAAATTATTTTTCAAATTCTATTGGGTTCTATGGAAGGCTAGGTATATTATTGCAAACTTTCGTTTCTCGATGCAACTGATAAGCATTTTACAGGCAACCTTTTAATATTTTATTCAATCGAATTAAAAGATGAAAACAACATATTTTTGTTGAAAGAATAAATTTATCTATTTAATATTGCTAATTCTAAAAATATTTAATAAAACTCACCCTTATACTGGACTTTCTTAATTCTGGTCCTCTCAGTTTTGTGACTTTTTCCAAATAGTTCATCGAATTCCTTTGTATATCTTCAGGTTCATTCAAAAATATATGTAAAAACACCGGTCCATAGTGATCCATAAGTAGTTTAGATGTACTGATTTCCATAGCACTGGCAATTTCTTCTATAAGAATCTCCACTTTTGGCATTTTAGCAACCAAAGGTACAAGAAATAGTAACATATACTGACATTCATGACAAATAAAATCTTTGGGACCCCAGTATCCAAATACTTGTGATATCTTCTCGAGTGATGTAACAAGATCAGTGTTATTAATTGTTTGATTTATGACAGATAAGTGAGTTACTAATTTACATAACTGCCTTTTAAATTCTGAATACATCTGTTTTGGTTGCACACTGTAAGTATCTGCTATCTTATAAAAGATACGTATGGCGATGAAATAAAAAGCAGAATTATGGTTCATAATAAAGAATAATAACAGCTGAAGCACATATTGCGTGAAAGTTCTTTGTCTGATCATATGAACTTTGTCTATGGTGTGTAATAAATAGCTCTGCATGTCTCGATTATAATGTTGTAAAGAATTTTTTATGTGGTCCTTAAAGACATTATAAAAAATTCTTAGAACCTCATTCTTACTTTCCTCTGATAGAAGAGCATTTTCCTGTAAAAAAATAATGCGATGATACCACAAAATAAAAAAAATTGCAATTATTACCTTCGTATTCCAAATGATATCAAAAATGACTTCAGCAAATGAGCTTCTGATATGTATATCTTGACTTCCAACAAAATTCATAATCAGTGTTGCAAAATGTTTGTCATTCAAAAGCTTGGTGTACTTGGAAATATATGGCAGGCACTTTATCATGTTTATCTGCACATTTGTATTTGAAGAATTGTACAGTCTTAGACACTTTTTGATTATATTTGTAACAGATATATTATCAATTGCCTTATGTGTTTTGCTTAATCTGACAATGGAATCATCGCAGATCTGAGATTCAAGTCGTACAACGAGATTTTCTTCTTTCTCACTCCACTCTAGTACTTCATGGTAAGATGATGAAACACAATTCAATAAAAATGGCAATAAGTTTGAGGCTTGTTCCACAGTCGAAATATTTTCAGATTGCAACATTGGTATGTATAGATCATTAACAAAGCATATTTGTTTGGGATAAACAAAAATTCCATAGAACAATATCTGAACTACCTACAATTACCTACGATTATCACGATTTAATTATTAAAGCTATAAAAACTTACTATTTCCCCTTGGTCCTTGACAGCAAGTGAACGCATAACACTTACATAAAGCTTTTTAAATTCTTCATTTTCCATGGGATATCCAGGAACACAGAAGTTGCACAGAAAGTGGTAAAGGTACTTACAAGTAAGAGAAATATTACAACCTAATAAAAGGTTACATAAACGATTTACAGCATCATTATTGGGGTTTATTTGATGCAACAGTGGTCGACTAATTATTACGAAAATTTTTTGCAGATCGTCTGGCAAACAAAGAACTGCAGATTTGCTTAAAACCTTAAGGACCAATTCTTCAGAAAAATTGTTCTKTTGAGACACGTAACTTGCCAGATTCTTTAAAAATGTGTTAAACGACATGCGATCATTTAAGATACCCTTAACACACCCAAACTTATTATATGCAACAATGCGAGCTTTAGCCAACAGGTCGAGGATTCCACTCACAAGTTCTAATTGCTGAACACCATTATTCTGGATGTTTTCCTTCAACAACAAATCAAGCCCATTATGGATCTTTTGTAACACTGTTTTGTTCCAATCCATCTCATCATGAAAGTTTTTGATCTCCAATATAATCTGACCTTCAATTGGTACAAGGCATAGAAGATTGAAATTATTAAATAGCGAAGCTAGAAGTTCATCAATATTGCAAACACCTGCGCATGCTGTTTGTACTACTTGCTTTGATGGTTTTACTTGGTTTTTAGAACATATCTTGTTACACAAAAAATTAAAAATTCTTTTATTCACTGCCTTCTGCTTATTGTTTATGAGAAATTTAATCAATAATTTTTCAAAGTATTGCATTTCCTGCTCTGAGACATATGTAGAATTGTTATATATATTGTACACAGCGTGTTCTATATAATTAGGCACTTGTTGCAATTTCTCCTCAATTTGTAAAGGAAAGAGGGTATTCTGCAGGCTTAAGACTGAAGATACATAGACTTCCATTATATTAATTTTTATCTTCAAGGGCGTTTCAGATTCTGCCAGTAAGTATTCCAAATCCTTTAATGCTTGGCATAGTGCACCATGCATTATGTAGAATATAAGGCAATCACGCAGTATCATGTTAAAAAACCTTGTAACATTTACAAGAATCTCAAAGCACATACTTTTTGTCGTAACTTCCACATACACTGGCTGTAAATTTATTCCTTCCAGATCCATGCACTGTTGTGGAGTGAAGACATTCAACATAACTTTGCCATTTCCACCATTTCGTAAGTAACTTGTTAGAACATGAAAAGCACTGAAGTATTCCAGCAAAAGCTCTTTGTAAACAGTCGGTTGCTWTACAGACATCAAATACAGAATTCGTAACTGTGCATCGGTAATAACATCGTGGACCCTAAATAAAAAAGAAAAAATAAATAAAATGAGACACTATTTTGTATTTTAGCACAATCACGACAGCTAGGTACTAAGCAAAATTTTTCCTCATCATTCTGAATTATACCTACAACTGGGTATGTAATTGATAAAGATGACTAAAATGCAAGTCTATGCTGTGCTGTCTACACCGCAATCAACTGCAGATAGATCTATTTCGCTATCATTATAGCTCATCAGTGCAGTTTAGTTCTAGTGCAGACAGCACAGCATAGAACTGGTTTTGCCGTGGATGCCTACTGTCAAATTGAAGTATGAAGGTGCATGCCAATTTGTCAGGCTACAGGTCACTTCCTTTAGGTTTTGAAACCGATAAAAATTTAACTGATGTTAAAATCAGTTAAAATAACCATAGCTCAGACTCGGACACAAACACTATTAAGTGTGCAAAATTCGTCGCTAATAATAACAGCTGAAGAGTTAATTTTAAACCAATTGTCAAGAGCTGGTCCATTTAACGAATTAACGCCTTTAAAATTGGCTGGAAACTAGTCGGTTCATCACGTTAGGCAAACTGCAGCGGTTAAAACCCAGGGTTATATGATTTATATGAAAACAGATTTTTCCTAATCGCTTAAACTCTCATTATTTATCACCTGCAAATGTCTGTATTTTGTAATAGGAAAGTCTCCGTATAAAACAGCCAGTTATCCAGAAGATCGGTTAGCATAAACCGGTTCAGCTTAAACTGGTTAATTGGATAATTTAAGTCGGTTAACCGATAGTTTGATCAGTTTAAGGTAAACAGTTATTTTTTCTAACTGGTTAAATTTGTTGTCACTGCTAAACCGGTCACAGCAATCAGCAATCACTATTGATAGCACTAGTTAAAACATTTGCATTTGATGGTGTGGCACTGAGAAACTATTGCACAGGCACATACATAATTTCTGTATGCGTTAAACTAGTAAATAAATGGTGTCCTCCCTTGCATCTGAAAACCCTCCTTTTGTAGCAAACGGTAATGGTACACAAAACGAATTTTTCCTCTTTATTCCATATTTGAATGTCACATAAAGTTTGTTATTTTTATTACATTATCTATTGTGCATTATTAGTGGACTCATAATTAAACTAAAAACCTTTTAAAATATTAGTATATTAATTCTGATGTTTTATGATGCATTATATTATCACACGAATAGCTTAAGTACGAGCAGCTCATAAAACTCTCTATAATTGTTAATATATATGTTGGATCAYTCACCATAATTTCATGGCAGATTGCCTAATTAAAATACACTTACCTTGCCAGGTGGTCGCAGCTCAAAAAATAAAAAAAATGGCCTATCAACCATATTGTGAAAGATTTGTATTTGGCGGTAATCATATTGTACTCATCAATTGTAATATGTCCAAGAGGTGAGAAAACTAGTATATTTGATAATTCTTCAGAGKTTATAATTCGTGTCAATGCTTGCACATTATCTTCCGGTTTAARATTTATATTGTACAAATTAGGAACTGTGTGAGAGAAAATCTTCCACATTGAAAGGGCTGGTATCTTCTGTTCGTCAGACAAATTCATTATGAAGGTTAGCTGTTAGAAAAACACCACGGCCAAAACCTAAAAGACAATTAAATTATATTGTTATTATAAAATCACAACTACTGCATTTTATTTAATGGGTTGTCTGCCCGCCTTCGATTATCAAAATCAGTTGCTTAACACATTTGCAAACTTAAATTAATACCTGTAATGCTAGCACCAAGATAAAAAATACTAACATGTAGGTACCGTATCAAGCAAACGGCTGAAAAGTAAAAATTACTTTTGGCTGAAATGAGTAAAATGACAAATAAGTAAGGTTTATGGTGAGGTTAAGATATTGTTATTCTTTCCCGCCACAAGCATATGAACCAAGCATCGGATATTACGGTGCGCTATTCTTGCGTTTTTTCGGCCACGGGTCGTTGGATGGAAAGGTCGTTCGATTGAAAACCCATACGTTCGAAAACCGGATGTGAGCAATTTTTTGACAGCCTAACTAAAACTCACTTTTAACTAAGGAGTGTATGAGAGTAAACTTAGCAACAATAAACATTGAAAATAAGGAATTCCCTAACCCCTAAAGCAGATAAGCAGAAGAAAGGAAAAAACAAGTGCTGACATTTGTAAATAATTGGGACTACCTAATTTGCTGACCAAAATAGAAATGTACTGATCACCCATTTATACTAATGCGACCACCCCAATACCTTGCATCTATGTTGAACATATCACCCCCAACCACACCCCGCTATTAATTACCCCCTCCCCCATCCCTTTCGATTTTGCGATTTTGCTGACCACGCCCTTAGAATGGTGCGACCACAACCATTACTGGTATATATAATTAGCATATCACCCCCAACCACTACCTGCTATTAATTACCCCCTCCCCCACCCGTTTCTAGTACTTTACTCTTTGCGGATTTTGCTGACCACGCCCTTAGAGTAGTGCGACCACAACCATTACTTATATATATAACAAGCCTATCATCCCCAACCACCCCCCSCTATTAATTACCCCTCCCCCATCCCTTTCGAGTACTTTATGTGGATTTTGCTGACCACGCCATTAGAGTGGTGCGACCACAACCATTACTTGTATATAATGAGCATATCAACAGCAAAATCCGCAAAGAGTAAAGTACTCGAAAGGTGTGGGGCATGGGGTAATTAATAGCGGGGGGTGGTTGGGAGTGATATGTTCAACATAGATGGAAGGTATTGGGGTGGTCGCATTAGCATAAATGTGTGATCAGTTCGTTTTTATTTTGGTTAGAAAATTAGATTCACCTTAAATAATTGTACACCGCAGGAAGTGCTCTAATTATTTATTTATCAAAATTATCATTTCATCTGCAACGTATGTAGATAAAACATGAAGGGCATACATTTAAGCAATTTAGATTTTCTTAAACCTATAAAAGACACAGCTGCCTGATGCAACTAAAAAACTTTTCTGAAACGGTGTCAGAATAACTAAATAAAACACCTATCACAATTTTATTTAAGTTTATTTACTATACTATAATAATAGTGTACAGTTATTGTATAAAATAATATGTATACCTAAATTTTTCTTAGTTTCCGTTAGCTGTAACATTCGATATAGCTTCAATTTTATTTGTTAACTGATCAATTTTATTTTCCAAAGAATCTAATCGTAACTGAATATTTAACAACATACGACAGATTATGTCTACACTATGTTTTGCTGGTACCTGCATTTTCAGGTTTTCTGTGTTTTCCAAAAAGCTTTCAGAATCATTTATATTTCCTGCGTGTTCTGTACTATTTGAAAAACTGCAATCACTACCTGCTAATGTTGAATTACTATCAGAAAAATCACATGCACCAGAGCTACGCAATAATACAGAAGAGTTTTCTACAAATTCTTGTTTTTCCATTAAATCTGGACCTGCAACATTAAAATATCAATATTAAATGGACCCCACTTTTGAGTAAATATTATAATAATATGGAATTGTGGGTTGGGGATCTGTCACGAAGACACATTTGATCTCACTGGAAGTGGTTCAGAGGAAAATAATCAAACTGATCCTCAATAAAAACAGCATGTATCCTTCAAATCTAATATACTTTGAAAGCAGGTTACTTTGTCCTAGACAAATTTATTTAAAAAACGTAGTTACACGCCAATACATTCGTTTGCTGCATCAGGTCACTACATTCCCTGAGACCAATTACTCAACACGAGCCACATCAAGGGGAAACTTAGCTTTGCCCAAGATTTTCAAAAACATTGAACGCAGAGGTATTGGATATATGGGTCCATATTTGTGGAATTTTCTCCTGTATTTCTCCTGTAATTTCCTCCTGTACTTAGAAGTGCGAAATCACTAAATATCTTCAAGAAAAAGGTAACAAAATTCCTACTAGACACGAAGGAACAAGACATACATTCACTGGTCGATGGACCTGCTGTAATATAAGACCACTCAGTGACACCAATACATTTGTTAAACTTTCACTGAAATAATTTCATACAATATGTACATTTTGTATATTTGTACACCTTTATATTCTATACCAATCTTACACACAAGCACTGCTTTTGTAAGATTTAATTCCCCCTAAGTTTCTTTATTGACCTGAAGAAATATTTTACGTTACATTTACTGTACTACCTTTTCTATTATTATTTATGAATGTAATGAACATGTATTTTAAGTTAAGTTAATAAACCATATTATTATTATTATTATTATTATTATAAAGCCTTTAACTCCAAATTCCTTTAATTGTTTAACGGTAACCAGTTTCAAGGCCAAAAAGTTTAGCATTCAAGTGACAATGATATTAATGTCAAATTGATAGGGCCACAATGGCAATGTTTATTGTAAGTTAAATTAATTGGAAAATTTCATTGTATATAGATTTATGCCTCTTTTATGGCCACTGGTCTGACAATGGGGCAGCATTTAGCCTCGAAAACCAGTTACCATTGAACAATAAAAGTAATTTGGAGTTAAAAAGGCTTTATTATACTCTCATTAATAATTATTAACACATAAATTTACAGGGTGCACTAAAACTTTGCCATCATTACTTACAAAACTAATATGAATGAGTTTGCTTTTTCTTACATATTTATCTTTTTTGGGCTTAACCCTCATTTGTATTTAATGCCAAATGAAAAACTAATATGACTTTAAATTTTATAGCAGACTTGGTTGATTTATAAATTCCGATTTCAGCAATATGTTCATTTTGATATATTCACACAGTTCTTGAGTTAATTACAAAAGGTAGCAAAAATACAGTTTTTTCAGAAGTTTATTAAAATTAACCCTTTCCAAAAAATTGCAGTTGAATGTTAGGGTTCATATTTTCACTGCTTAACTAATATTTTATTTTTATGAAATTGGCTGTGATAAATAATAAAAATTGTGATTGATCACTTCTTATATTTGTAAAAATATTGACATTTTAAAATAAAATTCATAACTGTTATACAATAGGCGATTTTCAAAATAATAATTTTCAATTATTTATAGGAAATCATTAAAAGCATGTCAGCGTACTCATTTATATGAATATTCTATTGTTATTTCAGAATTTTTCCAACAAATAATGTAAAGTATTGTAAAAATGTCAATATAACAAAGACAACTAACACAGTTTTATTAATTATCATGGCCAGTTTCATAAAAACTGATTTAATTAAGCAGTGAAAATGTGAGCCTTAACATTCAACTACAATTTTCTTGAAAAGGGTCAATTTTAACCATATGAATAAAGAGTATAGTTTTTTTGTTTATAAGGCCCAAAGATTAAAAAACAGATTTAAAAGAATACTTATGTATATTAAGGGTTAAAATGTGGGGGGTTTTCTGCCTCCCGGCCCCCCCCAAAATAATTATTAAAAAAAATGTGTGCATCAATTTAATGGCTTCCGCATTAAATAAGAATAACCAAAATTTTATGAAATTATAGCAACCGGTGTAAGAAATATTATTAGAAAACTATTTCTCTTCCCCCATATCTGTGTTTAAGAGTGATATCTCAGTAGGCGGACATTGTTTCAAAAAAAATTAAACACCAGGTTACATATTCTGAGATGTTGCCCACATAATGCGGGACACCCTGTATATATATTTTTTTATAACAAATCTCATATTTAACCAAATAGATTGTATCTAAAATTCATCATAATTTCTCTAAGCAGGTCAGCAATATACTAGTTTAGATGTTCATAACTTTTCAATAAGGGTAATGAAATTGCTCAATTATGCACACTTACATAAATATGTTAAAACAACAAATGGTTCAGAAATTTTTCTATTTATGTCATCAATGATGTTTTTTATATTATTTGCAATTCCAAGTAGCGTTTTTTCATTTACGTTTCCCAGAAGATTCATTTTTTCATCCCAGTAAAAAGGAATATTTTGACGTCTCAAGTGTTGTTCATACAGTGTTAAACCCTAAAATTTAAACAGTATTAGGGGTTAAAAAACATAGCTCTACAAATATACACCTGAAGTGAAGTGTATGTATCTCATCTACTCACTTTCATAAAGCAGTAACTAAGAGAATTGTTCCATTCTTGAATATTATTGTCCATTTCCCACAAGAAAATTGTTTTTATATAATAGCTTGCAATAACTGCGTGATTAAGCTGATCTCTTAGTTTCTGTAAAGAAATACTAACATTTACAAGCTGAAAATGTCAATCAAGATATGTTACATATGTTATGCTAAATAACCAATACTTCCCAAAAGATATGTGTACAAAAAGTTATATTAGAACTACTGAATATTTATTGGTAAATACAACTCGCACTAGAAATCAATGATACTATATACAGAGTCCGCCAAATAAAACTCCCCAGCTCGTATTTTTTAGATACAATCTTCAGTTATACGTCAAAAAATAGGTCTTTTTAAACTCTTCAAAAATGGCATAGTGGGTGTCCAAATGTCCTAATTGTTTTGCAAATTATATTTCGCAAATAAAGTTAATTATTGTAAATATTTCTTTACCTTACCCTGAATAATAAATATTGCTTCATAGTTGGATTCCAACTTTTTTTGTCTTCAATTTGTGTCATTACCACGTATGCATAATTTTTGTTCCTTAATGAAAAACGAGAAAAACTCGTCGTCACCATATTCTGTTAATAGGGCTGTTCTCAATTATTTAGGCGTTAGATTAACGACTTATTACGGTACAAATTATGCCTACATATCCATTGCTGCACACAAAACCCCAAAATTTGCAGTGACTTTTAAATAAATCAAGCACAAAGTTTATTCAAAAGAGAGCGAGGCTAGAAAACGATACCCTGTGATGAGGCTAGTTTGGTTTTTTACATCATGCACTAGCCTCATCGCAGGGTATCGTTTTGTAGTCTCTCTCTCTCTTTAGAAAGAACTTTTTACTTTATTTATTTAGCAGTTACTCATAATTTTGTTTTTTTTTTGTGCAGCGATTGGTATAAAGGCATCATTTTTAGCGTAATAAGCTATTAAACTAACATTTAATAAATTCTGAACAGCCCTATTAACAGAATATGGTGGCGACGAGTTTTCTTGTTTTTCATTAAAGAGTAAAAATTACACATAATGGTATGGTGGTAATGACACAAATTAAAGAAGACAAAAGTTGGCATCCGACTATGAAGCAATATTTATTATACGGGGTAAACAAAATTTACAAAAATCTACAAAAAATATTTTTTTGACACCCACTATGCCATTTTTGAAGAGTTTAAATAGGCCTACAATTTGACAAATAACTTAAAGTTGTACCTAAAAAATTTTAGGTGGAAGACAATGTATATTAAGTATTAAGACAAAAAAGGTTAACCTTTAGTAAACGTATAGTGGGCTTCATTCTTTCACAACCACTGATTTTTAGTCTTTCTTGGTCTGGAAATGACAATCTCCAATATTTATCACCATCACGTGAAATTGGTTCTTTTGGCACCAAATAAAAATGTGGCTGTAAAAATATATATTCAGTATAAATAGATGTACTGTAAACAATATACTACAATACCTGCTCTGTGATGTAGGGGTTGGGTTTACAGTTTTTTGGCCAATTATCACTATTAAAACAAAAAGATATTACTAAATCCACATCAATTACAATGGGGTTTCCTTCATGCTGTCCCCTAATCTTTAAAGTTAAAGCAGGACCACTTTTAATGAGTTTTACCTACAAAAATATCTGTTGAAAATATGAGCTGCTAATACTTTAAAAACTCACATCAATGCACACTTTGTTATCATCTAACGATATTGAAATCGCATGCCCAGCAGAACTTTGGGAAATTTTATTTAGAACTTTTTGAAGAGCCCCTTCCATCCAGCTTCTTACTTTTGAGCACAGAAGATAATTTTCACTCATACATTTTTCCAATGTTCTAAAAATATTTTATGAAAAAGTGTAATTATTAAGATAATGACTAAAGTAAGAAGAAGGATAATATACATATAACCTGGCTATTCATTATTTGCAAAGTATAATAACATTATGGCAACAATATACATTATTTTGTGTAAATGTTAATAGTTATACCTGGTGTTTCAGTAAAAACGAGCCACCCTGAATAATTCCTATGGGGGTTAAATTCAAGTAAAATCCTGAAACAGGTCGATCTTGTAATCTAAAATACACAGTTATCAAAACCACCCTCTATAACTGGCATCTCTCAATTTTGGGTCTACAATGTGCTCATTAATGCAAAGTAGGCATAAAATTAATAGTACTGATGAAAGGAAATAGTAAAAGAAGAGTGTGAAAAGTGGATAATGAGAATAAAGTGCTTCTTAAATGGGTTAAATAATACACAAGTACGAATTTGCCTATAAAAAGAAGAAGACTAAACGTTAACTGGACAAATCAATTTAAAATGTAGCAATAGATGACTAGAAATTATGCATTGATATGTTAGACATATATTTTGGCATCAATGGTACTTTCACAATACATTTATTTATCAGTCAATATCTCTAACCAATTGCAAAAGAAAGAATTTCATGGCATACTGAGAGGGTCCCATTGCTATGTTCTAAATTTGACTGAACTTGTTTGTCAAATATACTTGCCAAAGCTACATGATTCATGGAAAATTTGCATATTGAAGTGGAACACTTGTTTTTTGTCAAAGGCGAGCAGCGATAGTTTTTTGAAAATATTAGTGATAATGATCTAGAATAAATCATAAGATTGATAAATTGGTCAATATTTTTGGTTAGTGGTTAATAACTTGA
The DNA here is from genome assembly GCA_025024175.1 of Rhyzopertha dominica. Lineage (NCBI taxonomy): Eukaryota > Metazoa > Arthropoda > Insecta > Coleoptera > Bostrichidae > Rhyzopertha > Rhyzopertha dominica. The sequence continues at coordinate 24,499,589 of QCXZ01000003.1, forward strand.
AATATTTTTATGTATGCAAAATGCCACGAATATTCAGCTAAACATAACGCTTAGTAATGTTTTAAGTTTTATTGAGTTTAACCTCTTCCATGTCTCAGCTTATTAGACCTTCTCAGTTTTGTTTTTTTTTCAACTGAGAAAGGTGTAATGAACTGAAACATATATGATATTAAACTCAATAGAAAATAAAACATTACCAAGTCTTATAATTATTGTTACACTCAAGTTAAATTATGAATACCACATAAATGCTTCAATTAGGGATGGCAAAACTTGTAAATATATTGATTATTGTATCATATGATACATAAAAGATGTATATGTATACTAACAGTATATAGCAAAAAACTTATAGATATATTTTTTAATTTGTACAAAATAAACAGAAACATAATAGTGCTTATTTTAATATTTCTGTAAATATAATATACACTATACACTGCAGTAACAAAACTCAATTATTTCTGACTACTTTATCAAAATACCTGTTCATTTTATAAAAAGGATTAAAAAATCTAACAAACCTACACGCACAAGACGCTATCACACTCTGTATTATTAAGGCTTGTGTCCTGAAAACAGAGAGAAAAGATGTATTCGAGATAACGATGGACAAGAGAGACAGCAACATTTATAAGCCACTGAATATAAAGAGATAAATGAATACTTATCTGAAATCAGCTAGTTTTTAAATAAATATATTTCATATTTTGTAAAAATAACAGCTAATTGCGAGGTCTACCTTTCAGATTATTTTTGCCACTGATCTCTAAATAACTGGATATCGCATAAGTCATTCAAAACTGTGATAAGTAGCCACCAAGCCACCATGCCGCTGGTACTCGTACTATCAATTTAACGGCGCGTTCAAATTTTAGGTTAGATCCTTAACTATATAATATGGTTATGAGTAAACGTAACATCCAGTTTGTACGGTACATGTTTCTTACTCAAACACTACAACGATCATCTTTTGGAAATCTGCAGACAGATTATGAGTTCACAATTTTAACCGTCAATCATTAACGTTATATTTACCGCAGAAGCGAACCTTTGTCAAAATTTTAGTACAAGGACCAGCGGCAAGGCGCTAAAGTGGCTTAAATCTATCACAAATAATTTACATGCATTTTGGTATGTAAGCGACATCCAGTTATTTAGAGATCAGTGATTTTTGCCCTACACTTTTATGAATTATTGTACCACTTAGTTTGAACATAGCAGCTTACATGAAAATGTCGATCACCAACTTTCGAATAAGACTGTTTTCAAACACATAGGAGCAATAATTATTGAGTGGTACTATTTATAAAAAATAAGTGGTTCTCTTTCTATCTTTTTATCTCGGATGGATCTTTTCTCTCTCCAGCGACTGTCTTGGGTCGAATATGCTGCTTTAATAGAGCTTTAGTACAGATGGAGTGTGTATGCCACCTGCCCACATAACTATAAAAATTACAGTTTTCTAAATTTATAGGCAGACTTTGGGTGTTATACATCATTTTATTTATTTTGAAAACAAATATTAAACTGTTAATTTGATTTGATAATTTTAAGAATATATCCGCATCCTCAATATATTGAAAGCAAAATATCGATATAAATACATATGTGATTGATAAATCGATATATTTTGCCATCCCTAGTTCCAATTAGGTTTGATCTACATAAGAATAAATTAATGTATTATATCATTAAATGGATTTAATATCAATAGTTCTTATTTCTGTTGTGGCTGCAACATTTTTTAATTACCGATTATATTCTAATTTACTCCAGTAGTATAAGCCAAATAATTTCTCAATGTTCTCATCGGTTAAGCCATTTTGCTTCTCATTCCTGCTTACCTCTCACATATGTCCTCACCATTTGGCAGACTATTTCTAAACATTTTGAAATGCTCCAGCAGTAGAAATGAGTATCCGGCAATATCACTTTGTACAACTTTAGCATTGTACTGTTTTGGTAATGAAAACACCAAATCTAAATCATACTCTTCAGGTTTGCCCACTTTCAGTCCTTCATAATAACTTCCCCCATACACAATCTTCTTGAAAAGTTTTTCAAACAAAGGATTAGTTTGTTTTAAAGCTTCTACTAGGTTTTTTTCAATTAACTAAAAAATTAGAAATCAAAGCCTATTGATAAAATACCATTACCAATTTTTACCTCTTTTAAAAGCTTATTATTTCTTTTTATTTCAGCAAGCGGAAGGCTTATAGTATGTTTATTAGCTTTTTGTAGAACATTTTCCATAGAGTTATATCTTTTATAATTTTCCAAATGCATCGTTGACATGTTAGACCAATATAGGGATGGGGACCTCGGTTCAGTTTTTATAGCTTTGGTACCAACCACTGAAGAACACTGTGCCGTATTCTTTTACCTCCTGTTTGCGGATATCTCTCAACACTGCTGTTTTTATCTGGGGTTCCAGGTTAATTAAAACTTAAAACCTTTTCCTACGCCCTATTCCTAGCGCCTAATGTTAAGTTTAAGTTAAACTTATTCTTTAGATATCCTACGAGATACGAGAATAGCTATACCTATTATATGTCACAGTGCTGGCCGACTGGAGAAGTAATTAACGGTCTTCAATTAGTGGATTCTTGTAGCTCATATCATCTTTAATATTTTCTGATGTTTACTTAGTTTGTCATTAATCATAAAAAACAAGACATCATAGCAGCATAGCACTGAAATGAAGACATAACTGGAAGACTGGAGGAACCACACTGACTAGACTAGAACGCTGACTACTGACTAGCCTGGACCACAGGCCTGGACTCCTGGACTCTGGACTAGCTGCTCAGCGCTCAAATCGATGCCGCGAACAGAAACGGGCTCGTAGTTGGCGAGTGGGGACGATCTCTCTCGCACGCACCGCGGTAAACGTGATATGAGCGTATTGTTATGATATCTACACATTTTACATTTTACGCGGACCGGTCGGTATCGCAGGTAACCTCTACTAGCGCTCACGGACAAAATGGTTGGTACTGGCCTTTTCCAGCACCCACATAAACGGCGGCTGTTCCTGGCGTGAAATGCCAACCCAAAACAGCAATGGGCTGATGGGACACTACAAAGACGCCACCCACAAACAGTTCTATGGGCTGAAAAGCCTCTTGCACGATATTATACACTCTCGGTTGCTCACAACTCAATTCCGCAACACCAGCGTGATGCGGTCGGCCCAGCTGCTTCGGCCCGACTGCTCCCGCTCCCACCTCTCACTTCCAAAATGGAAGACTTCCCACGCCATCTACCGACACACTGCGGCGCCACCAAAACGTACGAAAATAAACACGCAGCACAGTTCCTAACCACCCCCCAATATCCTAATCACTACAAACTCATAATTAAATAACATGTACTCTTAATTTCTGTAAGCTTTTACTACATCTCTGGACAAAAATGTATTACTGTGCACTTTGAGAAATATTCTAGGAAGTACTTTATTAGTACACCTGACCATAATTTATCTGAGTACCTGTAGTTTTATATACCTGTTCAGCAGTCCCAAATGTACTGTAATAAAGGAACACCAACTCTAATTGAGCAGCTTAAAAAAATTGCATGTATTATATAATACACATTAAACATAAAGTTTGCCGAAAATAATTAAGTTGTAAACTTTTATGAAAGTAAAAACGTATTTGAAGTTAAACCTTTCAAAGAAGTTAAGTGCACATGATGTAGACACCTACCCATGAAATGTTATTGATCCACCTAGTTTTGGCTCATATTTCAAAGTATAATGGCTAATAATTTCACTTTTCTGATGTATTCCACGGCGGCTACTATAATTTAATGCACAAGAGAACGTTGCACACCCTCCATCGAGCATCCGTCTCACTTTTACTTGCAGCTTCACAGTTATATGTTCCAAGTTCTCTCCCTTTACTTTACTCTCGTCCTCGTCTCTCGCATGCGCAATAATCAATAAACCACCAACGACAACGAGCCAACGAGCAACGCAAGCCCGTAGCAGGGCTAGGAAACTGGGTCGGCGTTTTCGGTCTAAACTTTATGGCGCCAGGTTTAAATTTTGCTGATTTTGTTCATATGGCGGTCGGTAGGTGTCGCCTGTACAACTGGTTTTTCATTATGCAGTTACCGATATTATCGATAGAAATGACTGCTTTGACAACGCAATGACAGCAAAGAACTGACGATTGACTGCATATTAACGGTTATAAAATTTGAGTTTGCGCTTGTTTACTTCAGTATCAGGGTTTTTGGACAAATTTTAATGTTAAGTTTCAATCTTAAGTGTTTAATTATAGTTATTGGCAGCAGCCAGTTAACTAGAGGTGATATTTGTATTGTAAAATGCCCACTTGTATTAGAGGTAAGCAAATCTGGGATTAATTAATCGTAACCTAAATGTGATTGATTTCAGTAGATTATGAGTAGATGAGTACACAATGCGATGTTTGTTCAGTGCCAGGATGTCGAAACAAAGGCCCATATTTCGTTTTCTCAATCCAAAAAAGAGTTAGACGGATGTCTTCAGTGGAGAACTATTGTGAATAATCGTATAAGTTCAAGTAGCTTTTCTTTATTTTCTGGTAATATGTATTGTAAGAAAAATAATATTGTTTCTAAACAAACTTATTAACAGAATGAAAAAAATGTGATGTGGAGTCAAGCAGCACAAGAAGACAAATTCACAAAGAAGGCATTAGCGTCGAACTTTTGGAAGAGGGCGACTTGTTCAAAAGGGGACTCCAACAAAACGTGAGATGTTCTGTAACAACAGAAGTACTTTTATTTATGTTTTTGTTTTTGTTACAGGATCTAAATATCCCACATTGCTTGGAAAGGTAGGACTAAAAGAAAGTAGAGGGTGTTTGGTCGCAACTGTAAGGATTGTTAGTTACCAGGTGAAGTCAGTGCAGTTTTATTTCGAAACTTTCTGAAGCAATAAATAAAAACCCAGTTTTCGTAAGATATCATACTTATGTGTATCTGATAATTGTATTTGGGAGTGAAGTCGATAATCAAGATCCATTGCGACAGAAATTCATGTAATATATGTTATATTAGCTGCCACGGACATGCCATACATACTTAATTTTTTTATTTGTAATTGTTGTAGTTTACATACATAACATGTAAATTAACACTACTTTTATGCTTTGCCGCTATAATTAAGTAGGTCCTCTAAAAAATAAAACATTTCAATTACTTCCAACTAAATTTAGATAATCTGAAATAACAACCTTGTGCCTATGTGGTTATATTTCTAAGACAGCCTTCTATATCTTCGTAGAGATTTTTTTTGACATTAATGCATTTTAATAATTAAATTAATTTGCTGCAATGACATCTAGCTTGTTTGGTGCACAAACAGAAACCAAATGGTTTGAAATGTGTGCCGTTTGAGTATAGATTATTTTGATCTGCTTAGATCTTATCAGGTTGTCACATTGTTTATATCATCTCTTCCTTGGTTATTTGTTTATTTACTTTCAAAATTTGTTAAACTCATAACAGACACTTTTTAGAGTTTCTTTGACAAAGTACGCAGGAGTAGTCAGAATGGCAGATTAATTATCAGTCTTTGTATAAATAACGTCTTCTGAAAAAATATTGGTTTATTACTTTAATTAATGTTATGGATAATGCATTAAATTGTAAACTTTATAGAACATATACATTTTTGTGAAGCCTTATTTTTAAATTAGTTGCTGCTGCTAAGTCCGTTTTAAGCTATATGTTACTATTTTTTTTATATCCGTCTCATAATATTATATAACATGATGGTCACTGAAAATATTATGGCTAATATAAAGGAACCTTTTTAGTTTACGACGTTCCTTGTAGAAATTGTATACATTCATAAGTACATAGCAAAGTTCAAATCCATTTTAGATTTGTGTTTGACTTAAACTCAAACTGAGAAATTGAGCCTTAGTTATTATCAATAATTAATATGTTATGTTATGTAAGTGTTAAAAGTCTTACCCACCGCTGCAAAATTATTGTTGTGTAATTGTAAATTACTTTGTGGAAATGTGACGTACACATTTTGTATGTAGTGAGATTGTGCATTCTGTCTTAAAAATTCACGATACCTGTTATATGATTTTAGAGTCATTCAGAAGTAATCTTACTAATTAATATTGTGGGTGTAAATTGTATGATATATAACCAAAGTGTTTTCCACAAACTTTGATATTATTCTGTATGTAAGTAGACAGTGTTGCTAGTGTAGCAACAGGTGTAGCAGTTTTTATTGCATATGAGTAGTTTTTAGATTGTAGTGAATATTGGTTCTAAAACATGTCTATGGTTGTTATTATGTTGTTATTTTATTTGATAAATTATTTGTTATAGTACAATTTGTCTTTCATTCTCATACCCTGTACATAAGTATGTTCTTTGTAAACATTCACAAACAGTAGTTTCTAACATTAATCATGTTAGGAACTATTGTTGTGAATATTTACAAAGAATACGGAAAATAATATAATAAAAATCAAAGGATTTGGTGGGAGCATTCAAATCGCGCGGGTTCGCAGTTAGTTCATATGGCGACCACGAGATGGCGCCACCAACTTTGAACGGATGAAGACAACGATAGATTCACTTCTATCTAACTTTTTCTATGGCCCGTAGGGCCAGGACCGTAGTCCTCCGTAGTCGTACTAACCTATGATACCAAGGGTACCAAAACTGTGCGGTGATTTTTCTGTCGTGTTTAATGTACATTTTTCACTGAAATTATAGAGAATCAGTCACTTAGAGTGTGTGTGTGTGCTTGCTACATACTGCCACCACATAACGACGGAAGCATTTATTATATAATATATTTAGCTGATATTTGATCAATGGCAAGAGCAAGAAAAAGATGGAACACTGAAAGTATTGACTACTGAGCTAAATGAACATAGGACCCCTGGTCCCAATGTGAATGTGAAGAACACCTCTATCCCATATTCTTTATTAATTGGAACGCTAGTTTATTTTTGATAGTAATGTAAACCCATGATATGAGATATATTTTTGATAAAAGGCAATGTCTAACTCTTTATCAAACATGTTACCAAAGACATGGTGTGTTGGAATTGCATTTTTGGCTTTTCCGCTGTATACGTGGATGAGGTATATAAGAAAGATATTTAATTCAGATCAAAATGCCAGTAAATTGCACCATACTTATCATAACTGCTGTGTTATATATTCTAAGAGTAAAGGATATTCGGGATGGCCTTTACGTAAAGAAAAAATATTTGTAGACCTCCAAAATAAAGAAGCACTATTCGAACCACTTCTGTACTTTTTACGAACAGCCAGTAATTCATTAGATATTGCTGTCATGATGATACATGCGAATGTTGTTTATGAAACTTTACATGCAGTATTAAAAAGGGGTGTCAAAGTCCGCTTAGTATTAGATTACGAAGCAATGCAAGGCAAGATTCATTGGGGAAGAGCTTTGGAAGAATTAGGTAAGTTAATAAGCTACATATAGCTTGAGAAAAGTTTAGAATTTAAAATTATTTACACAGCCTGCAAAATTATAATAATGCAACAACATGAAATTGTAACCCCTCTCATTTGACTTTCACCATGAAAATAAGTATAACTATATATATATAATCAGTTTCCTTTTTTACCCATTGGGTGTAAAGGTATGCAGTGTCTCACACTGAATTACTGCCTTTTGCACTATTTTGTTCCGCTTAGTCTTTGCCTTTGCTTACCTTCTAGCTTGGTCCCAGCTGAGGCTTCTCTTCTTTAACGCCTTGGCCACTGTCAGGTTCCATGTCTTCCTTTACTTTTCTTTCCTTGTACTTTTGCCTGCTATACTAGTTTTGCTGGCCTTTCCCCTTCATTCTCACAAGGAGCCCGAACCACTTTAGTTTATTGTCTACCTTAGTTTGTTTAATCTACTCTACTTCCAGTTTTTCTCTGGTTCTGTCATTTCTTATTCTGTCCATTCTAGTTTATTAAAAATATTTAGCTGAATATACCTGTTGAAGAATACACAGCTTACAAAATTATAATAATGCAACAAACATTAGGTTGTAACCCCTTTCATTTGACTTCCATCATAGCAATATTTTGCTAACCGTTGTATAGAAATGCTGAGAGAGTCAAATTTGCAACAACTTTTATCAAAAACCTTTTACTTAAGATTGCTAATAAATACCTGTAAGTTAAAATCTTCAACACAACCCTTTTTTTTTCCTAAAAAGTACATCATACCATAGCATGCTTAAAAATGCAATATTGTTAATTAGTAGTGCTAACTAAATTACCTTATTGAATTAACTTAGTAAACCCATTGTTTTTTAAATATGCCCCACTGCCATCCATGCATGGATATTTACTTTTACTGAGTACAATTGTTTGTAGTTTAATAACATTGCTATGAAAATGTCATGATTATACAAGAACTAAAAAATTTCATTAAATATGTAAAAGCCGATTTAACCAGAGCTGTTTACTTCTGATACAAAATAGTATTAAAATGAGGTTTCCTGTACAGAAAAACTTCGTCATTTTTAAGATACTAGCAAATATTAGGAAATAGGTACATTGAGATAAAGAGCATTGTGATTAATTATGTTTTAAACTCTGCTTAATTAATTAGTTAATATTTAGATACAAATGAAAAATTCTGAAATGATTTTTGGTTGTATATCATGACCTACCCTTGAATTCCTTCATGTGTGATCCTGTAAAACCTTTATTAATGATAATTAAAAATTAACTAGGTAAATTAATTTTAAGCAGAATCTCTACCAAAAAGCTCAGACTTATTGTATAGTTAAAGTAAGAAAGTTATGGCAAGTCTCAGGTGTTTTTATCAAGAACTCTGATCTAACCTGTTTATTTTAAAATTTTAAGTAAGAAATTTATAGGTAAAAGTTGTTGAAAGTTTCTGATTAAATGTTGAAAATTTCAGACATTATAAAAAAAAACTGCTGCTGAGGATGTGTATATGTCGAATTCATATATTGTTATTGTTCATTTAACGAAATGGATGTCCATTTTATGAAGTGGCTCCACTTGCTGTAATTAATTTGTGCGCTATCTGGACAAAATATTTGTCCACTTCATGAAATGGAAATCGAAAATTTCTAGATACTGAAACTCTACAAATTTACACGATCTGTTGTAACAAGTAACAGTCAATGTGTCGTTTAATGTAAATGATTATATTATTGGCTATCCTCAAGGTTGACAGGGGACCAGCAGATCCCCAAAACATAGCTGGCATAATTTTAGACTACAAACATGGTGTGTATCAAGTTGGTACAAAGTGTGGTGTGTTATGTCATGTCTAATTGTCCTTAAGAAAAACTGTAGCCGAGAGCTCGGGTGGGCAAGGCGTTGCCTAATGTGCCTGCAAGCCCTTGAAACAGCAGTGTAAAAACAAATGATGCCTGTATTTTAAATCTAAGTAGTTGCCACAATAGTGTTACTTGTGCCAATAAGAAAATATTTTTCTTTATACCTACATATACAACATATGTCATAAAAGAATGCCTTTGTAGTTCTCTCAGTTTTTTTACTAAGAGTAGTAGTTTCGATCGTATATTTTTAACATAGACAGATGTCGTGTACAGTACGCAAGCTGACACCCAGATTCAATGATGTTGTAACTTGTAATAACAGTTGACAATTCGTGTGTCCGGATACTGTAAATTTGTAGAATTTTAGTATCTGGAAATTTTCGGTTCTATTTCAAGAAGTGGACAAAAGTTTTGTCCATATAGTGCATAATTTAAAAATTACAGCAAGTATAGCCACTTCATGAAATGGACATCCTATTCGTGAAAGGTACAATTACAATACATGGATTCGACACATACAATGCTTATTGAAATAAAAAAATCTGTTACACACTTATTTTCAAGATGACAGTTAAATGAAGGAGAAATTAAAAAATAAATGATGTAAGAATTCAAAGTCTTCTTTGAAAACTTTAAATAGTAATTCCGTGTACTTTAAATTATTACATACTTTATTTTATAATAAAACTTGACATAGATGGATAAATTCACAATTTCAAATGGAGAGGATCATGATGCCAACAAGTAAGTTTTGTACTTACTGCGGTATAATTAACATCGTATGGTCTTGAGCATATGACAGAAGGCGTAGGGTAAACATTTACCAAAAAAAGTCATAGTGGTTCACTTGATATCTGCTCTATTCATATATATATGATGTAGTATGGCATGAGTTGTTATTAATGAAAATGATTCTTGCCAGGAACATATGTTGTTAATTGTAATGGCTGTTTCAGTTAGTGCTTTAGTATTAAAATAAAAAAGTAACACACAAAAACTGTTATGCAACTAAAGTGGTTCATTTATTATTTGAAAGGGCATTACATTAGTGTTTAAAAAAGAATATTTTCCATATGTTCGCCATGACTTTCTTGACAATAGTGCATTCGATCAGTTCAATTACATGATTACCTTTTTAAACATTTGGACTGGTATCTCACAAATAAAATTTCTGATGCTAGTTTTTAAATCCTCGATTATTGTTGAATTATTAGCTGAGACCTTCGACTTTACATGACATCGATAACAAGATTTTACTGGATAATTCACAGGACCTTTCTTGAAATAATCTTATCATCAAACTGCTCTTCCAATAACACTGTAGTTACATTAAGTGATATGGCATGTAGCACTTTGCTGTTTTCAACAATTGCGAAGAAATAATGGTTTAGTTATAATTTTTGTTTACAGTGACACTGTCTTGGGTCATTTTCAAACAAGTAAGGTCCTGTGACCAAAAGCACAATGTAATTTTCTTCATATGCTTGGTGTTTCTTCACGTGCATGACGATTATCCTTGTTCCAAATTTTGAATTTGTTTATTAAAAATTAGGTCTTGGTGCTAAACATTACGGTAGCAAAAAGATCATGTCCTCAGTGATGATCATTTGGCTGTTCAACTAGTTAAATTTTGTATGGATGCAACCTAATTTCTTCAGTAAAATCCATGTGTAAGGTCTAATGCTGACAGCGACGTCTAACAGGCAAATTTGGATTATCACAAACACTCCGTCTTACTGATTGAACATGATCTGCATTTTGTACATTTATGACACTTTAGTTTTGGAATTTGGATTATCCAGCAATATAAACTCATTTTCAAATTTCTTCACATTGTGAGTTGTTTGTTCAGTTAGTCAATGATGTGGTCCGCAACGTGTACTTAGTCTGGTTCTAATAATAACTTTGTATGCCTTAAATGTTCCATGTTGTTTTGTAATAATGTAACCTACAAAACTGTGACATAACAATTAGCCTATCCAGAATAATGCGGTCAAAAATGGCGGCTGGATGCAAGGAGGAAGAATAACAGGAGGGAGCGTCGGTTGAAAAACAAACATAACCTAAATTACGTAGAAGTGGGTCGGGCGCGAACGAACTGTTAAAAAGAATGACTCTCGGGTGAGAACTACGCGAACTGGTTCGTGACATTGAAAGTTCGTCGTTCGCGAACGAACAGCTGTTATTTCAGTTCGCGAACGAACTATTAAAACGAATAACGGATCGCTTGCGCGAGCTAGTTCGCGCGAACTGGCTCTCCAAAACGAACTGTTTTTCTCATCTTATTAGGGCATTTAAAGATGGCGGCTGGTTGACAAATACGTGTTCTGGACAGCCTAATTACTTGAAGTATACAATTAGTTTTTTAATACCTCGCAAGGTGTGTGAGAGGTTAACCACCCTTAATGATTTTTGGTTTAGAATTGTTTACTCCCTCTCATGTAGTTTGAGAAAAGTGTGTTTAAAATAAATATTGTATTCACAGATTTACTCATATCTAGGTGGCGGAAGAGAAGACAGCAACTTGTCCTTTACCTTGTACAGTTTTAACACAAAGTTTGACTTTTCACACAGTTAGATTCGACTTTATATCAACTTTATTCAGCATTTATTTAACTAGCTGCGAGTAAATCTATGAATACAGTTTTTACTTTAAACACACTTCTCAAAAATAGTGATTTTTTATTAAATGGCATGAGAGGAAGTATTCCTTTAAATAAGGACCGTGGATTCCGTGGATTGTTATCAAACATTTTAAAAATTTATTCACACAAAAATTGTACATAAGGGTAGTTTTAACCCCTCAGCCTGCTTAAGAGGTATTAAAAATCTAATTGTGCAATTCGAGGTGGCACTACTTCAACCCAAATTCTCAAAATATGATCAACATTAGTCAGAAAATAAAAAAAATGATTAGCAAAAAACTATTTTTTACCATTCATCTTCAAGAAACTATAACTCAATCAACAAGGGTGCAGATCTCGAAATGGAAAAAAATTTTCTTCACATTTTTATGCATAGAATACGCCCTAGAAGTAGCGGCCTATATTTGAGTGACATCTTGTATATCACTTTAAAATCCTAAAGCACTAATTGCATCTCTCAATACTATTCCTTCCACCCCCCAACAAAGTGAAAAAAATGAAATTATGCCTACGACAATGTTCAATTCTCCTCCTTTTTCTGAATATTTGACTGGACTATTATACCACCAAGTAATAATAATCATGATCAATATGACATATTACAGTATTATTTCACAGGTGCTGGGATAAGATACTACATTAACGTACACCACAAACTAGAATCTTTAATGCATCACAAGTATGTTGTAAAGGACTATTCCTCAACAAAAGGATGTGCTCTCTTTGGATCGATGAACTGGACACAAGCAGGTTTTTTAGATAACTATGAAAACATAATACTTTTAACAGATAAGACTGTAGTAGATGAATTTCATCAAAATTTTGAATTTTTATGGGATTACTTAGGAAATCTTACTAGCACTAATGTACACTATAAGGCTCTTCTAAACTTTAAATAGTTGTTTGTACTCTGAAATTGTTTGTACATGTGAATAAAATAGACCAAAATAAAAAAGGAAACTAATAGTTTGTGTTGATTAAACTGAATGTGGTTTTCTTATTTTAAAATTCCTTGGTGTCTGTTATAAAATGTGGCAAGAAGCTAGATATGTGCTGTGTGCAACGGTTAATAATCAACTGTGCTTCATACTCATAAAAATACTTGTAGTTTTTGCAGCATTAGATGACACCACAAAACAGTGTGAAACCTTTCGTTGAACACTACACAATTTTTTGTACTTAAGGGGGTATACCGGTGCGACACTTAGTTTCGGAGGGGCAGTGACGTGCAGTGGCCAGATGAGTAACTTTTAGAGCCACGCGTTTAAGAATTGAAGTCGTCCAAGCAAGTAATATGTACATACAAATATACAGTGCATATGCCACGGGTCTCGGACCGTACAGGAATTCTGAGCGTGAAGTATATTTACATAAATATCGAATTACAATGATGATTTGCTTTGCTTCTTGCTTAGAGATTTTAATCGATCAATGCCAATTAATTTATTAATCTTATTATCTAATATTCCGATCACAATAATTTATTTTAAAGAAAGAAAATTATGTTATCCAAGTATCTATAGGTGGAAATGATAAAGGGGTATATGATTAAAAAAAAACAAAAAAATGTGAGCAGGGGTGCGAAGGGATAATTTGGGGGGTTGAAAAGGTGACAAATCGCATTCTTGTGATTTTCGGTGAAAGTTGACATCAAAAGTAAAAGTATCCAGTACAAAAGTTGTAGAACAACTTCTGTCTAGTTACTTTTTAATGTAACCTTAACATTTTTTACACATTTGTTATAACTTTTTATTTAACCTATGTATCGAGCTGATTTTTCGCGTTAGGTAATCCCTCCTAAGTAAGGCAGTATCTCTTTTCATAGACCAATTGTTATAAATCTTTTTTTGACGACGCTAAAACATGTAATTCAATTACTTGTACTTGTCAGTAAGGAACATAATATGAGCCCTAACAACTATTATCATCGGACTTTATAGATTTAAAAAAAGTTATGCTCAGAAATCAATGAGTTTTTTTTTTGTAAATGGATTTAGTTAAAATGTTAATTTTACACCTTATTTATGATACATTACAATATTAAATTTAGTACGTCATGTATGCATAATAATAAGAAAACTAATTTACTCGCCAAATAGCGTAGTAACTGACAGTCTGAACAGACCGAACTTTTACTTAAATAATTTAAGATGTGGTCTTGGAATTTTTGTTTCATATTGTTTCTATCAATTCATGCATTAGCTGTCAAAGTTTGCACGTTGTATTAAAAGCATGGTGGTGAGACCACTGCATTAGGAAATTTTTTGATTTTTTTTCAACTGGTAAAGGCAAAATATTTGTGCAAAATATCTAAAAAATAAGAGATTTTCTCGACTTCTTGAGCAGTTAAGTGTTGTCATGCATATCTACACTGATGTCTCCCCTCAGTTATATTGACTAGTAGAGATGGTCTGGAATAGAAATAAGGCGTGTCAAAAAATTATTGAAATTCACATAAGGAAACGATACATTGTTAGCATATTGAGGGTTACGTCGATCAAATAGCACTCCACCCTACACACATTGTTATCCCTATTCACACAGAACTGCACCAGGTCAATAGGTTTGTATGCAATGATTGCTTTACACTAAATAACAACACCTCCTCCATGACTAGTTAATCTAAAGTAAAACGAGTATGCTTTATAAACAAAAAACCTTCAACTCTATCTGGTTTATATTACATTTCATTCAAGCAGATGAAAACTAAACTTTTGTCAATCAAATTTAAACTATCTGATCAGTTATCCCTTGATTTAAAGATTGTACATTGTACAACAACACATTAACTGTTCTTTGGTTTCCAGACACTAAGTGTGCACTAAATAATGTCAGGCTGTTTTGTTCTCCTCAAAAAAACGTTTCTAGATTTATCATTATTTTAAAGGAGCTGTAGTGCTATGAGTATTTTAACTATAGGGTTTGGCAACCTATTTCTCAAAAATGTTGGTTGCAAAATGTTTTTAGCTGGCTTTCGGTGGTGGTTTAGTCCAACCTTGAGATTTTTCTGTGTGAATTTACCAGTGATTGAATGGCTTTTTCTTGGCTTTCTAGCACTGTGGTTGGACCATTTTGATCCTACCAACTGCCATGCAACATATTGCGAATGTTCTTTTGCAAAAATAGCTGCAGTACATTTTTCGGTCAGTTTGCATGTGACCTGTAATAATTTGATGATGGTCTTTCTTACTGGTTCCTTGCAAGAATCATGGCCAAGCTATTGCATCTCTATGCAATTTGATTTTTGGGTTACCCTTCACAATTCAATTTTGGCTTTAAACAAGATTCAGAAATAGCTTGTGTAGCTGCAACTGGCCCAAACTTCAGATCTGCTGATGAGTCCTTCACCAAGAAAGAGTTATGGACATTTTGAAAATTTTTTGCTTCATTTTGAGGCATGTGCTAGTGGAAATATTACATTATCTTCGAGGTGAAGTTTGTTTCCATGTGTATTATGCATTATTATTTTATCGATTTTGTATGCTGCATTTTATTTTTCCATGCCATCGTTATAATGTTATTATTGTTATTATATCATTTCTCAGATTTACATTTTGTCAGACATGCATTCATTGGTCAGATTAAGACAAGTTTGTTCCCTAACTTACTTGCTAGTAAATAGTTACAAATACTTTTAGTATGTTCCTAGAATCATCCAAACTATGCTGTATGAATTCAGTAACACAGATTTTTACAATGGAATGTCATGTTTTTGCTCCATTCCGAAGCTGATTAGGTTTTGTTTGAGCAGAATGTTTCCCATGGYTCCTGTGATAATTGGCAGTGAGAGGTACTTGTTAATTTTTTCTGTGTATATTTCAGTTATATATTGCAGGAGAGAGGTACTGAAAAATCGACTACTATTGTCTTTGGTTCTATTTTACAGGAATGTTCAATATATGGTGATCTGTTATAACCTCCCTGTACTAATATAAGTGGTATGCTTGGTTTTCCCATACTGGTGGTTTTTACATAACTGTTTCTGCAAAATCTAAATACTGTTTTCTAAGGTTTTCATGGACTATCTGACCTCACTATCAAACAGTCTACTTGATTTTTTTATGTAGAATAGTTTATCAATTTTTGATGGATGGCATATTAAACTATACAAATCCTCTAATATCTCAAAACCATACAAATGTCCCTTGGTCGAAAAGCAGTAGTGGTCAGTTGCACAAAATGTTAGATTTAATTAATCATTCTTTTTTGACTGTCACAGCAATCGCTGGTTATTAATGTGTCAACATCATTTTGCACATCTAGCCATAGAAAAAATAACTCGGTGCTTTTTCATGTCGGCACATATTAATTTAAAAACTGTAGCTATAACTAAAGAATTTAATTTTCTTGTGGTTATCAACTTTGGCAATAATTTCATTAAGAAGTTTACATTACTTTACTTGCGTACTAATGCATTTATTTTAATCCAAACCCAACTAAGGAAGTCAGAACAGCACCATTATGAAATAACTGATAAATGGTTTTTTTCCTGGAAACAATCCTAATGTTGCCCTCATGGTCTAAATGTGCAGGAGCTTCATCTGGTTAGTAAAAAATATTCATTATGGTATTTAGAGGAACATCATATAGCAGTAATTACATCTTTTATTATAAATAATTTAAGTAAAGCACTCCTACGAATTTTACTCAAAGCTTATKCTGAAMATTAATTCAACATGGGAGTTCCTAGTTTTCTGAKSTTGCCTCTTCGGTAAAAACGCACAATGTACAATCATTATTTGTTCATCAATTAAGTACTTACACTTAGCACAATCTGATTGTAGGTGCTGTACATCCTGCAAACTGTATGGCTTGTCTTACTCTATGAAGTGTTTGATACCTTTTACCTTTTTTTGTGTTGAAATACCTTAGTAACTCTTCATTAGTTGGTTATCTTTTAAAGCTACATTATTTTTTACTTCTTCTAAGTCTTACCAAGTGGCATGTATAAGTAAATGTTATTTTAGCGCTAAATAATCTTTTAGCTGGTGTTTTCGTATGCAGCAGCTGTTGATGAAGTTCTTCAACGGTTACTGTAGCATTCTCATTAAGAAATATATAAACAAATATATTTGCATACAGAACGTTGATGAAAAAGGTGATTTGTTAATTCTAAACAGGAAAAAACTCTTCCTTTGGACACCTGTACCAAATGCTTCCTACAGAAGGTAGGTCTTTTCGGTATTTGAATATAAATTTACAGAAATTTGCTTCCGAGGTAATTTTTAGACACTAAATCTGCCAACGCTCTCAAAAATTGTACACCTAATTAGGGAGGGGGGGACAAGTCAGATCTTTTAAGGATTAAAATTTTACTTAGGAAGCTTTTTTTTGTAAGTTCAGGTTCCTTAATTAATTTTTTTGTAAACTATGCACCAAGTCTAAGGTCAAAAATTGAGTAAATATATCATTTTTTCATACATTTTGACTTGATAAATTAACCCCCTCCGTAAAGTTAAAAAAACTGCAAATCAATTGATAAAATAGAATATAATGTCATGGATGCTGAAAGGTCTTTATTTTTTTTTTCAAGCTCTACACAATTTTGTGCAAAGTTGAGGAAAATCTTGTTTTACTTGAAAAAGTAGGTGTATGTGTATGTACCTAAATTTGTAAGGAAATTAGGCATATGATTTTKACATTGCGTCTACAGGTAACTCCACTTAAGGGTAACGATCTTTACCATGTCATGCTACAAAAGAGCATAGGCAAGTTTACAATAGTGACACGACATCTGGCGGCAGATACATAAACTATTATAAACAGTACTTTAATGCTGGAAAAAGGCGGAATTATTGTGTAATATTGCTGTTTTTGTTATATCGTATTAGCATTTTTAAATTGAGGGCAGTTAATATTATTAAGAAAAAGGGGATACATGTAAACACAAAAAGCATGTGTAATAATAGTAATATGCGGTTATGTGATTAAGCGGTTATCACATAGGTTATTGCCACGAGTGTGTTTTGGTTACCATTACCAGTTCCTTTGTAATAATTATATTGAATATACTCGGTTGCGAACCTGTGTTTCATTTTGAGATACAGACGAGTATATTATAATAGCAAGTACTGTTTATTTCCGCCATTTGCAAAGACACACTAGCGCCACCAACGGTCGATAAACTCTCCTATAGAAAGAGGCTCGTAGAGGTTTCATATGTCACTGGTAGATGGCGGCAACTTACAAGGATAAGATTTTAACATTTTTTGTGATCGCATTATTAAGCGTACAACTCATAATGGTCATGTGAAAGGAGGACATGGCATAGAAATATTTAATATACATTTTCAATGTGCTCTGAGCAGTTACAACACTACACAGGTTAGGTGTTTAATTTTTTAAATTAACTACTGTTCCACTAGTTTCTTTTATGTTTTTGAACGTATTTTGGTTTGAGTTTTGCTAAATTTGTTATTAACTAGGTATTTAACGTCCGATTCCAAGAAATTTGAGGTCGCTTAAAGGAGACAAATAATGTGGTAGGAGAATAGTACATAAGCTCCTTAATTGCTATATTACGAACATGCGTATTTTTAACAAGAGTCTGGCTGTCATCAAATGAAGTGCCACTTATTTACCAACTTTATAATGACCACAGAATTTTATACTTATTGCAATAAAGTGAATGTTGGTATATGTAGTTTTATT
Source organism: Rhyzopertha dominica (assembly GCA_025024175.1). Classification (NCBI taxonomy): domain Eukaryota; kingdom Metazoa; phylum Arthropoda; class Insecta; order Coleoptera; family Bostrichidae; genus Rhyzopertha; species Rhyzopertha dominica. The sequence goes on from QCXZ01000003.1 coordinate 24,518,199, forward strand.
ACTTGAAATGAAAATAAAACCGAACGTATCCAGTAAATTGTTACATCGTGCTAAAGTTATTCAAAAATAATAATACACTTAACATGGGGCGGCTCCTATCGGCAATTCGAAAGAACTTAAATTCAATAGGCCGCTTTCTCTTCTCTATTTTAAGCTAACATCAACTTCAACAATAGGAACCAACCCGCTATCTTTAGTGGAGTTATCTTTATTCTTGACGTTTCGACACTCATATAGGTGTGTTCAGAAGCTTTAGAGCTGCTTCTGCTGAGGAAGAAAAATATACATTTACACATTTACAGTAGGCTTCACGCTTCACAGATAATAATGAGATGGGCTGGTCCAAGAGCGTGGCGAGCTGCATATTTAAAAAAGTTCGATGCCGTAACCGCAGTGCCGCAGTCACAAAACACCCCTTACATTAGTGTAACCCTAACCACAAATATCATACGAGAGGTTAGGTCGTTAGGCGAGTTGTGGTTATGTTCGGTTAGGATTTTGGATTTAGTGCATTTAAATTGTACAATCTCAAGATGTTTAGATGTAATAAGCTGTACTCAACGTATTCGTCTTTTGCGAAATATGGAAGAATGTTAAAGGTAGATAGTATCAAACTTTGTAACTGTGTTGTCAGGTTATAATAAAAAGAATTTGCAGGAACCTTATTCAGCTAATATTATCAAAAGTCTACAATTTGGGCTATGTAATGTAAGTATATGTTCTTTATGCATTAGTGTTATGGGTAATTTATTTATACCACAGTGCCCTTCTGTGCAAACCAGATGTGCTGTTATAGGCAGCAGAAGCATACACTTGTCTAATAGTTCTTACTCAGACAGACCGACAAATCCTAACAGTGAGGTAGACAATAAGAACACCAGTTTCTTGAGCAACATCAAAGAACACTTATGTGCCTCATTAGTCGCAGCTACAGTTGTGAAAAGTGCATCAATTGACAATGTGGAAGAAGCAAAGACAACGCTTGATTTTCTTCCAATACCAGAACCACCATCAATTCCTGAAGTTTCAGAAGAAACATTGAACCAATTAAATGCTCTAGGGGAACCTACCTTTGCTTCTTTGGGATTAGGCGGATGGACACCAGTAGGAATTGTTCAAAATTGTTTTGAATACCTTCATGTAACATTAGGTGTACCATGGTGGGCAGCAATTGTTTTAGGTAAGGTTTTTTATATTATATACATACATGATTAGTAAATGGACTTATAAAGTAATATATCAGTAAATCAGTATTGCTCTAGTCCAAATAACATTTGAAAGTAAAATTAGAAGTAAAAATTTTCTTTTATAAACAATAGTTGTTGTGTAGGAAAGTAAAATACAAGGGGAACATGACATACAGCTTTGCAAATAGAGGTAGTTTTAGTAACTGGCTACATGAATTGAATATAAAACTGATTAAGATTAATGAAATAAAATATATATAAAAAGATATTTGTTTAAAAGAATTATTTTATTTTTAAAATGTAATAAATAAGAAATAAATTGAATATCCAGGAAATAATAAAAGGCTTATATATGATATTTCAAAATAAGCCTTGAATCATGTATTGCTGAATTGTTTATCCTTTTCACAGGTACTATTGTAATTCGATCACTGATGCTACCTTTGGTTATAATCTCACAGAGGAATGCAGCCAAAATGAATAATTACTTACCTCAATTGCAAGCAATTCAGTTAAAAATGACAGAAGCCAGGCAGATGGGGAATCAACTAGAAGCGGCTAAATATTCACAAGATCTTGTGCTTTTTATGAAAGCCAAGGGCTTAAACCCTCTAAAGAATATGATAGTACCTTTAGCACAGGTGAGCTTAGTTATCAGCAAACTGTTCTGTGTACCACCCTTTAATGCCAAAACAAGTAAAAGTTGACTATATTATATTGCAGATGCCTATATTTTTATCATTTTTTATGGGCCTACGAGAGATGGCAAATGTTCCAGTGGACAGTATGAGAACCGGTGGCTTGTTCTGGTTTACTGACTTGACCGTTCCTGACCAGTTTTATATTATGCCCATATTAACAAGTCTTACTATGTGGGCTACAATAGAGGTAAGGTAACATAGAAAGTGACAATTGTAAAGCAATCGTTATAATTTATAAACCGGAAAGGATAAACGAATAATCTCTAAACCTTTTCTGTAGAATGACAAGTTATTAACATTTACGATATGATATTATTGTGTGTTGCTTGTTACTAAGTATATATTTGTTTTCAGATGGGAACAGATGCTGCAAAACTAAATTCACAGAATATGCATGTGATGAAGTATGTTTTCCGTGCTTTACCGCTTGTGATATTTCCGTTTACTTTAAACTTTCCTGGTGCAATCTTATGTTACTGGGTTTCTACTAATTTTATATCTTTAATCCAAGTTGGTATCTTGAGAATACCAAAGGTTAGGGCTTTTTTCCACATTGATCCGTTAGTGAAGCACGACCCAAAGAGTTTACCTGTTCAACAAAAGGGATTTAAAGAAGGCTTAAAAGAATGTAAGTTGTATAATAATAGCATTTATTGTATTATATTAACGAACCTCTTGGATAGCATGGACTAACCTAAAAATCTCAAAGGAACTAGAAGAACGAAAAAGACTGGATGAAATTCAATTTCAAAGAGCAGGAAAGGGTCCAATTACCAAAACATATAAGTATGACCCTACAAAGCAAGTGTCAAACCCAAATGCAATTAATGTGAAGAATCGATAAGATTGCTAGTACATAATTTATATGATAAATATTGTTTTTTCTATGTTTAGATGAATAAAATTATGACTGACTGGTATATAATGTTTATTGTTTGATAATACTATATTATTGTTTGTTGTATTGTTGTCCCAACTTGCTCTTTGCAAGGTGTAGGCTGATTTTCGAAAACTTTATTATATACAGGACGAATCTTTTTATTGGTGTTGCAGGATGCATGCTAAACGGTCAGAGATAGACAAAAACTAATGTAGGTGTCACAGTATTTTTTTTTATCATAGTTCAGTCACATACAGTTCTTGGCTAACTTGATTCATTTTGTATATACTAAGCATTTTTTTAATGTGAACGATTTCTGTTGATACTGGCATCTAGATTACTATAATAGCTATTATTTAAGTGTTTTTTAACTAATTTTTTTCAGCAGCATAAAATAATGTTCATTTTTTCGTAAGTTTATGTTTTTCGAGATATTACACACAAATTATTTCTTTAAATGGCACATCCTGTATACTTTTCTTTAAAAAATTCCCATTTCTGTCTATTCTAAAATATTATACACTTCATATATTTAAATATATTTTCTTTATATTTAAATAAATTATCTGTATTTCTTCGAATTTTGTTAAATAAATAGTTATAATAATAATTTATTATATAAAATTTTTCTTTATTAAATCGTTTTTAATATTATCATAGAAAAAAAACTAAAAATACAAATTTTTTTTTATGTTTTGATGCACTTGCTGCGTATGATTTTTAGACTTGTGTCATACATCTATGTTATTACCTATCGTGACCTTGACAACGTAAGTTCTTGCTAACACAAATTCTTAACATGTTAACTAAATCATCTGTCTTGCAGTCGGAATCAATATATTTTACTGGCATTTTTAGCACATTTTCCAAAGGTGCTATTGTCCACACTTTATCCTTCTGATGTCCGTCATACTCATAACTCCAGAACGACTCATTAGACAGATCTTGCCCTAACGATGATCAATATGTATTTTTTTTGCTTTCTGTAAAAAGTGATATAAGGAAAATGCGGTTATTCTCTTTCTCCAGAAAGGCTTTCACACTTGTTAGATCGAATGTGACAAGTGTAGGTGCTTTATCACACTGTACTGATTGCATGTAGGAAGGATTTTACGTATGCATAGAAAAATATGCTTATGGCTATATTTATAGTATTATCCTTGTTATAAGGCTGTCATTATTACAAAATTATTAAGGGTCTCTAATACAGTACAAAAATTTGTTATACACTAATAAATTTTAAGTGATAAAAGTTGACTTTTCTGTACACTTTAATACCACAGCAGTGTGTAGCAAAATGCAGTTCAGTATTTACGCATAAGGCACCACCTAAAAACTAAGATTTATAAATGGTTTGCAGAACTCAATCTTGGAAAACCAATATTTGATGATGATGTTCTCAAAGGTTGTCCATGCACCTGTGTTATAGAAAAATATCAATACTGTGCATAAAATGATTTTAGCAGATTGACAAGTCGTTAGTGAAAAAATTAATACATACGATTTTGCAATCACTTAGAATATAAGTAAGCTTTACAATTTTACAATATAATTTAAGACACACAAAATAAAGAATAAGTCAAGTGATAAAGGGGATTCCAAAAAACCACACAGTAGTTATCGAATTCTATACTATATAATATTGTAAGAGATGGCGATAGATAGATTTATTCATATTGTAATGAGGAGATAAAAAAACAAGTAGCAAAGAACAAAACGGTATGGAAGCAATATATCGTAAAGATAACAACATAGAATTACAAAGAGTCGAAAAGAAATGTTAAAGATTTGGTACAAGAAGCCAAACGGGAGGCTAGATCAAAATTCAGAACAAGAAGAAAACAGCAAAGCATCCCAAAAGCTGTTTTATGAAGTACTAGAGAATGTAAGAAATAATAAAAAATATAATACAGATCAGATTAAAAAAAACAGTGCAGGTGCAATATTCACACACAAAAAAACTGTCAATGATGGCTATCAACAGTTTTTTCCTAATACCAGTCAAATTGCTAATTAATAAATTACCTAGCCTGCTAGTCGCAACAGTGTTCCTTTATTTACTCTTCAGAATCTATCTGTACGACTTGGCAACCTTAAACACTTAAATAAATATAACCACTTTTTCTTATAATTAATTATTGAATTAACAAAGTAATCGGATTTTGGCATCTGGTAAATTAATGTCAAATAACCCTAGAAGGCCATAGTTAGAAACAGCTTATGTCCAAGTTTTTTATTTTTTTGTTTGATATTTTTATCTGATTGGAAAGAAAGTAAAAATTTTATTTTTGTATTTGCTGCTTCTTAAACAAGCTGTACAATTTACTAAAGAAGAGTACAATTCACTTAAAAATTCTATGGAAATGTATCTAAGATATAACTAAAAAAAGAGAACTTAGCAAGAAGACAAACAAAATAGTGTAAAAGACAATATGTAGAGCAATATTAACAAACATACAGAAGTGAAAATTGGGCATTAAGCAACAGATTGAGGAGTAGACTGCAAATAACAAAGATCAAATACTTGAGATGACCCAAAGGTGAAAACTGAATTAGCACAATAAAAACTGGAAATAACGCCCATAAAGCAAACTCTAGATGAAGATAAACTAAAATGGTTTAGGCACCTGGTGAAAATGAATAAGGAGTAAACCAATTATGGCAGGCAAAATAAAGGGAAGAAGAAGAAGATCACAAAAGTGCAATGGCTGAATACTGAAGAGAAACTTTAACCTTGCAAGAAATGCAGCAAAGGACAAGACTAAGTGGAGGATCAAATGGCAGCTAATACTAACCATGCTAAATAATATACTTCACTCTGTTTGCTGGAAGATCACTGGAATCAAAGAAACATAAACTGACAAATTATTGTCCATCATTATAATCAAAATGCACACACACCAGAAAGAAATGTCATGTTTTTAGCAGTAATAGATAACTTAGCAATAAAACTAATGAGTGTTTTTCATTGTCTGAAAGAGCTGTGGAAGCCCTTGATTTGGTTTCAAAGGTACCTCATTTTCAGTGGAAAAAGTGTTTTAAACATTGCTTTTATTGAATGCAAAAGTGTATAGATGTTAAAGGCAGATATTTTGAAAAGCATTTAAGTTATTTACCTTAGGTAATGTGCGTTTCGTTTTATACTGTCTTTGAATTTTACCATTTCCGCACATACCATAACTTAACACTAAAACATCCTTTTCAATGGTATCTCCTGGTAAATCAATAAATCTTACATTAGTTTTAGCTTAACTCATAGGTGATATATCATATAGCTATTAACTAAAAACTTTCTTGTTAAGCTTGAATCATTTTATGTGCTTAATGGCACTGACTAAAAACTTAAAACTAAAATTTAATGCAGAAGAACTCTCTCTTTGTTCTCTTTTCTTGCAGTGAAAAATTAAATAAGAGTGATTACTAAAGATAAGTAATATTAATTAATTAATTAAATCTGTTTCTGTAACTGAATATTTATTAACCACTTTTGACCCATGGTTAGAGCTTATTTAAATTTTCTTTTAATTGGTATTAATTTTAAAACATGCTTAATTTTTAAGTAAGAATTTGGGATGGCAATGCTATCTGTCAGCATTACACTGACATGATGACAAAGCCACCTTAGCTACCTTAACGGGTACTACTTCCTAAAGGAAGTTGGTGACCTGTGTCGTATATGTCCTTTGGTAGTTGTTTTGTAATTAAATAGCATCGCACTTAGTTACCGATAGGAACGGGTATTTGAATAAAACACCGAGCGTCATTTACGAAATCTCTATTAACACTAAACTGTGATGGTTATCCCACAAGGGTTGGTGGTGGGTGGWGGTTGKATACCCCCACTTACAAATGCTATCACATCYCCCTTTCCTGAGGAAGATTTTTTAGAAATGTATTTATTTCATAAAACTTAGAACTAAACTAAATATTTAAAGAAAACACAGAATAAAACACGCAAATACACTTTCGACTTACTTACCTATATTTTAAGGGTAGTTTAGACTGTCTACCCGACCTAGTAAAAACTATTTTATTGTCGGCTTGCTTTAGACTATTATTTAAGCCAGATGGACCTGGTTGTGATTCCACATTTTGGAAACTATTATTTTCTATCCCCTCTGAGGGTGTTTCCTGTTCTGAGTTATACATATTTTCAAAATGATTCCATCTAATATTTTGTTCAAAAATAGTAGTTGGACCAAATGTTACCTGTTTGTGTGTATTTTTATTTTGATTTGAATATTTAGCGTCGGCAGTTTGGGTTTTTCGGACTTTAATGAATTTACGGTTTCTTATTAATGTTGATCCATTTTCAAGCCTCAATCTATACCTACGAAAATTTAGTTTATTCAGAATGGTAGCATTTATCCAGGTAGCTGAAGGCTGTACTTGAACTAAAACTGCCGTTCCTGGGGTCAAATCAGATAATTCCTGAACTCCCCGTTTTTTATTGTAATATTGTTCACTATAAATTTGTCTTTCCATTATGTGTCGATTGTATTTGCGATAATCTGCCATTTTGGGATGCAACTGTTTATTAGAAGATGGCAAATTTGATCGCATGGTACGATTCATTAGAAGCTGTGCGGGTGAACATCCGTTAATAATTGGTGTATTACGATATTGTAAAAGTGCCAAAGGAATTTCTTTGTTATCATCACTAACTTTTTTAAGCATGTTTTTTATTGTTCCCACATGTCTCTCTGCCATACCGTTGCTCTGGGGGTTTACTGGAGAAGTAATTTTGTGAGAGAAATTCCACTCATTTGCAAATTGTTTAAAAATTTCAGAGGAAAATTGTGGACCTCCATCAGAAACAACTGTATTTGGGATACCGTGTCTAGCAAAAATGTATTTTAAAAGTGTTATAATGTGACTGCTAGTCGTATTATTATAGAGTCGCTCTAATTCGATATATTTGGTGTAGTAGTCTACTACTAGGAGATACTTTTTCCCATTTAATTCAAATAAATCGCATCCAACTTTAAACCATGGTATTTTAGGGATTTCATGAGATTTTAACGGTTCGGATTTCTGCGAGCTTGAGTATTTTTGGCAAATGTGACAGTTTTGTACCAACTGTTTTATTTCATTGCGCATGGTAGGCCAATATACATTATTCTCTGCTAAAATGGTGCATTTGTTTACGCCAAGGTGATTGTAATGAATTTTGTTTAAAATTTCTGCACGCATTATCTTAGGTATTAATATTTGTTGACCTTTGTAAATTAACCCGTCTATAACGTTTAGGTCACTTTTGTGTTTAGCATAGATTTGTATTTTTGAATTTAATTTTTTATTTGAATTTGGCCAGCCATTAAGTATTACTTTATTTAATTCTACTAATTCTGCGTCTTTACCGGTTTCGTATTTTATCCGCTCTAGCATGCTATCCTCAAAGTCACTTTCAGTTTTAATTAAATTAACCTGTGCCTCAATCATGTTATCCAATTCTGTATTTTCCGTCGAATTATCGTCCGCCAGATATGCTCGTGATAAAGCATCAGCAATTACTAAATCTTTACCGCGCTTGTATACTAATTTGAAATCGTATTTTTGAATTGATAACAACATGCGTTGTAATCTAGCCGGGCATTTATTTAAAGGTTTTTTAAATACACCGATTAACGGTAAGTGATCCGTTTCTACGGTTACGTCCGGTTTGCCATAAATGTAATCGTGGAAACGTGTTAAACCAAAACAGATGGCAAACATTTCTTTTTCTAGTTGCGAGTATCTTTGTTGAGTTTCGGTGAGAGCTTTAGATGCGTACGCAACAGGTAAATTGTTTTGTAACAAAACTGCCCCTGTACCGGTCATTGAACTATCAACCGAGATAGTCACGGGCATTTTGACGTTGTAATATTGCAATGTTGGAGCTTTAGTTAATTTTTCTTTTATTTTATTAAACGATCTTTCATGTTCTTCCTCCCAGTTAAATTGTGTATTCTTTTTTAAAAGTTCCCGGATGGACGTTGTGTCTGTTGCGAAATTCGGTAGAAATTTATTAACGTAATTTAATACCCCCAAAATTCGTTGAGTGTCCTGTTTTGATTTGGGACTAGGCATTTCCAATACGGCTTTTATTTTATCTTGATCTGGATGAATGCCATTTTGAGAAATTAAATGACCCATATATTTAATCTGAGTTTGCCCGATTTTACATTTCTCGCGATTTAATTTAATTCCGTTGTTTTTTGCTGTTTCCAAAACACGTCTTAGTCGTTCGTTATGTTCGTCCATGGTTTTACCCCAAATTAGTATGTCATCAATGTAAATTGCGACGCCATCAAAATTAAAAATATTTTTGAAGCAATTGTGGAATACTTCCGGTGCACTTTTAATACCGTATGGGAGTCTAAGAAATTTATACCTGCCGAAAGGGGTACCTACTGTACACAATTTTGCACTTTCTTCGTCTAACGGAATCTGGTAAAACCCGTTTGTTGCGTCTAGCGTACTAAAGAATTTGGCGCCGTTTAATTTTGCCGAAATTTGTTCAAATGTTTCAATAGCACAATGCTCTCGTTTGATGGCTTCGTTCAGGTATTTAGGATCCATGCATATTCGAATTTGACCGTTTGGTTTCCGTACTAGAACTAAGGGATGAACCCAGTCTGAGGGTCCTTGACCTTTAGCGATTATATTATTTTGTTCTAACTGATCAATCGTTGATTTTAAGTGATCCAATAACGGTAACGGGACTTTCCTTATCGGACTAACTACCGRTTGCACGTTSTCTTTTAAATTGATATGGTAGCTCTGATTAATACACCCGATACCTTGGAAAAGTTCTGGATATTCGTCTAAAATTTGCTTAAAATTTTCTGTGCTGTTGTTACAACGTAAAGTATCTATTCTTTTAATTAGATTTAATGCAATGCTCGTCTCCAAACCCAAAATTGCCTGCGCATTGTCATTTAAAATATGAAATTGAATGTTATACGATTTTTCTGTGTGGTAACATTTGAGCCAACAAGTGCCTAACACGTTTAATACATTTCCAGTATAAGATTTTAATTGAACATTATTTTGCGTTTTAATAATTGACCTGTCTAGTTTCAAATTGTCAAAAAATGCGATCGGCATGATGTTTGCGTCCGCACCAGTATCAATTTTGAATGCAAATGACTGATTATTTATAATTAAATCTGTTAACCAGGAATTTGACTTTTCTACCTTATGTACATTAATTGTTTCTATATGTAGGACATTGTTAAAACTAGAATTTAAGTTATTATCATCGTGTTGGCTATTGGATTTCACTACAGTTTTTACTGATTTGCTGCTTCTACAAAATCTAGCAAAATGATTTTGTCTCTGGCAAGCCGAACATATTTTCCCGTATGCATAACACTGGTTAATTGGATGATCTTGCCCACAGTTACGACAATTGTTTATAAACCGAGTACCTGAGGTACCTCTTCTGGGTTGATACCTGCTTCTGGATTTGGACCTAGAATTCCTGGAACTAGGGTTGTACCGGTTCACCGTATGCGTCTCCGTTTTACGACCTACTTCCGCAGCTCCCTGGTTTACAGCTCTTCTTTGAATTGCCTGGATACTTTCTGGTTCAGCGCTGTTGCCATTAGCTATTTTTGATGACTGTTCTTTCGCTTCATAAATTGCATTGCATGTTCTGATGGCTTCCTCCAGCGACGCCTCGTCATTTTGAAGGAGTTTCTCACGAATTTCTGTTGAATTTACCCCGCATGTAATCATACATTTGATTAAGCTATCCTTTAGATCCCCGAATTTACATTTGTTCGCCTGGTCGCGTAGTGCCGTAACAAACTGCTCCAGTGTTAGATGATTTTGCCTCATCGTTAAAAATTTGTATCTTTCGAATGACAGGTTTTCTTTCGGTAAAAAATGCCGATTGAATTTCTCTATCAGCACTTTTAACTGGTCTTGCTCACCTTCTTGAAATGTAAAAGTGGAGAAAATTCTGTGGCCCTCTGGTCCAATTAGGTGCAGCAGTAGAGCGCACTGGGTTGCTTCCTGTTTCTTGTCAATCTCCGTTGCCTTTATGTAATTGAGGAAACGTTTTCTCCAAAAATCCCAATTTTCTGCGATATTCCCTGTCATGTTCATCTCCGGTATCGCATTTGAACCCATGATGCTTGTTTGTTATTAGCGAACACCACACTGTTATTTTATTACACGCACATTTTAGTTCGTCAATTTGACTGCGCCATGTCGTATATGTCCTTTGGTAGTTGTTTTGTAATTAAATAGCATCGCACTTAGTTACCGATAGGAACGGGTATTTGAATAAAACACCGAGCGTCATTTACGAAATCTCTATTAACACTAAACTGTGATGGTTATCCCACAAGGGTTGGTGGTGGGTGGTGGTTGTATACCCCCACTTACAAATGCTATCACAACCTGTAGCCTGACAAATTGGCATGCAATTGCATATTTCAATTTGACACCAGGCCCCCACGGCACTTTTGCTAGCAGACAAGAACCGACATACATTAAAATGCATGTCTACGCTGTGCTGTCTACACCTCAACCAACTGCAGATAGATCTATTTTAATGCTTTATTTTTTTTGTCGGTTGTGGCTGCCACAATCGACTGATCAAATTGCCAGTATTTAGCGGATTTCCACAAACATACCATTAAACAATTATAATCTAAATATAAATTCTCCAAATATTATTATCAAATGTATATTTGAGTGACATTCGAATTACCATATCTAAATATAAAAATAAGTACACTGCAGGCCTGCATTTTTAGTTAAGGATTGTGATATAGGCAGTAATGATATCACTTCTACATATTTTTAATCTAATTTAAAGGATGTTATTATTAAGTACAGGCCTATTCTCAAATTTTTCTAAAATCGTTCAGTCGATATTGTACCAACATATATTTAATTCTGTTAAAAGCTTTACTACCAGGTGTAAATGAAACCTGGCTCACTCCTTAAATTGCTATTAATTTTTTAGCTAGAGAAACGAAATTTGGAATATTTCATATATCAGAAAATTGCGTTTGTTGACATAAAGAACGACTTTCTGTGACTTCCAGTTTCACCAGAAATGACCCTATCTTTCAACTTTTAAATGGAACACTAGGTATATATTTGCATATTTGGATTCTCTGGTAAATTCTAAGTATAAAAAACCTACCTTGGTTACATTTAATGAACGTTCTAGAAAAAAATATATATTTTATTTTATTATCTAGAGTGCTACAATTATCAAAATTGTACTTCTTACACCCTATAATGCTATTAAAAAGTAAATAGACCAACGTAAATAGAAAATATATTAGCTTTTTTGAAATAAGTCAAATTTGATAATCACATCACTCTAGATAATAAAATAAAATTTATTTTTCTTCTTTGACGTTTATCAAATCTAACCAAAGTAGTTTTTTTTGTCCTTAGAATTTACCACAGAATCCAAATATGTAAAGATATACCTAGTGTTCCATTTAAAAATCGAAAGTTAGGGTCATTTCCAGTGAAACCGGAAGTTACAAAAAGTCGTTCTTTATGTCATCAATTTTCTGATATGAAAAATATCCGAAATTTCGTTTTCCTAGCTAAAAAATTAATGGCAATTTAAGGGATGAGCCAGGTTTCATTTACACCCGGTATATATCCGTTCCAGCATGCTTTCTTTTATACAACAATAAATTTAGGCTGCTTTACAGAATATACATAGGCTGTACTAGATAACTATGCACAGGTTGATGCAATATACATACATCTGTCTCAGACTTTCGATAAATTCCAATCATGCCATTCTCCAATATCTTCTTAAAACTTTTAGATTCCTATTTACTAAACCAACAGTTTTTATGTCACACACTGGCTACATCTCTAAGCATGTAGTGTATCATCTGGTATACCTCAAGAGTCGAATTTGGGCTCACTTCTTTCTTGTTTATCGATGACTTACCTGAATGTTTTAATTGTGATGTGGTGATGGTGTTAAGTTATTTTCAGAGGGTGAAACACTTGAGGTATGTCTTGTTTTACAATACAATATTTCATACATATCTATAAAGGGTGAAATTAAGTAGACAATCTTAATATATCAAAATGCAATTTTGTTACATATTCTAAGAAAAAGCGCCCATTTCAGTATGATTATAGAATAGATCAGTCCGTTTAGATACTATCAAATACGATAGTTGGTCTGGGTGTGCTACTTTACTTTACTAATTTAACTTCAATGTCCACTGTAAACACCATAATAATATTGTTAAACTGAAAACTGTATTTTTTCTTTAATAAGATCAAAACTAGAATACTGTTCTCATACATGGATCCTCTTTTTGAGCTCAAAGTGATACTTGAATCGAATCGAAATGAGTCAAATCGGATCGGAAACGCTTGGTCGAAATCGGAAACACAGAAATTCATATTCAGTAACTCACATCGTTTCGATCATCGAAATTACCACGTCGGAATAGTTTCCGACGATCCAAGCGCTGTCGGAATGACGTTTTAATTATCGGAATATCATTCGCGTAAGATTAGAAGGGATTGCAAGTTCTCGTGAATAATGATTTGTGTTTTGGTTGCGAAGTTTATTCTAATCTAACAGTGTTATTTATAAATTCATATTAAGTTGATCTTTTGCAAAAATTATATATTCAGTTTGACCAATTAAAGTAAATTATGGATTTACAATTAAATGCGGGATTTGTATTAGGTGAAGAAGTAGCAGGCAGGCTGCAAAGGTAGGTTGTAATAAATAAAAACGGTGGCGGATATACACGTAACACTTTCTATTTCAGGCAGATATTTAACTTGAAAAAACGAGCATTAAGAGACAGGAGCAATCCTTTTGAAGTACCGGAGGAGTTGTTTAAAAAACTTTACTGATTGCCCAAGGATATTGCTGCAGATCTAATAAATCAAATTATTCCATTTATGCAGGAACCAGTTCGCAAAACATTTGTTCCTAATCACTTAAGAGGGGCATTTACTTGGAGCGATCGGGCAAAATGTAGACTATGCAACCAGTGTTACCAGCGGGACATGAGACGTAAGAGGGTAGCCGATAGGTTGAAATTACGCAAAGATCAGACGGGCTAAACTAATATTCGAAAAATTGCTGACTGTCGCGTGTGCATAAAAAAGTAAGCATGATATTAGTAACTTACTATGATATTATACCAGGTTATTCAAAATATGGAATAACCCATTTATTTCTGTAAATATGAACTATATAACATTTCATTCTAACTACATGTCGACTATGATTTCTGAAGGAACTTTTATAATAATTTTCATTCCGCCTCCCTATTGCTTCGGCAGACAGTAAACTAATGTGAAAAAGCTTTTAACATTAAACTTGTCACGTGTATTTAGACAAACAATCTTAGAAATCCAGTCATATCGGAATAAATCGTATACCGCTCGATCATTCCCGACAGGTTTGTATCTTAGCCTCACTGTTCTCTGGATACCACGCGACGGACCTGGTGGGGATGGGCATCCGCATTCCGCTCTCTTGACGGACTCGTGCGAAAGGGTTTGCGGTTTTAGATTTTTTGAATGTTTTTACTTATTTATCGTGCTCATGTTTTTGGTCGTGTACAAAGAAATATGTAGCTACAACGTGGAGTTCGAATTTTTCGTTTATGTGCCTTAGTTTTCGAGAAATAGCTCGCCAAAAATACGCATTTTTAAGCAAAATATAACAACAAATATTTACATTACCGTACCAAATTCAGAAAAAACTCGAACTCTACGTTGTAGCTACATCTTTTGTCATTGCCATGTCGAAATTTTACTTCGAAAAAGTTTCGAATAACTCGGTAAAATGTAAAACGGTAGGTGCTTAAAATGACCCGATTCGCTCTAGGTAAACGCCCCTCTTAAAGGTATATTTATTTCGAATACGTGTATAGGTATATTTAAGAATATTTTTATATTTCAGATACTTTGTGCACTGCACTTCTATGCACATGGCAGCTATCAAAAAAGTGTAGGTCAGGACTTTCTTTTCAATTTCAGCCAGTCTATAGTTAGTCGATGTATTAATACAATTAGTGGAGTTATTTCCAGCAGATTAGGAAGGAAATTCATCAAATTCCCAACTGCCAGAGAAGAAAAAATAGTTTTAAACAGGAGGTTTGCAAAATACATTACATCTTTAAGCAGCCCGATTTATAAAACTCGTTTCAGTTTTATGGAAAAGTTTAATTTTCCTGGGATAGTGGGTTGCATCGATTGCACTCATGTAGCAATTGTAGCACCTCCACTGGATCATCCTGAATATCCAGGCTTTGCTTATTTAAATCGCAAAGGTATCCACAGTATAAATTGTCAGCTAGTAAGAGATATGTTGTATGCAATCAGTGTTATATATAGTAAAAATTGATTTTTTTTATGCAGATATGTGATTCAAACTTGAGGATTCTACATTGCAATGCAAAATACCCAGGCTCTACTCATGATTCAGCAATATGGAATATGTCGACCATCAGGGATCACTTGGAGGCATGCTATAACAATGGTGAACATGGATTTTGGTTATTAGGTAAATAAACTGTATAGCTTAATTACTACATCTATACAATAGTGCTTAATCTAATTTAGGCGATTCTGGATATCCTTTGCAGCCTTGGCTGCTAATACCGATTGAAGGAACACCAGAAGCTCGCTACACGTCTGCACATATTCGTGCAAGAAATACTATTGAACGTTGCAATGGTGTATTAAAGATGCGTTTTCGTTGCCTTCATAAACAGCGCATGTTACACTACAGTCCTATAGAAGCAGCCAAAATTATTTATTCTTGCTGCGTTTTGCATAATATTCTAGTTGATAGAAATGTAGATAAATGATATTGAAGAAATTATTGATGAAGTTGATGTACCTGTACAGAATAATGGTGAGAAAAAATAATTTAGTTACATAACGTTATTAATCCTAATTTTGGTAGATGCGGATGCGGACCTACTAACTGTTGGGCGCAGAATAAGAAACCAGCTCATACGCAACAACTTTAATTAATAACAACAGAATATAACAAAATATGTACTAATGAATTTAAAACTATATATGTCCTAAGTTAAAATAAACATAACTTATCTCAACTGCATTAAATCTAACTCTTGTTTTTTATTCTTAGCTTCTAACAACCTAACCCTTAGCTCTATTTCCTTAACTTCTAATTCTTTTATCCTAAGGGCTTCACTTTCAGGTGTTATTTTAAGTAGTTCATTTTTTTTGTTTTCTGCTTCAAGGAACTTAACTTTCATTTCCATTCCTTTTATGTCTAACTCCCTTGCCCTTAACGCATCACTCGCTGGAGTCGACTTTTGCAATTTCACCAGTTGCTGCAATAAATCGGTTGTCTGTTTTTGTCCTACAGCATAAGCTTCAGCTGCTTTTTTTTGTAGGCGTGAAACCCCATCTGAAAAGTAAAATTTGAATAGGAACATTTTATTACTAGCCATTTAATTTTTTATAAGCACCTTTTTTTCGGGGTTTTTTTGCAGCCACATACAAGGAAGCATCTGATTCCTTGCGTTTTAACAGACCTGCACATTGAATCCCCGCTACAACAGCTGAAGTAGTAGCTGGAGATTCAGAAACCTCTGGAATGGGTGCAATGCAATCTTCATTACTGTTGATCTCTGGCGTATCATTTTCTATATCTGTATCATCTAAGCCTATTTCCCAATATTAGCCCCTTTTATAGTAACCCATGTTAGAGCCAACATTAATTTTTCTTCCGCCGGAGTTAACTTTCTCGCATCACCTTCGCCACCTCCAGTTTTGCGGCCTGATTTTAACAA
This sequence comes from Rhyzopertha dominica, assembly GCA_025024175.1. Taxonomy (NCBI): domain Eukaryota; kingdom Metazoa; phylum Arthropoda; class Insecta; order Coleoptera; family Bostrichidae; genus Rhyzopertha; species Rhyzopertha dominica. The sequence goes on from QCXZ01000003.1 coordinate 24,534,748, forward strand.
TTCTCTGGCCTTTTTTCTGGTGTAGCACTTCCAGTCTGTTATGCTCTAAAATTGAATAGGTTAGTATTCTATCTATATATATATTTTCTAGCAGACAACTGTCAGCATCTGATGGCTTTGTTTTGCCATCTAACATTACTCTGTGAGTATTTAAAAAATCTGCGATATAATTGAATTGCTGTGCAGAGGTTTTCTTCTTTGTATTTTCGATGCCCGACATTTTTTTAAATTATAACCTTTCGCTTCTGCTGTCTGTGACACACTGAAACCAACACATAAAATAATCCCATCATATCTGCCGGTATCCTATGACACTTATCACCACAGTTACCACCTAGTCACCACCTTGGAAACTGAAAATACACCCACATAAGGCAATGTTGTCAATATGCCCGATGCGCGCCAAATTGAAATCGCAGTTTCCGATTTAGCCCGTTTTCGATATGTATTATGGAATACCAATTCGAACGAGATCGGAGTGACACTTTCTGATTTGCCGCGTTCTTTCCGATTCGATTTGGTAGGAGTTACGGAATAAGGACGATTGTCTATTTCAAAACCAAAGGTTTATAGAGGTATTCCATAAGACACACTTTAAATGTTTGATTTTCCATCCATGGAGCTCTGCAAAACACATCTTGCATAAGTTTTTTTTTCAAACATATACACAGTCACATAGACTGTTCTTATATTCTAAACAAATTAATATACATTCTTTTATGCCTAGATTTTCTGCAGGAACCTACTTTTTATGTACAGTCTGCAAATTTAAACATCAAAAATCTCAAAATCTCCTGTATTGTTTTCAGGCAAATCTTACAATCAGATTAGTTCAGACTACATTTTTTGTTGTTGTTGTTTAAATTGCTTGTTAGATGCTTACTCCTACTAAACATCTATTTTGGGTAGTCATGTTTCTTACATTTTGTGTTTTCTCTCTTTTTATTTAATCATAAGTTCCTTATCTATTTCGTTTGTCCTATACTTGGAATATGTATTCTATTAGGCAATAAACATTATTATTATTTGTTATTATTAAATAGGGTCTAATTTTCAACCACTCTTAAATAATATCATCAAGACAGGAATATAGAATTTGGCACAAACATTGTAAGAACTATGACAGGGTTCAACCAGATCCTAGTCGGTGAAGGAAAGAAGGAGTTGGGGAGTGAACAGAACACAAGTTTAGTTGTTGCACCTGTGTTTGGTGATAGGTGTGCATGGAGTTTTCCATCAAAATTCTTTGAACAAAGCTCCTCTATGTCGCCTTTTAGCAAAGAACTGCTCTTTTTAGTTGTAGTGTGTTTTTTTCACACATATTCAACATGATTTACTCATTTTCCAATATTCTTGTGGTACCTCTATTAAAAGTTACCTGTTCTATTCCTCTTTTGTGTTCAAAATTGTTTTATGATTGGGATAGTAGTTCCTGTCTGGAAAGCATTCATGGTAAGCTCTCCACAATTTCTATAAATTACGATCATTTCAATATATTCTTTAGCTGGATTTTAACATTAGAAATGCTATAGGCACGTTTTGAGTAGGGAGTGTTGTGATCTTTTAATACCTAGCAAATATACACAAGGAAGATACTATGATGCTACAATAATTGCGTTATATAGATATTGTCAATGTATTTCCCTCACTGGTTTTATTTATATAATTTTAGATGCCAAACACTAGCTGAACGTACACAATGAAAAAAACCTTTTTTATTTTTATTTTTTTTAATGAATGCACCAACATAAACAAAAATATAATTTAAAGTATTATTTACAATCAATTACTTATTACAATGAGACATTCTTTACTGAAGCCATAACAAACTCTATAATAAAAGTACATATATGCTACTATGCAAATAGTCAAATCATATAATATGTGCTTATTAGTTTGCAATTTCAACATTACTTGTGTTTTTAACAATACACTGATTTATAACTTTAATTAAATGTGCATTTTCCAAAGCTGCAGCAACACGTTCCTTATCTGCTAGCTGTTTATTGACGGCATGTTCTGATATATGTGTACCTGGATTGACTTCCACTGAAACTTTGAATCTTGCCGGCAAACATCTCAATAATTTTACACGTATGGATAAGCCGATTATAGTTGCCATACTGCAATGTGGGATCGTTGGTGTATACAACACTCTGACTTCATTATTTTTGTTGTCTACTGTAATCAGGCTTTCCTCGAGAACATGCAATTCTTCTAAAGTTAAAGGATGCTCTGGATCATTGATATTTCGTATCAAATCTGGAATAATAAGAATCCATAAATAAATATGTTAAGTTTTCCAGATAATCTTAATGTATTAATTTACATGTTACAATTTTACTTTGTATTATTTCTATCTCTAATGAATATAAAATGTGTCCAGACACGCAAAAGTTGGCTAAATTAAATTTGGGAGATCACCAGTATCTTTTAAGCATTAATACGCTTCAAATATATTTTTTTTCACTGACGATATATTGATCTAAGACCTGATAATTACAAATAGTGATTAATAATACTAAACGATTTAGCAGCTGTATTATCTTCCGGTACTTAAAATGTAAATAGTTATATGGTAATTCCGTGACAGAGTTTATTAAGGGCATTATTTGATCGAGAACTACATACATGTTAGGGTTGGGCGATATATATTGATACTTTTGGGTAACGATACATTTATCTCCGATACTCGATATTTTGTATTGATACCAGAATGATCCAGATACCTAAGTGTATCGATACACTACTGTTGGGTATCGAACGCCAATATCATAACATCTATAATTTGTGGAAAGTAAAAAATATTTACCKAMTATGCCAATAGCCTTAKGACAAACACTTAGAATGAATGTATTACATGAAATGGAAATCTACAGGTTTTAGCATGGAAGTAACACCAGCATGTCATGTGGTCCAGTTTGTTTGAAATAAACAGAGGAAAGGATTTAACAAAACTAAACGCAATGGCAGTACGACACTAACTGAAGCGTCTTCCCTTTGCAATCTTCGAATAGACTCGTCCGACACAGAATGGTTGATGTGCCGGATCACATGATATGTTGGCCTCACTTTGTTGGGAGTTATTTATAATTTGTTCCTGGTACAAGTTTTCATAGTTGGAGTATTGAATTAAAACTAGATAAAAGTTTTTAATTCGATATAATGTTCTGTATTTACAATTACCTACCTACGCAAACCTTAGCTTCTTAGTTATTTTAAATTCAATTAACTGACAAAACATCACATTACCTGTGTGCATACACAAAAAAATATAATTTGCTAAATGCTTTGGTGTTATGGAACCGAGTATTATTAAAAAGGGTTAGTCAAAAGTATGGGATGTATTTCTAAAAATATGAACTTTGTAGCAAAGGGTCCCAGGCAAAAGTTTTTTTTTTAGCCTACTATTTGTTGTTGTGTAGTATCGATCCATTTTGCAGTATCGCCCAACTCTAATACGGGGTCTAAGTTTAGTTGTACAACATGAAGTTGTATTAAATGAACATATGTATATAACAATGGCATTACAAATTATTGGTCCCCATATAAGTATTAAATAAATTAATTAACTAAATAAAATTTCTAATTTGGTTTATAAGGAAATCAAAGCACATTAAGAGGTTGAGAAAATGAGATAATGCAGTGATCACAAAACAACAAATTGTAGTCATTTTGGGTCAGTTATGTTGTTGTAATGAGACGAAAAACCAATATTGTTTATCGGTTTACTGTAGAATGTGGACTGTATACATAGATAGCTGAGATGTTGCACAATGGCTACATTTTATACACACTTCTGTTCCGTTTTAGTAATAAACCGTTCTGGGGAGCCTAGATCTATCTAGGGACTTTATGACATCCGGCACAGTGCCATCGTAGAGTAAACATTCAAACTATGCTTTTGAACTTAACACGATATAAATTGAAACTACGCATAAAATGTTCTTTTTGGGGATGATTGCTTTAAAAAAATAAGTTTGTCAAAAAATTTAAGAGTAGAATAATCTGATTAAATAAATAAATTCTACATTAAAAAGGGCCCATATAGTATCATTACAGTTTACCCATCTTAATTTTTAAATAAATTACCGCTCTTTCGCATAATGGACAAAAAAACGAAAAGCCTGACACATAAAAACTAATTTTTTTGTATGTCCCAATTTTAAATAATTTATCTTGTAAAGCTGTATGTTTTAACATCTAATTTCACACGAATATGCTGTATTTATTGACAATCACAAAAAGCTCAGCCCAAGAATGCATTCAAATACATAATTCTGTTGTATTATGCTAATTATCGTTTTTTAAGAGTGTTATGTTACAAAATATTTTTAATTGTATGATAACTAAGTTTGTGATTTTTTAAATATTTTGGACGTTTACATAATTAAAAAAATATTATACCTAGATGAATTAAAAAAATTGCTTACTAATGTACATTATTAAATTTTTGATTTCAGCAACAGACAACCACACCTGAATTTTAGTCGTATCATTTCAAACTTAATAAACTTTCTATTTGAAGAAGAGAGCTTTAATTTCACTGGCTTGCTTTACACTTGTTTATAGATAAGGGCACCAACTGCTTAGACATTCTTGTATCTTCTTTGTCTAAATTAGGTAGGTATATGTCAGAAAAGATATAGTATATTTATATGAGAATTCTCAGGCAAACTAAAAATAATTAAAATTGGACTATTTGAACTATTAAAACAGCCATGGGAGGGGAGGTACACAATAGGGCTTTTCCAAGATACGTCTCAAACGCTGTGGCAACAATGGTTTCTTACAGGAAATAGAATTAGCCACTGGGTATTTTTTATGTACTGCGGTTGCAGAAGTGATATTAACCACGAAATTGTATTGTAGAATACTGTAAAATATGTTTGATCAATCTAGATAAGGGAACAGTCTCTCTATTTATTAATTAGGCGTAAAATATAATAATAAATATAATTAAAAAATCCGCACTTAAATAAATATAATAAATTGTAGGCTACTATATGCTTTGATTATGTATACACCAGACCAGTTTGTAGATCTATCACATATATTTCCAGCTAAAAATGCATTTTTAGTACCTACCTATCTATCATTATMTTTATACTATAATTTGAATAAGTAATTATTAGGTTTGGGCGGGGAAATAAAATGCAAAAAATTATTGCAATCACCAATTTTACCAATTTATAGTATTGTATACTCTTTTATATGTTTTTCTTTTTATGGAAAATTCATAAATATCGGCGTTGCTAAATTTGTTACGTGCGTATTTAATTTTTAAATTCTAACATGCATTAAGATGAAATATTCTAAATCAGACTGCCTGCGGAAATAAACAACTATAAAAAAATATATTATGTTTTTGACTTAAATCTCTGTTGTATGTATAGGAAGGGGGTGGTAAGACATGGTAGCGAGGTAAGATGTGAACCCACTATATCTCAAAAACTACAACATTTCTAATGAAACTACTAACGTCAAATTGTAGAACAGCAAAGAAACCTATGATAAAGGAATAAAGAAAAAACTAGAAAAAAAAACAAGCCAAATAAAGATTCACATAGCGAGATAGAAGACACCTGAATATCTATATTGCTAGGGTTTATACTCCCAATTTCATAAGGATGGATTACCTATCAGGAATGTGGGAGATGGGCACACTGCTACTGGGCTGGGCTGACGATGACGATGCAGTTCATACTTGTCCTTTTTGTGAAGATAATGACGACTAAAACGTCTAAGATTGTTTTTAAGGATTTTTTCTTTTGATTCAGTATTCAAAATATATGTATATAAGCTTTGTTATTTTCCTTGTTATAGTCTAATACAGGGAAGACTTAAGTTAATAAACAGGGTTCATAATTTTTGTGATGTATATTTAGTTTTTTATTGGTCACAATTTGCCCCCCTTCCCCTACTATTAATTTTGGGAAGTCACAGCTGCTTGAAATACTGAAAAATCTATTAGAATTACTTGTGTCATTTGCAATAAGCCGCAGCAAGGCCAAAACACACTGTTAAAAACATTCCAATGTAAGCTATGTATGTAAGGTCGCCAGTGAAAAAAGAAACTGATGTTGAGAGAATTATTTTTTTAATTGTGATTTGTACAGTTTCCCATACTGTTCTTTTTATAGACAAAAAATATAGTGTTTTTACTGATTGTGGCAAGCTATTCCACTCGTGGTAAATGTCAAATGTAAAGAATCTTGGAAAATAGCTGTTCTGTTTGGTAGGGGCGTTTATTGTTAACCTCATAGATTGTATATTTAATGCATAATGAACATAAACATTATAAGTAAATTTGTTTATATAATGCTTATAGTCTAAATTTCTATTGAAAAAGTATATTGTGCCAGTATATGTTATTACCAGATATTTAAAAGCTAATCCTAATTAACTGCACCAAAAAAGTTGTAATCCAAGTACATAAAATATATCTATTACAAATTATTGTAGAACAAGTTAAAGATAATAAATGTATAAATAGAAATATTTTGCAAGGCACATAAAAACTTGACGATACCTAAAAACACAAATTCTGTTTCATCATTATGCTTTAAGACATAACATTTTTTTAATTTGTTACGTTAAGCATAGTTTAAGTAGAATCATTATCAATCCCATTTTATCAATAAAAACATATTTCATATTGAAGTGGGCTAGAAATTCATAATCAAAAAGAGAATGAATGAACCTAAAACGAAGCTCATTTATTATTGCTTACCCCGTAATGTTACTTATTGATTTCATTTTTGTTTATCAATAAACAGTTTGAAAAATCTAATACATAGGTAAGCAACTTTAATGATTTATTATCACAGATCAGATTTCCTAATCTTTTATCATACCAAATATTTCTCTTGCATCAAAATCATCTACTAGATTATCATCTTCCTCATCCGCTGTTGTTATGCGATCCTCAACAACTTCGTAAATATTAGGATTTACGTTCTCAAGTACCATTATATTATGTGTTGCTGCTGTTAGTGTCCAATTATAAATTTTCACTACAATAGTTCTAATATAAAAAGGATTCGCTATTCACGATCAGTTATTGAAAGACTGTAAAAAAAACACTTTAAAAACAGCTACTTAACCTCTCGCTTTCTTAAATGTTCTCTGGGTGTCACGACACGTCACAACTCACTATGTCAGTATCGCCGTTGATTGAATATATATAGATATGTAATCCTTATGGAAGCGTTGGAAACACCAAGGTCACAGATTTCATAGTTTATGCGTTTACTAATGGGTGGCGGAAAGAGCTGAATGGTTTTGTTACCACTGTTCACTGTTTGTTACTATTTGACAATTTACACAGGCGGTATTATGTATTTGTCACTGACATCAATCTACAATATTTTATCCAAATGTTTCAAATGCAAATAAACGGGTGTTGATTTTTTTACTACTACTGAAGATAATTACATTATATAACTGTTGTAAACATTGAAGTATGTGTTCAAGTAGCAGATATATTACTAGTGATAAACTTAATTTAAAATTTGTGGATTATAAAAATAATGTAGGGGAGAATTAAGCACTTTCTGTACTTAGATATCATTTTAATATTTTTTTTATCTAAATGATTTTAACATCAAAAGTTTGAACTAAGTAACAAAATGTTTGTTATTTCTTTATAGGTCCACATATTCCATTTTAATGTATATATACATCTATAGTGCACGGTTTTGTGTTTCCCATGGTTATATTTGTAACTGGCAGTGATGGAGCAATTTGTACTTTTTTATTTTTCGGATATATGCACAGGTAGTTTCAAATTTAAAAAAAAACAAAAAATAAGAATTTTATCCAATCAGGACAAACTTAATATGATTGATTGTTATATTCATCGTCACAAGAGTGCTACAGAAGCCACAGAACAGCATTTTGAACATTTTATCGTCACTAGTTTCCTTGCCAGTTTTTAGAAGATTATATTAAATCTGTCTCTGTATGGGTTTTTCACTAAGCTGTGGATTAACGAAAGTAAAATTTATGAAGCTGCAGAAGTAAATGTGTTAGCTTTTATAATGCAGAATTTGTTTGTCAAACTGGTAAGGTCCGGTACAACGTACGCTGTAATATGAATTCCCAAAAAACCTATCATAAACACGGAATGTTGCTAACAAAAACAAACAAATAAAATTTATTTTGAAGGCTCATTATGTAATCTTAAAATTCTTCAACATCACTTTTCTATAATATATAGTTATTACTGTGGATGCAAATGAAAGCACAAAGTGCATAAAATTGTGCTCGTAAAACTACAAATCTTGTGTAAATTAATAATTGCTCTATCTCTACCAGTTAACTAATATACTCATAATCTACAATGAAATGCTTTTTTAAATAAAATTAATATTTAAGTTTATATCAAATAAATTAGTTACTTGGGAGGCATAAAATTAAGACACAATAGTTAAAAACAGTTATTTTATTTGAACCAACATGTTAATACAACTTTATTACAAATATTTTAATATACAAAATTTTGCTTGTTTCCTATCTATATTTACAGTTTTGTTGCACCTATAATGGGGTATAAGACACTTTTCTGGAAAAATATGTTTTATGAAGCTAAAGGTATGCTAATGCTAATTCCAAAATATTTCTTTCGTCTGTGGAGTTTTAATGCCCTAAAAAAATTATTGTAAATTGGCGGGAGACAACGCCCCTTTTTAAACGCGGCCAGTACATACGTCATCATGACGTATGTACTGGTCGAACGTTTGACAACAGAGAAAGGCAATCAGCTGACGGACATGCCCGTAACCAATGACAAATGACAGCATGACAGTGAAAGACGAAAGTGCACGTGTTGTGTTTGGTTATGTATAGTACTCGCAGATTTTGCTATTTGTTATTTGATGTTGTGATCAATACGCGATAAGCTGCTCGAATCAGTCTTTATGCTTCCTGATGATATTTTGCCTACAAACTTAGAAATGGTATTAATACACCCAGTTTTAGACAACTCTAAAGTACCCATTAGTTTAGGTTATGTTTACATAAACATATGATCATGTAAATAAACTTGGCAAGGACATACAATGATGCCAAGTGTGCAACAGACTGAATACGATTGGCTGGAAAGAAGCGCGAATTCGGCAAGTCATTGAAACCAGGACGAACGGACCCTTCAGATTTGTAATTGTTATAAACTATTCCTATGTAATTTTTTTAAATAAGTGATGGTTGTATTAGGATAGTAGAGCAAAATAGAAACATTGTAAGTGATTGTCTTGTTCAGTTTCAATAGTTGTCTTATACCCTATTGATAGACACTGATATACAATTAAAAAAAAACAATTTGCAAGTTACTAGCACGTTTAATATATATACTTGTATGCATAATGAGCATAGCATTGTCGTTTAGTTTTTTCTACATTTATCCTGTCTAAAGACCCCAGTCTATCACAGTCCTACAGTCACTAAATTTATTACAGTAGCGCAATGATCGCCATTTTAGGGCACAATAGTGGCGAGAAATTTAAATGTTTATAAAGGAGATGGTACCAAACTATTAAACTTAATCTTCAAGATTAAAGAACTCTCAGATATCAGACTCTGACGCATATGTTTTTAGGTAAAAAATACGTTCTTCTTGTTTAATCTTGTAATACCTATATTGAGTGACTACCTGAAATGCCAATTGGCAACATGCTTTGTGCAGKGGAGTCTAAAATCTAACACTTCTCTCACTTTAAGCATTTAGATTTATTAATGGTTTGGTTACCCCTCTTTCATAAACAGTTAAAATTTTCCGCCACTATTATACCCTAAAATAGCTGCCTATTGCGGTACTGTAGTGTATTTGGTGACTGTATGAAGTTCACAAACTCGACGCCACCTACCGATTATTTGCTGAGGTAAAAMTTTTTCAATAGTTGTTTTGTGATTCAGATAACGGTACTACTTACTGCATATTATTATTTAAAACCCAAAATCTTACCTCCAATTTTTCCTGTAAGCTAGTGAATCGTAGAATTCGTAGCGAAGTATTTATTACAGATCAGTGAAGACATAATGTAGGTGCAACCAGAGGATGCAACATCAGACTTGGGTTTTAAATAATAATACAATCGCCTAGGAAAGGTCAGATTCATTTTTTCATGTAGTTATTTCCAAGGGGACCATGTCAATAAATATCAGAACTTTATATAGACTTCATTAAAATTATAAAATCTAATTCTGACCAAAAATTGTGAGTATTATGAAGTAAATCCCTTGTTGTGTATAGCGTGTCGGTGGAAATGGCATCACGGCTGTTTGGTGGACGCTTAACGAGAAGAATAATCAGTGATGTGTTCAAACGATCATACGCAAAAAAGAAAAAATGTGCTCCTAAAAAAGGGCCTGGTGATCCCTGTCTTCCAGAAAATTTAAATGGACTTGTAGTGGGTTTGTACACCGTCCCAGATGTTGCTTATCATCCTGGAAATCTGACCCCTATTGGTGAAATATACAACAGACAAACGTGTTATAAATTACAGGAATTGTTAAAAGTTGCCGGTCCTCCCCCAAAATTAGGAGAATATAGATTGTTTTATGACCTTGAAAATCAATKCTTCGCAGTTGCGGTTGTTGGTTTAGGAGTACAGTGTCAAGGATATGACGTCTTCGAGCAAATAGATGAAGGTAAAGAATCTATTCGTATAGCCGCTGCAGTGGGAGCACAAGCATTACAACAGCTTAAAACTCGCCGCGTATTTGTTGAAAGTTTTGGTCACGCAGAATCGGCAGCTGAAGGTGCAGCTTTAGGTGTATGGTTATACCAGGAAAAGAGAGCTAAGTCGAAGCAAATATGGATTCCTCAGTTGGAATTATTCCACGACTGTGATTTTACTGGATGGCAAATAGGGTTGCAAAAAGCTGCGGCTCAAAATCTATCTCGCCAGTTGATGGATACCCCAGCAAACTTAATGACACCTACATCATTTGCCCAAAATGCAGTGGAAGTACTTTGTAAATCCGGCGTAAACGTCGAAGTGAAAGTAAGAGGCTGGGCGGAAACGCAAAAGATGAATGCTTTTTTAGCAGTAGCTCAGGGTTCTTGCGAGCCACCCATATTTCTAGAACTTAGCTACTATGGTGCTTCCAGGGATGAGCGACCTGTAGTACTTATTGGTAAAGGTATCACGTACAACAGTGGTGGTCTTTGCCTTAAGMCACCTAAGAAACAAGAAAAAATGAGAGGTGATATGGGTGGTGCTGCTTGCATAGTAGCGGCCTGCAGAGCAGTGGCTGGACTCCAACTTCCCCTTAATATTAGAGCTCTTATACCGCTGTGTGAAAATATGCCAGGGTGTGCAGCACTGCGACCAGGTGACATAGTTAAAGCTATGAATGGTAAAACGATACAAGTTCAAACTACGGACTGCGCTGGAAGGTTAGTTCTTGCAGATGCATTGGTGTACGCTCAGAATTTTTGGCCGAGGTTCATTGTTGATGTTGGAACGATGACGAGAGCTATGCGTGAAGCACTGGGTTCGGGAGCTAGTGGTTGTTTTAGTAATTCAGAAGCATTGTGGGAATATATGCTAGCGGCTTCGATGCATACAGGAGATCGAGTGTGGAGATTTCCACTCTGGAAACATTTTACAAAATTAGTGGCCGGACACCCACATGTAGATGTTAGGACAAGTGGAAGGGGAGGCCGACATTTGTGTGGTGGAGCTTGCAAGGTAGCCGCTTTCTTAAATGAATTTGTACCCTGCGGAGACTGGCTTCATTTAGATACTTATGGAGTAATGCTATCAAATGGGGTAGATTATCGATATTTGCGAAAGGGAATGTCCGGTAGACCTACACGTACATTAGTGGAATTTCTGTCACAGTTGGTATGCCATCGTGAATAGCAGTTCGGTGCAAGAAATTTGTAGTTAAACAAATTGTGAACGTGTGCTGTAATCATGAAATAAATTTGAATAATTTCTGGCTTCATCAGTTTATTTGCATATGTTGTCAAAAATGACAAATGTGACAGTATTTTTAACTGAAACAGAAATATATAATTACATACCCAATGGATCTGTGGTTGGGCGCATGCGGCATGCTACAGTGGGGTAGGCATGTGTGTGGGACGTACGCTCATGAGCGTCTTCATGGCCACCACTAATAAGGCCGCGGCCGTAGTAAATGGCAACATCGCATTTGTTGTAGCACAAGGCCGACTCGCCGAGATCCGAAAGTCGCGCGCGTAAAATATATAACGTCAAAGCTACTTTATTGATAGGGCTTTTGAAATACTTTTTTCAGAGTATTCCTCAAATTTCGTAAAAGCTGACATCCGTTTTGAAAATGCAAATCAATTGTCATATTCGCTTCAAGTTCGCTTGAAACGGAGCGAAATAATATTGAGGAACGTAGTATTATTTCGAAGTATCCAGACACTGTAAACTGTATATTTTTGAAAATCAAAAAAACTTCCAGCGGTAATGTTATACAGGAAGGGTGGAATGTTATATCATTGAACATTGACATATTATTAAATGGACACGACATCTCACTCATAAATACGGTTGGAACTGACGCCAAGACCAATGGGGTGAGGGGAGCGCGGGTACGAGGGGGAGATACAGTTTTCCTCCAAGTTCATTGCCGTACTGTTATAAAAGGGTCAACAGTGAGATAATTTAACTTCCAACTAAAATCAAAATATCAACATCAATAATACTTCGAACAATATTTCAGTTAAAGCAAAGAAACATCTTTTTGTACAACAAACACTAATTTAATTTCGTTACAAGCGAGAAAAAAGTTTTGGCCGAATGAAAGCATCAACACAGTTCTAGCACTAGTATCCAGATACTGTTAACTGTATATTTTTGAAAATCAGAAAAACTTCCAGCGGCAAAGTTATACAGGAAGGGTGAAATGTCATATCACTGAAGGAACTGTCGCGATAACTTGATAAGGAACAAATTTTGAGTTAAAGGCAAGCACTTCGTGCATTAGGACAATCCAGGTAAATGTCATGGCGTAAAAACTATGCCACAATCGCAGTATTAATGTAACTGTAAATGTTGAATTTTACTTACTTATTACATTGAGGTCTGCATTATTTTTTTTATAAATTTGGTATATTTCAATATAAAATACATCATCTGAAGTAACAATAAATAAACCTGATATGCTAAACAGTTTGGTGATATTTCCTGAGATGTAAGACATGTACGTAACAAGAGAGAAACTATAAATATATTTAGATAAGTATTTCTAAAAATAAAATATTTATAATTTCTTATATTTAAATCTGAGGCTACATTTTATTTGTATGTACCTTGAAATAATTATTTAACAACACGAGAGATTTGATTGTACATTTTACACCACTACTGCATAAGTAGCAATATAGTTGATTCTCAATATAGAAAATGCGATTCACTTAAAACATAGAAAATAACTTGTTTTGTAGGTACTTGCGACATAAACAATCTCTCAAATTTTTCAGATATTTATACATCCGCATTGCGCACACGTTCAACAGCAATTTTATAAGCACTCCACCATTTATTAAATTGTAATAAGGACCTGGTCAACGATCATTACCTTTCATTAATTTAAATTTAATGCATTCGAAAGCAATTAAATTTTCGTCCAAGTTTGAATGCAACAGGATCGCTAATATAAAATATACTTGATTCGTCAAACGTCTAGGTAGTTGTAGTTAAATGTCACAAAAATACCAGCTGATGCAGTATCTTCTGAATTTGACAAAACAATGATTGGCCTTTTGGTAGTGCATCACAGACTTTCTCAAAGCAGAAGTTGAAAGTTGTAAATTTAGTACTGAGTAGATTGTAATGCAAATATATTATTATTATTATTATTATTAATCCGCAGTTTTGGGTTCTGACCTTGCCAGTAACAGCCTAATAAAGATTCCAAATTATGAGTCTGAACACTGCACTAGTGCAAGGAGTACGTCATGTATCAATCCATTCGATTTAAACAGAATCGGCCTTGTGAGCGCTGTTGCCAAATTGATCAGGCCGCGGCGTCTTTCATTTCGTCTTATTTGGCGACTGTCATATAATACGTTCATATACTTACATTAGCTAAATATACCGTTCAGATGATACCGAAAGTGAAGCCAACATAAAGCTCTTTTCGTGTATATTCTCGGCGTCAATGCGCATGTACAGACGAAAATATATAGGTGGGTCATATCATCGAGGTGTCTGGAGTAGTTTTTTTTACATTTTTAAGTGAAGCCAACATAATAGTCACTAGAATTGGGCAGTCTGGGAGCCGCAGATGGATCCGGTTACACCGGATCCAAGCAACTTGCGGACCCGTTCCAATGGGTCCGACACGAAGTGAAACGATATGTAACAAATTACATGTTCGGCGCCGATTCTTCTGTGGAACCAGTGCAGTGGATCCGAAAGGCGTAGACTTAGTTGGGCTTTAGTATTAAGAATTCAATACTTTATGACTGCATCCTATTGCAATTTGATTTGTTCACAATGCTTTACTTACTTTAATCATATTACACACAACTATAAAAAGATACCAGTTTAGATGAATCTGGGTTGAAATGAAATGCCAAATAGGTATATTTATAAAAAATATAGCAATTCACCGCATTGTAAATTTTGGATCCGATTTTTTTAATATGCAAGTAAGTAAACAAACAATATAAAATTACTGAAAAGTATTTTTAATGTAGTTGTATGCACCTAAATATAAATATAAAATCTTTATAAATGTAAAAAGATTTAATACTTGTGCCTATACAAAACGAAACATTTTTAGGCAAGTTACATTTTTATTTAAAGATTAAACACTTTGAAAAAATTAAGTATTCATTCGAAAGAGATAATCGAATAAAATAAACCACGCAAGTAAATCTCACGGCTCAAAATCGCAGTCAGTCGGTTCCAGTATATACGGTTCACATCGCGGACACGGACAGATGGCTTGGCTCCGCCGTTGACAAAGACCAGCAGGCTAAATGTTTCCATTTGGATCCGCATCCGCTGGCCGCGTATGCAACCCCGGTAGCTAACAAAACTGAATCCGGAGCCGGACCGATTCAGCGGGTGGATTCGGATCCAACAGCTCCACTTGCTGATCCGGGTTCATGGAACGGGTCCGAACGGACTGACACATCTCTAATAGTCACATTCTAAGGTGGAATTGGAGGAAAACAGAAACGTATAATTGACCAGAGCAATACTCAATGCATCGTGCGATTGCCCATGTTCACGCGCATTAGATGGTTCACTGTACTACTGTTGTTTAGATAGTTCTGTATGTGTCGAGTAGTGTGGTGTAAATTTTGGTTAAAAAGAGCTTATTATTGCGAGCTGTGTAAGGACAAGGCGTATAAAAAATTAATCTAGGCAATGGTGCGGATATGTCAAGTATGCAAAAAGGTGGTGAGCTCTAAGGAGAAAACCGTATCATTTCACCGTTAAGCATTGTTTAGGTTATGTTTATATTTGTTGTCATAGGCGTCGTTTGATAGCGAAATTAGTTACTTTATAGAGAAATACTTTTATAAAATGTAATGAAGTTGATAGTGAAGGATTAATACATATGGAAAATGATTACTGTTAGTGGTAGACGTTTTAAAAATAAATATTTGTAGGTAGAAGAAGAGAGCCGATGTGTTCGGAATTAGTACTTCAGTGATGATGATATTATGTATTTCTTTTTATTTGACAATAAATTTCATTTTCGCAGTTTCTGATTTTTTTCCTTATATTTGTATGTGAAGAATGTCGAGTGTTTTCTCATTAATTGTTAATTAATGAATACTAATGATAGAACTGTGTTGATGCTTTCATTCGGCCAAAACTTTTTTCCCGCTTATAACGAAATTAAATTAGTGTTGGTTGTACAAAAAGATTTTTCTTTGCTTTAACTGAAAGATTGTTCGAAATATTATTGATGTACGCTCCGATTTTGTGTTTAGTTGGAAGTTAAATTATCTCACTGTTGACCCTTTTATAACAGTACGGCAATGAACTTGGAGGAAAACTGTATCTGCCCCTGGCACCAGCGCTCCAGAATAAGCATAAGAATATATAAGAATACATAAGAATAATAATAAGAATAAGCACTCTGGGTGTGAGGGAGGGTCCGCGCACTTTCAATCCGCCATGTTTTGTGGATACTGACACTGACTGACAAGTGTCAACCGTTTACCGCAGTTAAACGATTACAGACGTGTTATATATATTACGTATTTAGACTTTGGGTTTTGTATGTCTTTATCACTTTTGGGTGATTGCTATAATTTATAATAATGCAATGTAGTGTTGGCGGACGTGTTTGTGCTGTAATGCAGTGCAACAGCATACGCAGATTTGCTGGAAAAGGCTACGTTTTTTAGCTTTCAGAGGTTTGCTGTTGCGGGTGATAGTTTTATTTAATTTGACTAAATATTTAAAACACAGCTAATCAGTGAGCAACAGCGTGTGGTGGCGATAATCTAATGGAATATGTGGAAAATCTTAATTTATGGTACCTATAGAGTGTGTAGTTAACATTTTGAAGAGAAAATCTTTCTAAATGATTTACGCAACCGATTACAACCGCATACAGTACCATTCTTGCTTCTTCATCCACTTACGCCAGTTGATAAACACACGAGGTACTTCCTTTGGCATTATCCACAAGTCTCGAAGGTGATAAAAAATTGAAGATGTTTGCTGGTATGTAATAACATAATTTTACTGCAGTCATATGAGCAGTAAATGTTGATATTTTAACAGTGCCCTATGACAGAAGTGTAAAGCAACCTTTATTACAATCGTGTAAATGCAGCTTTATATCCTGACAAAATGGCGGCCGGGAGACAAAAAAGTATAGGGTGTTGACAGGAGTGCTTATTCTGGTTAGGTATTTGTTTATTCTGTGGTCATGGCGTGCAAACTCTGCCATAATCGCAGTATTAATTTAACTGTGAATGTTGAATTTTATTTACTTATTATATAGAGATCTGCTTTATTTTTTATAAATCATCTAAAATATTATTATTATTAATCCGCAGTTTTGGTTCTGACTCGAAAATTTCATTAGCAATTATATCAAAATTCCAAATTATGGGTCTGAACACTGCACTAGTGCAAGGAGTACGTCATGTATCAATCCATTCGATTTGAACAGAATCGGCCTTGTGAGCGCTGTTGCCAAATTGATCAGGCCGCGGTCTTCTTAAAGGTGGCCATGATATGACCCATTGACATATTATTAGATGGACACGACATCTCATTCATAAATACGGTTGGAACTGACGCCAAGATCACAGAATAAACAAATACCTAACCAGAATACGCACTCCTGTCAACACTCTATACCTTTTTGTCTCCCGGCCGCCATTTTGTCAGGATATAAAGGTGCATTTACACGATAGTAATAAAGGTTGCTTTACACTTCTGCGTTAGAAGTGAAGTGAAGAAGCATACCTACCTCTGCTGTTGCACTGCTTTACAGCACAAACACGTCCGCCTACACTACGTTGCATTATTATAAATTATAACAATCACCCAAAAGTGAAAAAAAACAAAAAAGGTCAAAGTCAAAACACATAATTTACATAACACGTCTGTAATCGTTTAACGGCGGTGAGCAGTTGACATTTGTCAGTCAGTGTCAGTATCCACAAAACATGGCGTATTGAAATTGCGCGGACCCTTCCCACACCCAGAGTGCTTATTCTGGTTGTTTTATTTTTCTGTGGTAGTGTGGTGTAAATTTTTGGTTAAAAAGAGCTTATTGCGAGCTCTTTAAGGACAAGTCGTATAAAAAATTAATCTAGGCAATGGTGCGGATGTGTCAAATATGCAAAAAGGTGGGCTCTAAGGAGAAAACGGTATCATTTCACCGTTAAGCATTGTTTAGGTTATGTTTATATTTGTTGTCATAGGCGTCGTTTGATAAATTTAGCGAAATTAGTTACTTTATAGAGGAATACTTTTATAAAATGTAATGAAGTTGATACTGAAGGATTAATACATGTGGAAAATGATTACTGTTAGTGGTAGACGTTTTAAAAATAAATATTTGTAGGTAGAAGAAGAGAGCCGATGTCTTCGGAGTAAGTACTTCAGTGATGCCTGATGCGGATTTTGATTTTATGTATTTGTTTTTATTTGACAATAAATTTAATTTTCGCAGTTTCTGATTTTTTTCCTTATATTTCTATGTGAAGAATGTCGAGTGTGTTCTCGTTAAGTGCTGATTAATGAATACTAGTGCTAGAACTGTGTTGATGCTTTCATTCGGCCAAAACTTTTTTCTCGCTTGTAACGAAATTAAATTAGTGTTTGTTGTACAAAAAGATGTTTCTTTGCTTTAACTGAAATATTGTTCGAAATATTATTGATGTTGATATTTTGATTTTAGTTGGAAGTTAAATTATCTCACTGTTGACCCTTTTATAACAGTACGGCAATGAACTTGGAGGAAAACTGTATCTCCCCCTCGTACCCGCGCTCCCCTCACCCCATTGGTCTTGGCGTCAGTTCCAACCGTATTTATGAGTGAGATGTCGTGTCCATTTAATAATATGTCAATGTTCAATGATATAACATTCCACCCTTCCTGTATAACATTGCCGCTGGAAGTTTTTTTGATTTTCAAAAATATACAGTTTACAGTGTCTGGWTACTTCGAAATAATACTACGTTCCTCAATTTTATTTCGCTCCGTTTCAAGCAAACTTGAAGCGAATATGGCAATTGATTTGCATTTTCAAAACGGATGTCAGCTTTTACCAAAATGTGAGGAATACTCTGAAAAAAATACCTCAAAAGCCTTATCAATAAAGTAGGTTTGACGTTATATATTTTACGCGCGCGACTTTCGGATCCCGGCGAGTCGGCCTTCTGCTACAACAAATACGTTGTTGCCATTTACTACAGCCGCGGCCTTATATTAGAGGTGACCATGGTCATATACTATACACTTATTAGCTAGCCTCGTCTCTCGTGTCGTATTTTCGATGAGGGAGGAGTTTTAGAGCACATAATTCATGCGCTTTAATGAAGGCGAATATCAATAAGCACAAAAGATGTATCTTCCTCTCATTTAGATTGACCGAGATGCGGGCTTCCTAGCTTGCACATTTAAATAAGTGGATGTGAGGGGTATATTCAGTTAATAAGTATATGCATACGTATGACCCGTATGACGCTGAGGAACGGCCAGAGAAATATAGTGGGGAGAACACGCATAGGCCGACTGCGAAAAATCAGACAGTGTTGTCAAATAGTAGTACTTTAATTTAATTAAAAGAGCTTTATGTATACCCATAAAAATGAAAAATGTATCTAAACTTATTTTGCAGTGTAAATGGTACTAGATATCATTTAAAAATATATAATTATAACAAATAATTACTTCGAAAAATTTATTAAGTTATAATATTTACTTATGCAGAGAGACATCTTGTAACTTCGAACGTTTATTCGATGTACACCCTTTAACTATACAGCTCATAACTAAAATTAATGAAACTACCAAATAAAACTAAGAAATAAGTCGTGCAAGCAGAGAACAAAATCACAATCACAATAGCTAACGCCACGGACCACGCAATGTAAACAAAACAATGCTACTAGGATAGAATAACATGTGGCAACGTTGGTCTGGGAGCTTTGTTTATGTGCTGTGTAACTGATGACAGTTGAAAGTTGATTGATGACAGACATTCTCCGTATTAAATTAGCTGTTTAATTGATATTTATAGAACATTCCAAGAACAAGTCAAACTGATTTTAGTATTTCAACACTGCTAAATCAAATTGGTTCGCATTTACCCTATTTTTAAGAGAAATTGTTGCATAAGATGTCATTATTTAAAGTAAGCGCCAAAAGTTTGACGTGGACAATATGGCAGCCCCCTTGTTTACTAGCATTCGCGCAGATCTATGAACGTTCTCCCCACTCTAGTTCTCTGGGAACGGCAAAGTATCGGAACGCGTTCCATTAAATAAGCATGCGGCTAGTCATTTTACGGACAGCGCATCTTCACAACCAGGAAAAAAACCGAAATCACACACTAATATTAAAAAAATATGAAGAAAAATAATACAGAAATTACTAACAAAATCTAAATACATTTCTAGTGATTTTTTAATAAATATTTTTAAAAGATTGGTGTCTTAAAATTTTATAATTTTCTTTTTTTTTGTAAGACTACTAAAATACTTGTTTTTTGTACACGACTTTAAGACTCTGTTTTATCATTCTATCATGTTTTTATTTTACAAAGGGCAAATTCCAAGTGAAACTAAAGTATTTCTGCATTTGATATCAAAATATGTTTAAATGCAGTAAAAATTAAAATTATTTTATTTACCTCTTGTTGCAATTATATAGCATGATTTTATGCTTATATTTATTAAATAGGTATATTAGTTTGAAAAATACCTTACCATCTAGATGAATATTTATCAGTACCTATCATTTATTTAACTCTAAAAWTTCATAGCCCAGGGTCAGAGACTTAATGGATAAAATAATTGCATACAAGCTGAAATATGTCTTAAAGTCTTTCTGAAGAGGTAAATAATAGTTATGTATAAAACCGAAGAATATGKAGGTTTGGCAAAATCTTATATAAACTTTTTTGTTTTAAACAAATTTTAGATTATTTTATAAACTACAGTCTGATCGCAAAACGGCGGGTCGCAATTTTAATTGCTATTAAATTTCGCATAAGAGAGATCTGTATATAAGTTTTTACCTCCACTCTTATTTACCGCAGTTATAGACAAAAAACTGCACTATGTTTTTTATATAATTCAAAATTTGACATTTTTACAAATAAATACCAAATTGTAGGAGCAATGGTCAATACAAATTAGAATTATTATTATTTTCATTCAATTTCCTTTTTCAAGCATAATATTTTGAATCAATTAAATATCTGGGAAACAAGCTAAACAAGTTAATTATTTGACTGCTTTGCTTCAAGTTTTTTATTATATGCTCCTGACCATTATTAACTGTCATAGATATTTTGAAAAGAAACGCATAGCAAAGGGCAGTCAGCTTGTTTCCAAGCTATTTAATTAACTGGATTGAAATTATGACATGTCAAATTGATTTTATTTCACCTGTTCTTATTTTAACATGTTTTTTGCATTATTGTATTGTCTTTTTAATATTAAAACACAGTCTGTGTTCGCTCAGAAACAATTATGTCGACGATGAACTCCGCTCTGAAGATGCTCACTACAGCAGTGGCAAAGAGGAAATCATCACGACCAGTAAGATCCAGTCATGGAAGCTGTAATCACTATATACAGGGTGTCAAGTAACGAATGGGCCATGCATTAACGATAGCTTCCTTGGATTAAAATAAGCCAAAAAAACCAACTTACCTTAGAACAATAATTTAGCTGTTTTGTTTTTATAAATATTTTATTCATATTTGGAACAGTCGTATATCTAATAAGCCTAAATAAGACAATATATTTATAATTTAAATTTATCATAGAGGGCCCACAGGACGCTTCTTTATTATTTTGTTTTTGCAATAAATAATAATAACAATAATAAATATAATAATAATAAAAATAATAGATTTAAATTTATCCCCTAATGCTGAAAAAAATCCATTATAAAATTCTGCTAATCTAGCAATCATATTTCATTAATCTGATGGTGTAATTTATGTTAATTAAATAAAATCCAAGATACAAAGTGAAAAAATATTAAGTATAACACCACAAAATACAATATGAAGAGCAATATTAATAATAATAACCATATTAAGGCATAAATAAATATCTACTCATTTATTTAAAAGGTGTCAAAAAAGCGAAGAAGTCGACGGATCATATTCAAGTAACAAAGCTTTTGTTATTAACCTAATTGAAAACATGTAATGAGAAATAAATACCTCATTTCCATCTCCCTAAATAATAAAAAAACATGAAAATGAAAAAATATCGCAATCTTGGATTGATCTTATTTGTCTCCGGGATTCCAGCCAAAATAGCTCCTCTCAGCTGTTTTATATTAAGCAACTAATTTGGAGAGAGAATATATATATATATTAGCACTCCGGGCCTAGTAGGCCCATGGCTTTATATATATATTAGCACTCCGGGCCCAGTAGGCCCATGGCTTTATATATATATTAGCACTCCGGGCCTAGTAGGGGAGAGAGAATATAACAATAAAATATGTTTATGTTTTATTTAATTTTCGCTGAAACAATTAAACAAGAGAATACAATGTTGTTTCCTATAATAAATAAATAGTCACAGTATCACATAATCCTTATGTTACTATATCCACATTATTGTAACATTTTTTAAGTATGCTACCAAGGAGTTTTTTTTTCTCATCAATAATTGTATTTCTGCTTATGTACACATATGAACATTTTAAAACAAATGCTATTATATAAATTGTAAGTAGGTATGGTTGGTTGCAAAATTAATGAGACAGTCAGTAGTTTTAATTCTCTTTTAGTAAGATAATTATAGCGTTATTTTCTGGAAAAATGTATAGCAATGATCTTGTAGATAAGTACTATAAGTGTAGTATAAATATAAAAAAAAATCAACAATATTTGTTGAGTCTATAATAACCTTTTAGCTCACTGTTCATATGCAAACGTTGCATTAATTTTGAAACTAAGTATACAGTTTTTGTATAGTGATTAGGTAACTGTAGGTATCATTGCATAAAACTTTGTTGGGTATTTATACAAGTCGATACATTGTATGGTTATACAGACTAATGACAACTTGCTTTACTAGCAATCGATAACAATTTCTCATGTATTATGTTTATACTGATGTATGCATTCAAATAGAGTGCCTGGAACTACACAGTTAATATTAAAACTGGGATCAGGAAAATTTAATTAATAAAATCTACATTAAGGTCAAGTGAATTTACA
This sequence comes from Rhyzopertha dominica, assembly GCA_025024175.1. Classification (NCBI taxonomy): domain Eukaryota; kingdom Metazoa; phylum Arthropoda; class Insecta; order Coleoptera; family Bostrichidae; genus Rhyzopertha; species Rhyzopertha dominica. Next base: position 24,557,636 of record QCXZ01000003.1, read on the forward strand.
GAGCTCGACGATTATACATTTTAGTAAAAGTGAAGTATTTTACTTCTCTTACTGTAGGGCACAAGTAATATTGTGCTTCTCCTTGCTTTGCCTGTCATGAAATTTGTATTAGTGTTTTTATTAATCACAGTATCAATTGATTTGGMACATCTTCCAGTTACTGTCTAATTCACCGTGTTGTATTCCAATATATTATTATAGCACTCTTGCTTGCATAGTTATATTTTACCAGGGTACTTTAAATGCCTTGCTACTAAAAAGAACAGTGTGTACTTCAGTTTTCATTTCATTATGTTTAAGTATAACTGTTCTAAATCAAGATTTGTAAACATAATTCATGTTGCTTTGGATTATCTACTGTTAACAGGTTTCGTTTGTCATCATTTGCAAAAGCTGCAGCATAAAACACTTCAAATATGAATTATACAGTTACAGGTTGAATTTAATTATTTATGAGCAAGTATAAAATATTTAAGCAATTTCTGTTACTAAGCAATTAAAACTGGCAAGCTTGTGATGCCCCTCCTAACTAATCTTTTAATTAACGACATGATCTATTTCTATTGCACTCTGTACTATACTTACAATAATTGTAACTGTGTGTGCCATATTTTGCTAAATATACTTTCTACTTACTTATTCATCTTAATACCTCAGGGCTACAAATAAATAAGCTAATCAGTATATTGTACTATTACTGTTACTTGGTTGCTGGTATCTGAAATAACAATAGGAATTAAATTGTACCAGAACTGGCAGAACAAACATTTAGCACATTTTCAGGAATAGCCTTTAATTATAACAGTTTACTCACAGAAATTTTTGTTTGTTAAGTAGTTCTAGCACTACAACCATAAATGACTACTTGTTTTACTGGATGCATTACTTTAACTTGTATCGCTATTTCTTCCGTAATAATCCTCACTAAAATAGAATTGAGTACATGTATGAATAACTAGCACGTCACTGCAAAATCATTTAAAACAACTTGTACCTATTTGTAAGGTTATTCTGATGTTTGGTTCTAAACAAAGGTTTTGAATATGAGAAAAAGATCCTTATGAAGCATCTGTAAAAAAAGTTGCTACTCTATGTCAAAAGTTAAGTATTATCTTTGAATATAGAATTGAATATAGAATTATATTCTATTACATTCTATATTCAAAGGTATTATGTTGAGATGAGAACATTAAAATTTAATATTTAGCTACAATGCATTCTGTAATATAGTATGGTAGAGCTAAGATCTTTTTTGTTTTGTTTAATACTTAATCAAGAATCCCATAAAAGGTGGCAAATGCATGGGTACACATTGAATGAATACAGATGAGCATAATTGTCAATAAAAACAATTTTAAGATATTCCCTAGAAAAGTAAAATGTACTAAATTGTGGACAACAAATGATTACCTACTGCACAACAATCTCAGATCAACATGTTCATTATGGACACATCCTTTTATACATAACTGTAAAAGTATATTTTGGATGTTTAAGCGTTGCTGTGCTTATACATATTGAAAAATTGAAAGGCATCCCACAAAAAGGAAATTAATTCATTAATTTTTTTTGAATTTGACAAATAAAATTGATTTGTCAGCATTATTACAAGTATTTTGTTTGTAGTGACCCTAATAGGTGTTACAAATTTGAATATGGTGCTAATTTCAATATTTCAATACAGCTAATGAAAAAATCACATAATTTAATGCAGGTAAATTTTTAACCATTCTTCAACAAAACATTAATTTATTAATTATGCCTAAACGAGGATCATGTTTATTATGAGAAGCGATTGTGCAAAATGATCTGCATAAAAGCTGGGCAACACATTAGAACTTCACACTCTGAAGAGTCACTATATTTATATTTAATGGTAGAGTAGTTTAAGTTTCATATCATATTCAGGTAAAAACCTAAGAACTCTTGCTTCCTACTGGTTTTTCAATTCTGAGTTGTCCTAGAGGCTGTGTGTTTCAACTCACATCTTATAAAAGTAGATCTTGACACCACCATTGCATCCAAAGACTCGTTCTTAAAAGCAATCATTTGGTTGAACACTGCTTACAAATTATGCACAAACACACTAATAAGTAGCATTAAGTAATTTTTCCGTTGTTTTAGCTATAAAGCTGTAACTGCCATTTCTCTGTTACATCCAGAATTGCCAGCTGCCGGTTCACCACGGCTTCTGACACTCAACTATAGCTACGTTTGCGATGCTGACGCTGGGTTGATAGATTCCTTGACTATTTGAGGTGACTTTGATTTGGTATCCAAAGAGTCATATATTGGATATTCACAGCATAATATGAATTTCAAAAATTGTGGCACTTCAATATATATTGATGGAGGTATTGGTATCAAAGGTGATGTAGAAGCCTTGTAGAATCTATATTCAGAAATACTGAAAGTGTATTGATATGTCAGTAGCAACTTACTTTCACACAAATAAGTAACACTTACTCTCTGTATTTTTCATCAGATGATCTTTCTAGCAGTGGAATTCCAGAGAGAAATAATATAATTAGAGATGTAAAAATAGGAGACAAAATAGCCACCCACTCTACGCCTTCCAGCACATTCAGTGATATTATGAATATACCCCACCAGAGAACGATTTCACCAAAATAGTTGGGGTGGCGAGAAAGTCTCCAAAGACCTGTAATAAATTGACTTCGGCATTGTGCAATTTTAAATATAAAAAAATTAAATAAAATTTTCTACACGAATACCAAGTACTTAATAATAGTAATAATAGGTTTGTTTCAACAAGAGCAATTCAACAGTATAAATTAAGCCTTCCAATTAATAGAACTGTTATTTCTTGACTGTTCTGAGGCATTAGTTCAATGTATTTCATCAGACAACGAACTGAATTCACAATTGGTTCAGAACTGAACTACCTACTTATTGTAGAATTATACGCTATTCAACACAAAAGCATTCACGAATGTAGCACCAAATAAATTCCAACACATTATGTGGTTATTTATGATATGGCAATGGACACCAGCGTTAATCCGTTGATAACTATAATTACAGGTTCATAAGGTTTACTCTTCAGTTTTGCATTATATTCTTATTCAGGAAAATAATTATGTGAAAATTTGTAAAAATTACAAATTATTAAACAGAAAATATGTAGGCAAGTATTTTTTTGTACTTTAGTCGATTTGTCTCTGTTTTAAGTAGTTAAATCACTAATGAACGAAACTCTTGAATAGCAGTTAAGCATTTATTTAAAATCTTAGATTAAACTACGAGTATAACCATAGACATTTGAAATGAGTTTCTAGAAACTCCTATGTCTATCCGGAGCATTATGTTTCAATTAAAATTAAATTTCTCCATAAAATCATTCCTTTTTTATCAATCAAAAATTTGCATTGGACTGCATAATTAAAATTCATTGTCAAATAAAATGTGCTAAAATGTGGTGCAAAATTTAACCAAAAGAAAAATTATGAGAATATTAGATTGACATGTTTTACTTCTTTTTTTATTTTTATTTCTTATAATATACGATTAATAATCAGGTTTTGAGAATTTTTTCTTTCTACACATTTTTTCTAAGACAAACAGTCCTCATGATATTAGCAAATATATATAAATTTTAAAATTGTTTTTTTCCAAATAACTCGAAAATTATTAACTTAACAAAAAAAATACGAGTCCTTTCTGATCAGAAATTTGATTTTCTATATAATACCACGTACGAGCAGGGTCCAAAATAGGTTTTTTGGAAATATTTCGAACACTTTTTGTGAGAAATTTTATTTCCTATCTGATGGTATTTTCATTTTTTGAATATATTAAATATATTCGGAGATATTTAGGGAAAACCGTTTTCTTTAAGTGACGCTTTTTTGCTAATATCTTCTAAACAGTTTGCTGTACTGAAAATTTATAAGAACGAATAATACTCGCAGTTATACTAATAATCACATACTAAAATGGAAAAAAATAAAAATTTGCAAAAAGGGTAGTTACCCCCCAATTTCGTCCCCTTTCCGATACCCTACTTACCCCACAAACAATAGGTCGCTTTGGGTGGTTGAGATTTATACGTTTGCCAAATTTCAAGTTCATATATTAAGTTTTTCAAAAGTTATCGTGACCGCAAACAATACCACAGATACAGACACACAGACAATAAATTTTTTGCTCAAATTTTGTTTTTTTGCATTTCGATCATTTTAATGCGAATGAGCAAATAAAAAATTTTGAAAATTTTTTTCGCGTTACAATACTTCCCATCCGTTGAATGTGGAAGTAAAACTAGTACTTAAAGAATAATAGGTAAACAGAAGACAAAAGTGTCACTTGCTTGCAAATTACTGGAATAACTTCTTTAAGCAAATCATAAAAACACCTCAAATCAAATTAGAAAGAAATTAAAAATCTGTTTTATGAGAAAAGTGATGTTAAATAAATTAGTTTTGCAAATGATTCACATAATAACGCTTGTTTTGTAAAGCTCACCATCATTACACCATTTTCCTTGATTTACAGGATCTTGTCGAAAAGAAAACTTCTGTAGATCAGCATAGGTTTCAGCCAGCAATCCGGTCACAAAGAATCCTGTTCCTGTTGAATCCAAGGTGGTCATTGTTTTTGGTGCTGGTGGTGATGAGTGTTTAGGAGAATTAATTATTATAACTGGAAGACTCACAACATACACCCATACAGCCTTTCAAGAAATACAGAGCATTAAGGTTATTTAAGCCACAATTAGTAATGAATACCCACCTGAAAAGTCCAGAAAATAGCAAATCTGATGGTGTTGCTCTTTTTGTCGTCAAATCGTTTGTCTCTTCCGATTTTGATTATTCTATACAACAGATAGCCAGATAACCGTGCTCCCCAAATGCAAACAAAAATTGTTACCATTAATTGTCGGCTATCATAAGTTCTCTGAAAAAAAATGAAAAGCTAGTTTTTAGTATTTAGTAAAATGATTAATAAGACTTCTGTAAGATTCTGATGGAAACATATACTTACTCTCCCACTCTGTCCAAGAAAAAATGTCAAAAGAGCCAATATAATAAAATTAATGCCTCCTGCAAAGTCCGTTACTTTATCCATTTGAAATGTGGCTGCTACTGTGAAGAAAACAATTTGCATGGAGACCGTCACTATTGCACTAATGGCAAAGTGATCCACATCTAGTATATCCACAGCCATTCTTACTAATATTTAATTCATTTATCCTAAAACATAAATAGAAAACAAGTATAAATTACTGAAGATTTTTCTTTTACTATAAATTATTAGCATAATATGTAACATCAGGCATATTTTTCACAAGATTTATCAAGAAACGTAGTGTGATAGTCAACTTTCACATGAAATATATACTTCTAACAAATTATAGGTAGCATTTGTAAGATATTATATTACATTACAGCGCTGCCTTATAATATAAGTTGGGTGTTATTAGTATATTTTTTTGCAAAAGACAAATACCTCACTGTTTTTTGTATTTGTTTCAATGTCTCCTTTTTAGATTATCTCGATTATTATTTTTATAAGTACTAAAGTACTGGGTAAGCAGGCTAATTTAAACTGAAAAAATAACTTGCTTTGGTCGGGACTCGAACATGAACTTCCTATAACATATTTCTGGTGTGTTTCTTTATATTGCCGAGGCGTTAAAATCCAAACCCAGCAAGTATTATATGAATCATGATATTTAGGCAATAAACCATCAACCATCATCCAGTACATTTGCTGGCAAKATATGTATATCTTACCAGCAAATGAATGAGGGCYGGTTGGTTGTATTTATTTTGTTGCTAGGAGACTAGATGAACTTAGTTTATTCATGGTAGAATTCCACACGCAACACTGTTTCAAACTGTTTCTTCTTTTGTTTATTACGTCTGATTGTTGAAGGGAGCAACAAATCTTATTATTAATAGATAATTGCTATGATTTTTGCAACAATTCAATTTAAAATTCCACTTAAAGTAAAAAAAAATAGTAAACCCTCTGAGAACCCGGAAATCGCTACCTGTACAAATAGTCATTTACAGTTTATTTTAATCAGTTTTGCATAGTCACATATAAGCTAGAAAAGTGACAAAGAAACAAACAGTTTAAAGTGCACATGAACTTTTTTGCAGACATTTGCATAACATCTTCAGATGCAACATGCAACAACTAACAATTTTGGAAACAAACGTTTTACTGCACCAGTAAATTTTAGAATATTATTTGACAACTGATTTTATATATTATATTCAGATTTACATAAAACAGTAACATATAGAAAAAATTTCAATGACACTCTTTATATGTATGAATGCTTTGTCATACAAACCTTGATTTAACATCTCCACTTATCGGGCAACTATACAAAATAATAAAATTTGTTCAATAAAATGTAATAAAAAAAATTATGAACCTATACCAATATAGCATATTCACCTTATAATAATCTTTCTACTGACTTTAATAGTGCTGTTATAAAAAGTGAATCCCCTAATGTATATTCAACATACAAAAAAATAGGAAGAAAAAGTGATGATATGCTTTATAATAAATTTTCTAATAAACATTTTCGTAATTTGTGTTATTTTTTTTATTTAGAGGAAACCATCTGTCTAATTTGTCTAAATAAATTACTACTGAAAATGTAGTTAACATGTACCTATAGATATAAATACCTAATAATATTGCTGTATAATAGGACATTGTGACAATAGTTAAAGCATCTTCTCATTTACAAACAATAAATAACATTGTTTAATTCATGAAAAATTCATTTGCCCGGTCACACAGTTTCACTGGATCGATATGAACAAGTAATATACATCAAAATTGTCCAATTTATTGCATTTATTGCAGATCATTCTGGATGGTATAGTAATGTGCTAAATTGAATGAAATATTACTGACACGTTTTTTAAAATAATTGTGTTACCTAACAACTATATAACAGAAATAGATTACCTATTATGATATGTGTACAAATATAAGTGGTAAGATTAACGATTTACATAGACTACCTGTTATACCTATGCTCTTGCAGACAAATTCCAGTTCGCTTTTTATTTCTCGCTAAAATTACTTGTATTTATTATCATTATTGCTATTCGCTATTTTATTTAACACTATAGTAAAGCAGAATTACTGCAGACATTTAGGAGCGTTTTAACTTAGGCCGTTATTGCTGCACTTGTCTACTTAGATAAATTATAATTATTTGCTAGTAAAAATGGCAAAATACGTAGGTACGTCAAATATTGCCTAGCTACTGTACTAAATGTTCTAAATAGATGCACAAGTGCTTACTATTTTGATTTTCCATATTTACCATTTCGTTTTTATTCACTTCACCTATAACCGTCTACAACAAGCATAAAATTATGAGTCACRGCCCCTGGGTGAATGTGGTCGACGACGACGGCGATGTCTCGCGCCTCGACTCTCGACGTTGTCGTCGTCGCGACGTCGGCTGTATTGTCATTACCAGTGTTGCCGGTAAAACAAATTTAGTAAGTAAACTCCCAACAAAGTAACGCCAACATGTCACGTGGTTCATCTACGGGCTGTTTTAGTGAAGAAATTAAAATACATAGAGAAAGATTTAGGTAACGCTTCAACAAACAACAGGACACGAATCAATCGCAATTCACCCGGTTACACTTGCGACCTTGCGAGTTACTGCGCAAACTCGTTGCCCAACAAACGAGCAACATGGCGACTTACTGGTCATCACAAAATTTTCTCGCACATGCCGTAAGATATTTAGCAGTCTAATCATTCTTTATGCTCATCGGTAATTTGGAATTATGGCGATTCTACTTCCACACGGATATGTTTGACAAAAGAAATGTGAGCAACCTTTCATTAAATTGATATTTGTCGCGCAGGCGATTGTACACCAACATCCAGGCTTGACTCTATTTGTGAGACAAACGACGATCGTCATCTTCATTCGTCTTTCGTTTATGTTTAGGTAAGTTTAAGAGAAAACAAGTAATTTATTTCAACAAATGAATCAAACCTGAAATTTTACACCTACCGTTTTTTTTAGATTAAACTCGTCACTTCACCTGCTTGCAACTATACACTATACTGGCGTCTCCGTTTGTTATACAAAGCATTGAGTTTATTACTCCGATAGGAATATTATAATCAAGGTACAAAGCTATTGCACAGTTCTGCGTTTTTAAGCGCATTTAAGTATTATTAACAGAGCATATTTCAATATACATTTTCAAAGGCGGGCTATTGAACACCTCGTGAGTGGAACGATGCGCGCGAGCGACCGAAACCCGTCCGTCTACAGTTAGCAGGGCACGGCTATCTCACAATAAATATCATCATTGACAGCATCGGATGCCGATGGAATCGCTTTAAGTTCACCATCGTGTGCTCACTGCTCCTTCCTTATTACTCCACATGCACATGTTGCAGCCAATCAGCCAAACAAAACCAACACTAGCCGAATCTGTTTAAATGTCTTTGGATAAAACTAGATAGAACGATCAACGATCAGATCCTGTGGATCAGTTCCAGTTTTAGGAGTGTGGTGTATGGACTATGGAGTACTAGCACTAGCAGCGTAGCAGCTAGAAGGACCGCTTGCTTTTTGCTTTCTACGTAGGTAAGTACCACGGTACACACAAACACGGTATGTCCGATGTCCGGTGACTAGATGCGTCTAGAGCCGCTTTGCGCATGACGTCACCTGCGCTGCAAACTCATCGAGGTGTCTGGAGTCGGGCGTTTACATTTTCAAGTGAAGCCAACATAATAGTCACATTCTAAGGTGGAATTGGAGGAAAACAGAAACGTAGAGTTAACCAGAGCAATACTCAATGCATCATGCGATTGCCCGTCTTCACGCGCATTAGGTGGTCCACTGTGCTACTGGTGTTTAGAATGTTCTGTATGTGTTAAGTAGTGTGGTGTAACTTTTTTGTTAAAAGAGCTTATTGCGAGCTGCTTAAGGACAAGTCGTATAAAAAATTAATCCAGGCTATGGTGCGGATGTGTCAAGTATGCAAAAAGGTGGGCTCTAAGGAGAAAACCGTATCATTTCACCGTTGAGCATTGTTTAGGTTATGTTTATATTTGTTGTCATAGGCGTCGTTTGATAAATTTAGCGAAATTAGTTACTTTATAGAGGAATACTTTTATAAAATGTAATGAAGTTGATAGTGAAGGATTAATACATATGGAATATGATTCCTGTTATTGGTAGACGTTTTAAAAATAAGTATTTGTAGGTAGAAGAAGAGAGCTGATGTGTTCGGAGTGAGTACTTCAGTGATGCCTGATGCGGATTTTGATTTTATGTATTTCTTTTTATTTGACAATAAATTTCATTTTCGCAGTTTCTGAATTTTTTTTCCTTATATTTCTATGTGAAGAATGTCGAGTGTTTTCTCGTTAAGTGTTGATTAACGAATACTAATGCTAGAACTGTGTTGATGCTTTCATTCGGCCAAAACTTTTTTCCCGCTTGTAACGAAATTAAAAAAGTGTTTGTTGTATAAAGAGATGTTTCTTTGCTTTAACTGAAAGATTGTTCGAAATATTATTGATGTACGCTCCGCTTTTGTTTTTAGTTGGAAATTAAATTTTCTCACTGTTGACCCTTTTATAACAGTACGGCAATGTACTTGGAGGAAAACTGTATCTTCCCCTCGTACCCGCGCTCCCCCACTGATCTCTAATTAACTAGATGTCGCATACTCGCATAAGTCATTCAAAACTGCGATAAGTAGCCACCATGCCGCAGGTACTCGTACTATCAATTTAACGGCGCGTTCAAATTTTAGGTTAGATCCTTAACTATATAATATGGTTATGAGTAAACGTAACATCCAATTTGTAATGTATATGTTTCTTACTCAAACACTACAACGATCATCTTTTGGAAATCTGCAGACAGATGATGAGTTCACGATTTTAACCGTCAATCATTAACGTTATATTTACCGCAGAAGCGAACCTTTGTCGAAATTTTAGTACAAGGACCAGCGGCTAGGCGCTAAAGTGGCGTAAATCTATCACAAATAACTTACATGCATTTTGGTATGTAAGCGACATCCAGTTATTTAGAGATAAGTGCAATAAGCTCTTTGCATACCGTGTTTTAGTGTAGCGTGCTAAGTACCATTGTCATATTAATAAATGGACACGACATCTTGGAACTGACGTCAAGACCAATGGTGCTGAGGGGAGCGCGGGTACGAGGGGGAGATACAGTTTTCCTCCAAGTACATTGGCGTACTGTTATAAAAAGGTCAACAGTGAGATAATTTTAACTTCCAACTAAAAACAAAAGCGGAGCATATATCAATAATAATTCGAACAATCTTTCAGTTAAAGAAAAGAAACATCATTTTGTACAACAAACACTAATTTAATTTCGTTGCAAGCGGGAAAAAAGTTTTGGCAGAATGAAAGCATCAACACTGTTCTAGCATTAGTATTCACTAATCAACACTTTACGAGAAAACACTCGAGATTCTTCAGATAGAAATATCCGAATCAGGCATCACTGAAGTACTTACTCCGAACACATCGGCTCTCTTCTTCTACCTACAAATATTTGTTTTTAAAACGTCAACCACTAACAGTAATCATTTTCCATATGTATTAATCCTTCATTATCAACTTCATTACATTTTATAAAAGTATTCCTCTATAAAGTAACTAATTTCGCTAAATTTATCAAACGACACCTATGACAACAAATAGAAACATAACCTAAACAATGCTTAACGGTGAAATGATACGGTTTTCTCCTTAGAGCCCACCTTTTTGCATACTTGACACATCCGCACCATTGCCTGGATTAATTTTTTATACGACTTGTCCTTAAACAGCTAGCAATAAGCCACTGATCTCTAAATAACTGGATGTCGCATAAGCAAAACTGTGATAAGTAGCCACCATGCCGCTGGTACTCGTACTATCAATTTAACGGCGCGTTCAAATTTTAGGTTAGATCCTTAACTATATAATATGGTTATGAGTAAACGTAACATCCAGTTTGTACTGTACATGTTTCTTACTCAAACACTACAACGATCATCTTTTGGAAATCTGCAGACAGATGATGACTTCACGATTTTAACCGTCAATCATTAACGTTATATTTACCGCAGAAGAGAACCTTTGTCAAAATTTTAGTACAAGGACCAGCGGCTAGGCGCTAAAGTGGCGTAAATCTATCACAAATAACTTACATGCATTTTGGTATGTAAGCGACATCCAGTTATTTAGAGATCAGTGCAATAAACTCTTTTTAACAAACAATTTTATACCACACTGCTCAACACGTACAGAACATTCTAAACACCAGTAGTACAGTGGACCATCTAATACGCGTGAAGACGGGCAATCGCACGATGCATTGAGTATTGCTCTGGTCAACTGTACGTTTCTGTTTTCCTCCAATTCCACCTTACATTGTGACTATTTTGTTGGCTTCACTTGAAAATGTAAACAACCGACTCCAGACACCTCTATGAAGCGCCGTTTGGGACAAAAATGATATTACATAAGGAAACACATTTTTGTGCACCTATTCAATATATTTGATATTATTTAAACTTTATTCTATAAAAATGTTTTTAAACGTAAGACTTTATAATAAAACTTGTAAACGTAAAACTTTTAAAAATAAAACTTTTAAATGTAAAACTTTAAAAACTAAAGCTTTGGAAATAAAAAAAAAACTTTTAACAGTAAAGCTTAAAAAAACTTTAAAAAACCACGTTCCTTTTTAGTTCTTCTAATGATACAAAGATGGCGTTCGAAACTCATATCTGTACCGCGGCTAAAACAAAAACTGCAAAGGTAGAAACTAGGAAACCACTGATCTCTAAATAACTGGATGTCGCTTACATACCAAAATGCATGTAAATTATTTGTGATAGATTTAAGCCACTTTAGCGCCTAGCCGCTGGTCCTTGTACTAAAACTTTGACAAAGGTTCGCTTCTGCGGTAAATATAACGTTAATGATTGACGGTTAAAATCGTGAACTCATCATCTGTCTGCAGATTTCCAAAAGATGATCGTTGTAGTTGTTGAGTAAGAAACATGTACAGTGTACAAACTGGATGTTACGTTTACTCATAACCATATTATATAGTTAAGGATCTAACCTAAAATTTGAACACGCCGTTAAATTGATAGTACGAGTACCAGCGGCATGGTGGCTACTTATCACAGTTTTGAATGACTTATGCGACATCCAGTTATTTAGAGATCAGTGGGTATAATAGACAAAATTCATAAAATCGTAGTTTATACGTTCGTAGGCGCAAGTGCAGCTCTATGTAGTTATGTTTACAGTGACTTTATAAAGTCACTGTAGTTCTACTACACAAATTGCGACATCTGTTAACTGTTTCTACCTATTACCTATGCAGTTTTTGTTTTAGCCGCGGTACAGGTATGAGTTTCGAACGCCATCTTTGTATCATTAGAAGGGTAATTATTTAGTATACCGGTTATTTACTTATCGAGCTGTAATTGTGCATACCCCTAGAAAGTGGCCTTCTGAACACGAATATGAAATCCGTTTCATGCGCTCGCGCTTAGTTTTCAAAAAATTAATTTTTCAATTTGGAACTACTTTACGACGCGGAGTAATCTCCCTTATGTCGCGCAGTGCCGCATGCTCCTTGACATCCGGTCGTCCTACCCGTGTGCGTTTTCAGGCAGATTTGGGGTTGTTTTTTTCACCGCGCGATTTTTGAGGCGTTTAGGCCGTGTTTTTTGCGCCGCGCGGGTAGGACACGGGTAGGACGACCAGATGTCAAGGAATACGCGACACCGCACAGCATACGAAAAACCCCGCTTGTTGTAAATCACGGCCTAAACGTCTTAAAAATCATAATGTAAAAACAAAACGACCCCCAAATCTGCCTGAAAAGGCACCCGCGTAGGACGATCGGACGGTAAGGAGCATGCGGCACTGCGCGACATAAGGGAGAAAACTCCGCGTCGTAAAGTAGTTCCAAATTGAAAAATTAATTTTTCGAAAACTAAGCGCGAGCGCATGAAACGGATTTCATATTCGTGTTCAGAACGCCACTTTCTAGGGGTATGCACAGCTCGATAGGTAAATAACCGGTATACTAAATAATTACCAAATTTTTTATTTATTTATTTCCAAAGCTTTAGTTTTTAAAGTTTTACGTTTAAAAGTTTTATTATAAAAAGTCTTACGTTTAAAAATATTTTTATAGAAAAAAGTTTTAAATATTATCAAATATATTGAATAGGTGCACAAAAATTTGTTTCCTTATGTAATATCATTTTTGTCCCAAACGGCGCTTCATACACCTACATCGGTTTTGAGTAATGCTGTTTGGCAGCGTCGTTGTTCATATCCACATTTTAAGCATTAAACATCTGATATTAACGGAATATTCGATCGATAATCAGCGTTTTGGGTTTTGGGTTTTGGGTTTTGGGTAAGTGCCTAAATTACTTGCGTGGTGTTGAACATTCTTCATGCCTAAAGACGTGTTTTATGCTTTTATGGTGGCGTCATATAACCTCAAAATTGTTGCAGGACTAAAAAGTAACTCTTTTCTGAAACATACATTTATGTCAATTTTTAACAATCAACAAAATCAATCTCTAAGTTACTTCTCTTTATTTACAGATATACACTTCTCAAAGGCCGGACTCTACATTATATGGCATCATTTTAGATTATACTAAGTATGAAAGCCGAGGTGAAAGTATCCTTACCCCTGATATCTCCCTTTAATCCACCAATGAATATCCTTGCTCTCTGATACATAAATAATGTGCTGGCTAATTATCACACTCTGACAAAAGCCAATAATCCAACAACAATAACTGTTACACCTTTATTACATTATTTTTTGTTTTAATATGTCCACAACAAAAATAGAACGTTACAGAAAATATGATGCTATGGAATATTTCCTACAACAAGTGAATAAACATATTAGACTTCCTTACACAGAAATAGAAATAAATAATAAGATTTTAGACGAGGTAAACTTAATAACTATACATGTTTACATTAATTTAATATTCAACCATTTCTAATTTTTAGGTAATTAGAAAAAACTTAGTAGTAGCTCTGGAACAGTCCGATCCTTTGTTTGGCAAACTTTTCAAGGAGATTGATTATGGTGGAAGTTATTATGAAGGATTGAAAGTAGGAAAACCAGAAGAGTATGATTTAAATTTCGTGCTTTTATTACCGCAACAGTACAATGCAAAAGTTGTGCAAAGTAATATCCCCGGATATGCACATCTGGTGTTGGAAAGTTTTAAAAGGTATACATTAACGTCTGGCACGACAATATATTTGAAGTGTGAATTTTAACAAAGAGTTTAATAATGTTGGTTTTATTAAGCTATATAATAGACATACGTAAAATATACAGGGTGTTCCATAATTATATTAGAATATTTTAAGTGGAGTTAGTTGAAGGCTATTTTTAGTTGTATCCTTTTTTCAGGTTTTTTTTATGAAGGGTAGAAACAAACAACCCCAATTTTTATTTCTTTCAAAACTTTTTTCTATATTAACTAAACCTATTAAAAATGTTTTCAATACCATTCTCAATTTAGAAAAATTATTCACTCTTATTTTTTTGTACGCATAATAGTTTGTGAGTAAAAAATAGTTTTATTTGTTAAATTTGTATTACTAATGTTTATTAAAAAATGTAGTAGCCATTGCTTGTTTTGTCAACAAAAGCATTCATTCTAGGTAGATTATGTAATAATTAATAGAAAAGTAATAAGTAGGTATTTAGGTAGCACCCTCATTTAAAATTTCTGATTCGTGCCTTTGGCCGAATAAATCAAAACAGGTGCAAAGTAMATGTAGTTTAATCATACACATTCAACATGCATATTGTGGTAATTAAGAAATACCAGMTTTTTTGTTGTGAGTTGAGCTGTACCATCGCCATTTTTGTATTGTCTKTTGTTTTAAAACCATAGGCAACTTTTGAAAAATGTAACATTTCTTCAGTTCTCAATATCTCGATTGGCTATGTAGACACAAAAGACTGTAGAGACATTTTTTATAGATAATTTTATTCTGAATTCAGTGGCATATTTAGAATTTTTTTAGGGGGTCAAATTTTTCTGATATAACACAAACTTGCATTTTTTAACGTGGAAATCGTAGTTGACTTTGATATGGTTGAAAAGAACAATTTTTTCTGATTAAGAAAATGTATACATTGTTAGGTTTATCTTTACTAATTTTGATGTTATTCCACTTTTTGTAATAATTTAATGAGATTTTACATTTTTCGTCAAAATGGATGTAAATACTTGATGATAAACAATGCGTAGGTACTTATCTCCAAATAAACAATCATTTTCATTAGTTACATGACCTCCTAGATTATCGATAAAAAAATGCATGAGCGCTCTTGGGAGTCTTACATATGTATTCAAATATGCATATATTATTTTTAAGGGATTAAATATTTTACTTAATAATATAAATTATATCGTGTGTTTTCTTATTCCATAGCCTCCTGCATGTAAACGTAAGATATGATTAAATTATTAAAAAAAATTGAATAATTCCAAAATTAGTAAAAATAAACTTAACAATGTATACATTTTTTTAATAAGAAAAAATTGACTTTTCAACCATAGCAAAGCCAACTATGGTTTCTATTTTAAAAAATGCAAGTTTGTGTGATATCTCAAAAATGTGACCTCCTAAAAATTACGGGGTATGCTACTGGATTCAAAATAAAAATATCTATAAAAAATGTTTTTACAGTTTTTTTTTGTATCTACATACCCAAGTGAGAAATTGAGAGCTGGAGAAATGTTACATTTTCCAAAAGTTGGCTATGGCTTTAAAACAAAAGACGATACAAAAATCGGGATGGTACAGCTGAACTCAGAACAAAAAAGTAATACAGTAATGTCGAAACCGCAACCCTCTAGCATTAATAGTTACCAAGATACCCTAGAATTACAACGAAAATAGGACACCCTGTACATAAAGAGAATATGTAATTAATAAAATATGAACTAATAACTGCTGTCTTTGAACCATGCGAATTGTTATAGCTGGCAGCACCATAATCCAGACAATTACGGGATAGGACAAAAACTGTCATATGGTCAGTGGGACATGAAACAACAGGGTCCAAAAGCAGGATGTTCTGGTAGAAGCAGGAGAGTTGGCATTTATAGGTAAGGAGTAATAAGCAAAAAAGTTATAAGGATTAGTGGTTTAAGAAAGTGAACCATAGGTGGCATTAGGTTATAATGTGTGATAGGAGGGATATGGGGGTATAACAGGTGTTCAGAAAGTAAGTCAGTGGCAAGGACAATGGTTATATGGTTGGGTTCTACACGTCCTTGTCATTGATTTTGGTTGCCATCTTCGAATTATTATTTATTATAGTGTTAAGAGCAGATTTTGTAAGGTCGTAACTCTGCTTCCATTGTATTTTCTATCGTTTTGTGCATGCCGAGTTTACAGTTTTTGAATTGATGTTTGTCAAGGTTAAGTTTGTTATTGGACGATTCTCTTTGTATTGCTTACGGTTTAAATGAACTTTTCAGTTATTTATATTAATAAACTTACTTGCAGTTTTTTCCTGTGTTCGAATCTCACAATTTTCTTATTACTATCTAGTAAATGTTACACAATGAAGATGATTTAGAAAATCTATTAAGTATACATTCTTAAAACTTTTGTTCTGTTGTAGAAATTTCCTAAGTGCAGTTATTGCAAACTAAAATTATACCAGCATCTTGATTAATCATAATTTTGATATGGGCTTTTTTTCCATAAAACTATGTCATTATACTAAATTGTATCGTTTTCAGTTTATGACAAAATCTAAGAGATTCAAAATTGTAATTTCTGGATTGCATAAGCTCCATATTAAGCAGCTTCTTACTAAAATAGGTTTACTTGGCTTGCTTCGGTCTAAGGAACATGCCATAATTAAAAATAATTCAATACCAAATACTTATCGTATCAATACAAAAAAATTTATGAATCAACTTGCATGAGTAATGATGATAAGCCTGATGCTATCACATATTTTAAGGTGTAATTGAAAATGCAACTTCCCAAAATCTGAACAATTGTTTGTGTCTACTACTTTTTAGCATTAGAAATTTTTAGTTTTCTATCCTGTAAGTAAAAAAAAGTGACATTTGTCTGAAAGTTTTTATATAGAAAGAGTGATGTTAAAAACTGAAAGGTTGAAAATCAGAAGAGCAGTAATCTTGAAATTTTGTGCAACTTCATATTTGTGCTAATTAATATTTTCATAGTTACAAATGTTTCTCAGAAAGTTTGAGGCTTAAAACAACTTACAATACTCTATTTACATTTAAAAACTGAAGTGACTGAAAGGTTGAATTTATTAGTATTCCTATATTTTAAAAGATATATGTTCACATTGTCTAGAATAAAGGTACTGTAATGGGAAATAGCTTGTGATTTGTTAAACTAGAATGCATCTGCATACTTCAACTTCGGCTGGCCTCAGTGGTATTTTTTGCCATGCACTCTGCATTAGACCTAAACCTGAACTGCAATCATGGATTATAACAATAACGAAACGGTTCCGTTTGCAGTTGGTTGCAGTGCAGACAGCATAACAGAGGCACATTTTACATGGTAGGGGTGGTAAGATTGTAAGAAATAAACTGATATATTGTATTAACAACATCTTACCACAATATCTGCTACGTATTTGCAAATGACCAATAGCCATATTATTTGGAACTAGCACTCTACTTATGTCATTATTTTAATAATTAGAATAATTGCCTACATTGCATGCTATAATGTTTAATTTAATAAAATTGTAGAACATTGGAAAAATGTATGAGTGGTAATTATGTTCTGTGCTCAAAAGTTAAAAGTTGGATGGAAGGAGCTCTTAAAAAGGTGCTAAATCAAATTTCGCAAAGTTCTGCTGGATGTGCTGTTTTAGTATCATTAGGTAATAGAAAAGTGTGGCTTAATGTAAGTTCTAGAAACATTTTCAACAAGCCTTTACATAAACGAAATGGTTACAGGTGAAATATGTTAAAAATGGACCTGCTTTAACTTTAATGATTAGAGGACAACATCAAGGAAACCCTATCATAATTGATGTGGATTTAGTCATATCATTTTGTTTTAATAATGATAATTGGCCAAGGAACTGCAAACCTAACCCATATCCTGCTGAGCAGGTATTGTAATTTTTCTTTTAAGGTAGAGCAGATTTAATTGAATGTGTCTATTTACAGCCACATTTTTATTTGATACCAAAGCAACCATCCTCTCATGGAAATGATAAATATTGGAGATTGTCATTTCCAGGCCAAGAAAAACAGAAAATCACCGGTTATCAAAGAATAAAACCTACAATACGTTTACTAAAGGTTAACTTTTCTTTTATATCTTAATACTCATATCATATATATGTACAGGGTGAACCATTTTCTTTGGGTTTGCAGGATACAAAGTACCTAAAGGGTAAGGGATATTGAAAACTAATGTAGATGTCTCAATCAATTTTTTAAACAAAATTCAATAGTGCAAGCAGAGCTTGGCTGACTTGTATTGTTTTTGATATATAGGGCACTTCTCAAATGGTCGATTTTTATTGGTGCTCGTATCTCATATCTTTCATACAATAATTATTGAAAAACTATTTTAACCCTTTCGAACTGATTTTTTTTTTAGTAGCATAAAATTTATCTCGCCTTTACTTGTCCAAAAATATAACATTGTCCTGGTATTAACTTTCTGTTATATAAGGTTTTCCAATAGGGACGGGCCGATGTTGAAATGGAATAAAACAAGCTGTGTGTGAGGTATTAACGAAATTCTTTTTTTATTTGAAAGGCCCGTGTATGCCATTATGTATAAAATATTACATCATTCATAAATCCGCCGCGGCTTCTCACGGTGGCACGAACCCTAGAGGTCCAATTTTCAATTACTCTGCCGCATAGATCCGGCTGAATTTGAGCAATGGCATGGGCTATGTTGAACTTGAGGGCATCAGTCGATTGTTTTTGGTACAGACATGAGACTTAAGAAAACCCCACAAGAAAAAGTCTGGCGGGGTCAAATCACACGATCTTGATGGGCAATTCACGTCACCTCTACGAGAGATAACAATACCCTCAAATCGATCATGCAGCATGTCTATCGTGGCGTTCGCAGTGTGGCAAGTAGCGTCGTCCTGCTGAAACCACATGTCATCCACGTCCATATTGTTTAATTTAGTCACCGGCGGTGACTGTGGTTGCCTCACCAATGTTGTTTTCAAAAAAGTATGGACCAATGACGCCGCCAGTCCAAAATCCGCACCAAACAGTCACTTTTTGTGGATTCATTATCATCTGTTGAACTTCGTGGGGGTTGGCGTCGTCCCATATACGACAATTTTGCTTGTTAACAGCCATTCAGCCAAAAATGCGCCTCGTCGCTAAAAATGATTTTTCGCCCAAAGTTAGGATCCTCTTTCAAATGGTCCAAAGCCCAATTAACAAACAAACGGCGTTGTCTGTGATCGTTAACTTTGAGCTCTTGGGTCAGTTGGATCTTGTATACAGGTGCAGGTTCAAGTCCCGACGCAAAATCTACCAAGTTGAAGTCTGCGCACACTTTTAGTGACAACGGCAATGTTTTCGACCTATCTGGTGTTCCTTGTACGTAAGGGTGCTGGCTGAACGTTTACGGAACCAGTCGTCTCAAATTTGGCCATCAAACGTTGAAGAGTCGACTTTGAAAGGCCCCCGCGTCTGCCATAAAATGGACGCAACGCTCACAAAGTTTTCACTAATGAACACTCATTTTAAAAATAGAGTTTTATCTTTTGGACATGTTGCTCAATCGTGTAACTTGACATGATGATTTGGCTGTGACTGAATAACAAACATATTTGACAGCGGTCGCTATAACAACACAGCCGTAACAGCCTGTCAACATCGACCCGTCCCTATTGGAAAACCCTATATATATATATATATATATATATATATATATATATATATATATATATATATATATATATATATATATTGTGTTAGCGTACCAAATGGCATCCGCCCTATCGCCCGGCACTTTGGCATCCACTGATATACACGCCGTATATCCCATGTATTTTGTTGTACTGACTACGGCCCTGTTGACGTCCGGTACAGCTAGCGCGTGAGGTTGCATCCTTCTATACATATTATACAAAAAAAGGTTAGGTTGGCAGCCGTATATTACAAGATGGCATCCTTCGCACTGTTGCCGGATAATTTTCGTAATGCGCAACACCCGCACTAACCATATTCTAAGCAGTTTAGAGTTTCGCATTAGTTGTGGCATATAATTATTTTCATTTGGAAGCTTATTTATTGCACACAAATATTGTATTAATTTTTGAGACCTGTTGCCTAAGTTTAAACGTGGACAGAGTCATTTTAAAGTCGGCGTATCCTAAAAACACCTGGAAGGGAAATGACCAACAGATATTCGATAAAAATAGTTTAGATTTGCCTTGTCTATCGCAAAGGGTCGCAATCGCTGAAGTAAATTGAAAAGAATGCAATTTAATTAAAAGTTAAAATATTAAGATGGGTTTAAAACCCATCTCCTAAAATGTATGCATTATTTAACACAAATTTTGTCTGAAAGATTTTATCTACTAAGATAAAGCTCCTAATATGTTTTAAACTATTAAAACTAGGTTTACCAACTTATTATGTCTAAAACAGAATGTTACTCAACAATTTATTTCGTTATCATTGCATTTGCAAAAAATCAAATAGCAGGATATGTAAATGGGAATAAATTTTACACAGATTTGATGAATATCGTCATTTTCTATCTAAAACAAAATTATGCAGAAAAAACAAACAGAGAATATATTTCACCCTAGGTTAATGGTTCTTGGCATCTTTCATATTACGAAATTGATACTCTTGAAACAGAGGTTCCAAATCTGATGGGTAGGTGCTGGTAGCTTATATGAGAATTATTAATTTTGCATTACATTTTATTTTTTTGCACATAAAACGACTTATATGCTATTCTTGCATCAAAAAACAACATGCTATCAACAAATAAGAATGTAAATACTAGTGCCTGTGTGCATCTTTTTTTTGGAACCTTATCACATTCAAACATGTATACTGAACATGAGATAGAAAGACAAGATATAGGAGCATTAAATATAAGTTTTTAATGTGGTCTGMTAAAGTTTATAACAAGGAACAAGTAGTAGATGCACTATTTTTTTAAAATTAATTACCGCTTTTCAGTTTCAATATAGATTAAATTTCCTACTTTATTTGTCGCTCAAGAAGTCAGCTATACTCTATAACTTAAGAAAAATCATATTTATTGGAGCTGAAAATTCTTGATTTTGTTGGTTTATATTAAAGTACCTGTCCTTTCTCGCCATCTTGCCGTAAAAATAAAAGATAAAAATGTGATTCGATTGCACATTACTTATAATTACATTTATTTAATATTACATTTTGGTTATTGGAATGAAAGCGATATTTATTAATTACAAAACAGAAATTGAAAAACATCATCCTTATCCTCTACATCACAATAATTGGATTTCTTCTGTATCAGACAAGTTTTCTCAAACCAGTTCCAAGTTATTAAATATTAAATAAGCAGCTATAGCTCAAATTCATATATGTTTTAGCCGCACTGATCACCATTAGGTTCAACCTCGTCTAAGCATTAACAATCCCTAAATATAAAAGGTAACGTTGACGCAGTTATCACCTAATTTGTGTGCAGAGGGCCGAAGCAGTTTGTTAAGCAAAACGTATACAATTTTTCTTCCAACAGCACAAATTGCTTTAAAAATAACTAAGCAATTAAGAAATAAATATATATATTAGACGCCAATCACGAATTTTATTATTTCTAGGATATCATATATAACTTGTTGCATCTCAAGTCTTTGTAAGTAAAACGTAAAAACACGTACAAATAGCGAAATAATAACATCAGCCATAATTTATGACAATGCAATGAAGCAGTTATAATAGAATTGTGGGCCTGTTTTGCCGGCTTGCCTGCCGTTTGCCGTAACAGATATTTAAATTCGGACTATCAACCATTTTATGACAGGGACCGCAATGAGTCTATAAGCTCATACAGTGCTCATGTTGACAAATGGTCAATCAATTAGGTAGCTTGGAAAGAAGCTGTCTCGCTCGATTTATCAGATAATTCTAAAGATCGTTTCGACCTCAAACGATCATTATCATTATAGCGTTAGATGTGCAAAATTTTGCTTCTGTTGCATATTTTACAGGGGTTGTAAAGTAGCGTTGTAAAATCCTCTGCCCTGGAATTTGAGGGCCGATTTCCTAGTTTCGGCAAAGTCAAAGGCGTACTGGACGTGGGAATTTCTATTTTCGTATTTGCCAATTGTGTTTTCTGATGCTGACCTATTTTATTTCTAAAAGATCTAAAAAGTTTTGTTTTTTACTTTTCCCTTCGCAACGTAAGATTTTGATGTCGTTTTCAGCAAAACCTGTTTTGCTTTTATTTGAATATTTCGACCAAGATTAGAGACAATGGCGAACCCATTCAACGTAAAATAACTTTGATGCATGCAAATTTCCACACTATTTAATTGTTATGTTTTCTGTGTTTGATAGGTGGCAGTTTTCTATTAAATTTTTGATAGAGGTATAGAAGCGAAAAGATTAGACACATCAGAAGACACAAGGAAAGCATTATTTGGTACTGATAATTATTTTACCTTTTTCGCGAAACCTATTATGGAATTCTTCAAGCTGAATAGATTGGCATTCAATTGAACCTGTTAAAACGTTGTTGGTAAATTTGCGTAATGGATCATTAATGTAAAAAACGACCGGTCTGAGAGTTGAATTTTTGGGAGACCATATAGAATTGGAATACAGGGGTTCATTATTCTTAATTTGTACTTTTCTTCGTTTAATATCAAGTGTTTCAAAGATTTTACAATGCTAGTGACATCTATTTGGATCTAGCCTGTGAGATCTGAATCAAACTTAGAAAAGCTTTTTGTATTCAATGAATCACTTAGTTTAGTTCGGTATTCATCTGGTTTTAATAAATAGTGAATTATCTGTACATTTTTGTTTTATGCTTTTTTCGATTTCTACATTTTATACGAATAGCAGCGTTGTATTCATTTGATATCGTATCTGCATCCGCGTACTTTTCGTCTTTCGTATCTTCAGTTGACTTATTAGTCCAACGCTAATTCTGATTTCAAATTCTTTTCTAGACACTGGTAAAGTTGAGTTACATTTTAGATTTTTATTTAATTATTTTTGTTTTGCCTGTGTAAAATGTGCATTCGTAAGGTTGACTAAACGATTATTGAATTTAAATTCGCACTGGGGATTAACCGAGTTGATTTTAATTCTATTTTCTATTTGATGAGCAAACTAGCATTTGAACATCGCTGTAGATGTCGTTAGTTATCTCATAAAAATTATGTTTAGCAGTTTTTATGTAATTATTTGTCAACTAATTTTAAATGTTCACCCGGGTTTTGCTGACGTGTGTGCCACTTTCTGATTTCCAAGTCGATCCAAATGGTTATTGCTCGCTGTATGGCCCTTTTTTCACAAGTTATTGTTACACTTAATATTCATATAGCCTGCTGTAAAACCATAGAACTTACATTGATTATTAAACCAAATAGGATTAGATCACATTTACTTTAAGTAAAGTCTCTTTGAAGACAAATACCAATTTACCCCACTGGCGGTGAGACTACAAAGAATGCTGTACAATGTTAATATAAATGATAAATAACATATTTGCGCCGCAGAAAATTATTTTAACGGTGTTAGTGTTTGCGTTTGCGTTAAACATAGGTTGAATAGATTCGGAATAAAAGTAATAGAGATAATTAAGTGCAATTTGGGACGTCTTGTTAACAATAAACCAAAAATCAAAAGCGGTATTTACCAACTAAAATGTATGCAATGCGATATTGTATACATAGGACAATCAAGTTGAGCTATTAAAATAAAAGCACAACAGGTGCCATTGCATAAAAATAATCATTATACTWACATGAAAACGATATTTCGAAAGGGAAGGTAAAAAAATGAACCTTTTGGAGCTTTTGAAAATAAAGCAGTCTGAATCAGAAAAAACATTTGGCAAATAAGGAAATAAAAATTCCCACGTCCACCACACCTTTGATCTTGCCGAAACTAGGAAGTCGGCCCTCAAAATGCAGGTCAGAGAATTTTACAACGCTACTTTACAGCTCCTGTAAAATAGGGGACGTAAACAAAATTCTGCACATCTGAGTTTAGTATAATGTTGTTATCTATCTGGTAATGTCTGTTTGAGGTTGAAGCGATCGTCAGAGTTATCTCATAAATCGAATGAAGTAGATAAAGCACATACATTCAATCGGCTTCAATCAGTTTTCAAGCTACCTAAATAGTTTCGAGATAACTGCACTACAACACCCTGTAATGCTTTCCGTCCTAACATCGGATGAAATGTGCCCTTAAATTTAAATTTTCCTACAACAATCGCCAGTATCTCATTCATTACTAGCACTTGTATTTGGACAAACGTGAAATTGCTCTTTCCGTGTTCCAACACAGACGCCAAAGAACTATTTTTACGTGCGTCTCATTGAAAGTAACGGGCCTTTGGTGCATAAAACCGAAAAATAATTTCTAAACCAGCGTTATGAAATGCTCACTATGTAGAACAGAATCATTAGGAAATTACTGTAAGCACTGACCGCGTTTAATTTTGCGCTAAACGAAAAGCTTTAGATGGTGCACTCGTTGAGACATTAGAACTACTTAGATTAGAAACAAGCTGAAGGTTTTACATGTAGTTTGCTTTCAGTTTAACTATTTGAAAATATCCGATTAAGAGTCTGAAGCTTGTTTACAAGCAACCTACCATATTTCCCGTACGCACCTAAAATTCCACGAGTCTTCAAATTTCACCGCTACTTACAGGCTAACGATGACTTAACGAATACCTATTAAGCCCACAGAAGCTCTGCTTATTATCATTTTACTAAGTTATTGTTTGTCGGTTATTTATTATTACATACAGTAGTAATTTCACAATAATGATTTATGTACTGTAGTTACGCTGTTTACCACCAAATAATTCGAATGCACAGTTTTCTCATTTCAGTACTACTATACTATAGTATCAAACCAGCAAATATTTTAGTGTAATACGTGAGTATGATGTAATGTAAAAATGGCGTTCAATTCGCTTTAATTGACCTTGAATAGCAATTTTTTCGTTTATTTTAAACAATTTGTATTAAAAAATGTTTGGATTTTAAGTGAAGGTTTCGATACTTTAGTTATAAAAATAAAATTATTAAGCGAGACGAATAAGTGTATTCGATGTGATTGCCCTTTTTTGCAAATGCTTAAAATACTGAGGTCTTGTCTAAATCATCTCATAATTTTTTTAAGCTTTCTTCTATGTCATAATGTATTTACTAAATAATTTCGCTGTGGAAAATGAAAGGTGCAAGAGAATTCATATGCCCTCTCAAAACATCTACTTATAATATGAATCTTTGTTTTTGGCAGATTTTGTTTTAAACACGCTTATGCAGTTGTTCTATCTGGCCGCGTATGCTTTGCGCTTTTTGATGAACTCCTATCCTATTTTACGCAGATACCCTTATGCATTACCGTTTCACCTTCGTTTTGTGAGAAATTAAGCGCCTATTTTTTAAATAAACTGTAGTAAAAGGCTATTGCATCATAAAAAAAACATAGCACCGAAAACACTATAAACGTGTGGTACGACAAAGGCCTGCTTATTCTTTTTAGTACTTCTTAGACATTTTCAATTCATATTTATTCAAAAATGCTTAACGCGACCCATAAAAGAGCACAAATCTCGCTAACTTTCCAAAATACAACGTACCCAGCAAGTACGCATAATTGCCAGTTTTCCTGGATGCCATTCTGAGTGCAATCTCGACCGCTCATGTATATACCGAATGCGATGGTCGCGCCAACTACAGAAGACTGCGCTGAACTAGGCAATATACAAAGAGTCGGGGTTGGTGCAAAATAACGTCCGGCTAAATTTCGCTTCATTGGATGGAGAACAACCCATAGTAGCCGTCCTTAAAATATTTCATGTGAGTCAAGGTGGCATCCGTATATCGGATGCCACCTTACCCCGGACGCCAACTTTACCTCTATTTTAACATGGGAGGATGCCAACTTGTGCGCGAAATATATATATATATATATATATATATATATATATATATATATATATATATATATATATATATATATATATATATATATATATTGATGAACGCCTACGCTGTCGCCTCCGGGATACGCACGAGGCTACCTAGCATCTGGGTAAACCAATCTATATATAAGAAAAGTAAATATATATTTTTGTTGAGGGGGATGTGTAGAATTAGAATCCGGAGAGAGGGGAAAAGATTTTTGAGTTTTGAAAAATTTTATATAAGAGCATGGCCACTACGTTGACGCCTCCACAATACGGGTACCGCGTGGTCCTTGTCACCTCCTGTAGTGTTGCCACATATCCAGAGAGACGACAAGGCGACCGGAGGAGACAACGTGCTGCCGTTGCCCAAATATCTAAAAATAGAATCTATATATGCAGTCCTGTTGCAAGCTCGTTGGTGCGGTAGTTTCTGATTCCACACGACAAGGCAACTCCCACTACTACGCGTAAAAGAGTGACATCACTGGGATTTCTATATTTGCGGAATTTGTTCTCTTACGTTTATCAGCGACAAAAACTAATACTTCAATACATTGTTGCTGACGCTGCCAAAGATGGATGGGGAAAAATTACACAGAAAACTAGTAATAGATCCGCTGATAAAGTAATATATATCTGCTTGCCCATAATTTATAACTTATTTTAGGAAGAAAATCATAAGAACACTAACATTAACATTTTCAAACAATGGCCGGCGATTTGTTCATTAGCATAAAAAAATATTACCAATTGCAAAATTTTTTCGGTCATATAAGTATTGTAACTTGCTAACTTAACAATTTGATCATTTCTGTACCGCTACTTACTGCATAGTGCATTTTTTTCGCGGAAAGGCATATTTTTAAAGTAGAATTTAACAATTAGGGCAACATAAATTTAATATGTGATACGAACAATTTTTTTTTCCCCAAACAGAGCAA
The DNA here is from genome assembly GCA_025024175.1 of Rhyzopertha dominica. Classification (NCBI taxonomy): domain Eukaryota; kingdom Metazoa; phylum Arthropoda; class Insecta; order Coleoptera; family Bostrichidae; genus Rhyzopertha; species Rhyzopertha dominica. Next base: position 24,584,827 of record QCXZ01000003.1, read on the forward strand.
TAAACCAACGCACTTTATTTTTTTAATTTTAATTACTACACTATCGGTTTACATCGTTATCACCAAAGGATGCAATTTTTCAGTTCTTATAACATGCAAATAATTGTAAACTTCTGCTTTCTTAACCTTTAAACAATTAACCGTCCTTTCTCTTTCCTTTTTCCGCAAATTAACATTTCCCTTGTTTTAATTTTAATAATATTGTAAGATATGAACTGAGTAATAGTTTTCATTGGTATTTGGTTAAAACGCACGAGGAACAATTGCATAAATATTGTCCATTAAAGCACAATCAAGACTGGGTTGCTTTTAACTATCCGATTAAATAATTTAAGCATGTTTCATAAAAGAAACGCATTTAAAAGCGATGAGGCTTTGTTAATGTTATTATTATATTAATTTATACTTGTGTTCAATAGCCTTTGCATTTTAGACTTTTCTGTTAACGTAGCTTTTAAAGGACATCCAATAGTGGGTACGCACAAACTTAATATTATTTTGCCTAATTACTTATACAGATCGGTACACAACATTTACGCAGCATGAAGAATTAGATTTTCATATAGGATGCATTAGGTAACTTCATAATTTGTACTTACGTATTACGTTGCAATTTGTAACTTTATACATGGCTAAAACATCAAGATAAAAAAAGATCTGTGGAAGGCTCCATTTTATGCAAAACAATAATACATCGTAGTTTCTAATGCAAAACCGTACATAAACCTCATTTATACCAGGCTTTAAGCTGACGTAAACAATAATAATGTTTAACGTTCAATATTAATATCGCATAAATAAAGTATGTAATAGATTAGCCCATCCCACTTCATTRAAAAAAGTTTGTGGAAAGGCGCTATCGACTTTAAATGGTCAATGTCAGTACCTGGTATAAGGGTTTTAAAAAACTGTTGGAAGCATTTGATTGAATTTCAAAGAAATTAAAACAACCTTCAATACTTTAGAGCAATTTTTAGAGGTTTACAAAATTCAGCTCCATTTTAAGGAATTTGTTAACTTTCAATGATAATAAGTTGGTGACTTACTACAGCTGCCTAACCTACACATAAAAATAAACAACTTTAAAGTCTAGGTAGTTACGCGATATAGGTATTGTTTCAACACGTTCAACAACTCTTCATTCTAGTTTAAAAGATAAGTTACGTAGTTTGCACAGCCTCCAGTTCCATTCCAAATCTATAGGTAAGTTTCAATCATTCCTTATCTTCGAATAACCAGAATAAGAATATTTTCAGTTTCAATTTATTAAATCTACTGTATAAACAAATGTCGCAAAATACTCAGGTAATATAGAGTTCACACTATTTCATGCAAAACACGTATAGCAATTTTCAGCCTTTTTTAAGTTTTCTTAAGTTTATCAACATCTAGTTTTTCCAATTGAGCCAAATATACAACATCGCTTCCACKCAGGTACATCTACGTTGCTTTTGGGTATTAACTACAAGAGACTTGGAGAAACCTTATTTATTTATAAAACTGCTACAGGAAATCGTCTTATTATTTCAGACAAAAATGAGGGTATTCTTAAGCTTCTAAATGATGGACATTTTGTTTTAATTGAAAGTGATCAGACAATCAAATGTTATTCCAAATTCAACGGCTTATTAGATGTGCGGTAGAATCAAATTTACAGTCGCATATTTTATGGTCTTCATAAGATACGTGAAGAGCGTTTCGTACGTAAACACCCTTTGTCACAAATTAGCAAAGTGTATAAATTTAGTTATACATGAGGTTTCGAGTTTAGATCTGTACTTGACAAGCTTAGTAGTTTTGATTTCTAGTTTCTTTCGATGCGAACAATTTATTTCCTTCTATTTTCAAAGATTGCATCAGAATTTTAGGTGATCTGCTTTTTCAGTATCTGATTTAGCTTTGCTTCATGAAAGCAACTAAATTTTGTTGATTGCTTTCGTCTTACGACAGTATCTTATAGAAAATTTTAAATGACAAAAGTGTTAATTAATTTAAAACAAATCCAAAATGTTAACGCTAATTATAAAATTCTGCCAAAATTAGTAATTGCTTCCAACAAATTATATTTTTAAAACTTTGTACCTGCTCCGCTATTTAAGTCCGACAGCATTTTAGTACAATCATATCTTTAATAAAATGGAGAAGACTGAATTATTGCATAATTATCACAATGAAATTCTACAGAGATGGATCAGTTCACAATATTAATATCTCATATATACATGCTAAATTCACAGAAATTCTTGTATGCAGACGATGTAATAGAACCATTATAAAGTACGAAAAACTTAAGAAAAATTATTTAGACTAGTTTTTATTCGGCCAGTTTTCGCTGTGACGTTCCAATTTTTTGTTTAGCTGCGTCAATGAGCCTTGTCTCTCTTAAATCGTTGAAAACCCGGAGCTGACTGTTTTTAGGCAAGTTTATACATGGTATATTATAATGTTTAGATTTCGATAAATATTGACAATCTCTCGTTTCGACATTCGCCAAACCAAATTATAAATACCTCGATGAAGATCAATTTTATAAGACATTATGTAAAGCAGAAATCAAAAACTTTTGCATTGCTTATTTAGATGACATAAAGGGTGACATTTTCTTTCCATGACCTGCTTTCTTACATGAATTTTTATCACTCAATCCAACTAATGAGTTTTTTCCCAAAACTTTGGAATCATACTATACGCTAAATAGGAGTAAGCCGTCATTTTACAGAAAATTTACAGAATGCCAACATAGTTAGATGTGATAATCCTGACATACCAAAATCAATCATTACAAATTAAGCATTCCGTGTTCTACAGTTTAATAAACCAACTGGTAAATATATCACCTAAAAAGGAAACATTTCAATAGCAGTTTGTCTTTAACAATGGATATGATGTACAAACTAAATACAAAAAAAAACAATATAAAGCTAGAATACATAAAATGCTGTACAATGCAAACTTAAATGATAAAGAACATATTTTCACCCAACCAAATTATACCTACCAAAGAAGTAAATATTTGCTTTAAATAATAATAGTTAAATAATATAATAGACATCCATTAGTTTAAAAAAAGCCAAAATCCAATACTTTGAGATAAGCAGAATTTACCAGTTAACATACATGCAGTGTGATACTGTATACACGGGACAAATAGGTAGAGCCATCAAAAATAGGATTAGTGGACCTATTGCAAAACTTAGAGACATGACAGCTCTACATTACGAAAGAAAAGGTAAAAACTAGACCTTTTGACACATTTTAAAATTAAAGAGCGCAACATTAGAAAAAACGTGGTAAATACGTAAAAAGAAATGCCTTCGTCCATAAGCCTTCGAAGTTGCCGAAATTGGAAATTATAAAGTCGACCTTCAAATCCTGGCTAGAGTTTTACAACTAATTTTATAAACCCTATAACAATAAGAAAAGTGGACAAAATTCTGCACGTCTGAGTTCATTGTAATATTATAGTTCTGATGCTCTTTGAAAATGATCGTTATGTAAAAACGATCTTCTAAACTACTGCCAAAACACGTGAAGCACATCACATTCAAACATCAGCTTATTTCTAAGCTATTTACTATTTAATAGTAGCATCTTACACAATGGAGTATGAGCATAAGTATATAAATTTTCTGTGTAATTTAATTTATACCCTTCGTTTCAGGTAACTGTATATTACATATAATGTGGTACCGTAATGGAAGACATGATGGTTGCCAAATAATTCCTATGTAATTTTGCTTCTTTTTCTTCTATTTTTAAGCAGCCATGGTATTAATTTATTGTGACTTAATATTTAAACTCAATCTATGTGCATTTCTAATAAATCTACACAGATTTTACACACTCGACCTTTAACTCAATAGTGTAACTACAAATCATAAATGTTAGGTGTGTATTTATAAAAGACAAATCCTTTAAAAGTCCACTGCAATTTTGGGCAAAGCTCTAAGTTATAATAACTTTTAACCAACTCGATACTGCTTTATTAGCGAACAGTTAGCACTTTAGGTACACGAAAGAAGTTGCTAATCCATTTTTATTACACTATAACTAATCATAATACCATGGATATTTAACCATTAAATGCACAAAGTGAATAATGCCCCTGTAACAAATTTCGTTAGGCAACTTTAAGTGATAATAAACAATAAATTAAACATAAGCCTGCCCGCCTGTATAATAAAACATCAGTTAAGAAACAAAAATTGCAATTAAACAAATAGTTGAAGATCGAGAACAATGACTATTTATAAAGGTAGCATTTGACGAACCCGCAAATTTTACTGATATTGGTCTGAAAGTAGTTGAATATAAATTCTACGCATCTCCTTCTAGCGCCATTTACGCTTTTTATTAGATAACCTGCATTGCTAGTATTTACATATTTCGTTTAGAACAAATTCTGGAAGTTCGACCAAAAGTACGTTTTCATTTTCATCGGTATCATTTTTTTGTATGCACCGCGTAATATGAACAAAAATTCAGTTGTGACATTTTGTTATTGTCATTTATACATATTCAAACTGTTAACAACACTGTCTAGAAAGTTCATACATAATAGGAACTACCGCATTTTCCTCCAATGTTTATTATGTAGTTAGAGATACAACTAACTGTCGTTCGACTCCTACAACCTTGAACTTTGAATTTGGTTATAAAGTCTAGACATTTTAAGTTCTTCATGATTGCATACCGTTTTCTGTAAAATAAAAGGAACGATGATAGTATTATAGCTGAATATGGTGACCACCAACTTTCATTCTTAACCTCCGAGTCTGAGCTTAGATTTATTGAAGCAATTGCATCTTCGCAATAATACAAATAAACTTGACATATGACGACACGTATGTTGACTAAGGCTTCCAAAAGGGTGTGGTGTCCACTACAAAAGCACAGAACGCAATGAATTTTAAAAACAACACTAAATCATGATTGCAAGTACTAAATTGTATGATATATCACTTGAATGTATCCAGCTCATAATAATAGTGTGTACCAGCATTTTTAAATAATAAAACAATTTATGCCTAAAAGGTGTATACTTTAAAATAAACATTTCAAGTCATTGAGTAACATTTGTATCAACAAAATAAGAATTGTGAAAAATTTGCTCTCTCTGCAATCTAAAAATTGTCAGTTTCATGCAGTATGTACTATATTTTGCACTGCTAGAAAAAGTTGAGCTCCAAAAAATTAGACGTAAACGTTAAAAAACTTGATCTAAAATTTTGCAACTTGAATAATTGGTTGCAATTAGCCAAACATGGAATAGACAAAAGCGCGTTCGCACAACATTGGCCCCAAATGGGTAGCTATATCCTAGATCCCGAAGTGCTAACACGGATTGCAAATAGCAGAAACTGAAAGAATATTAGACGCGGTGTTGTCGATTTTCAGAGGCGACAACGGTTACATCTTACCCGCAAACGCCCATTATATATAGAGGAGGTGACAACGTACGGAGCGTCCCTAGATTTTGCGACGCCAGCGCGGTGGTGGAACGGTGGAACTAAAGCATATAAATGTAGATACTGGAATAAGCGCTGTCGCCTCCGGCTGAAACTTTGGCAAATGAATCCTGAACACATGTAGTTATCGAAACCGTGCTCAGACGTTGTCGCCTCCGAAATCGGAGGCGACAACGTCATATATGAGGCGACAACGTCTCTTCCATGTAACGCTCCGGAGGCGACAAAGTACCGTTCATCAATATATATATATCTATATATATATAGACCTTTCGACATATATTACTTTAAATATTCTTCTATTCACTTTTTTTTGAGAAACAAAAATATTTGCACATAACCATAGAGTGAGAAAGCATGCAAAGTTTCTCAAAAATCGTCAGCTAAACAGTATTTTTAACCTGAAACTAAAATTTTTTTTTGTTTATTTTTTATGCAATAACTTTAAAAATCGTACAGGCGGGAAAGATTTCAAATAATATGCAAATAAAACCATTATGGTCGTGTAATACGACTATTTTTAAGCATTTTCAAGGAATACATAAAATTTAATACTATCAGTGATACTATATAAAAAAGAAGCTATTCCAACATATGGGCCATGTTATATTTTTGGACAGCTAATTCTGAGATAAATTTAATGATGTAAAAATATACAGGGTGTTGCATGTAAAAAAACGAACTTGTATGTCATATTCCGGAAAACTTTAGATTAAGAAGGACTTAAATGATACCATTGTATGCTACTGAAGAATTAGTTCAATAGTTTGCAAACAGTTTTCGATATATGTTATAGGGATTGAGTTATGAACGTCAATAGATACTGGCCGTATTTGAAAAACACCTGGTATATCAAGAACAAATCAAGTTAGCCAAGATCTGTTTGTGCCATTGAACTATGCAAGAAAAAAGAGTTCAGGACACCTACATTAGTGTTTTTTCTATCTCTTACCATTTAATCTGTATCCTGCCATATCATATACATAAGTATAGTATACATAAGTGTTTATATTAACACATCATTGACATCTAAGGTGAATGAGATTTCCTAAAAAATATTCAACAACTCTATTGTTTTCTTTTTCTTGTTTAAAGTACAGATTGTGCTATATAAATTTTTGCGCATTTGTAATCATTCTTGCAGGGATAGCTACTGAGCAGGGGAATGGAGTGGGGAACACACATGTGTTCGTCGCTTCTCGGAACTTGAGGAATCGCTTCACTTTATGTAAAAACATTTTTACAAAAGCAATTATTGTTTTGTCACTGCTTACCACCTTTTTCGAGCACATTACCAATTACACAGTATTGATCAGTGCACTAGTGCTAATTTAATTAAATCGCGGATTAAAAAAATTGTGGAAACCGACACCACTCTAAATCAAAGGTAAAAAATGTTACAAAGCAAGAGCAAAGAGAACATGATGCAAATCTAGAAAATTTCGAGGTTGTAATGAATACAAACTTCTGGTTTAGGGATATGCTTGTTTCAAGGTTTTTTCTATGGAGAAGAGTGTCTGGAAACCAAAGAACACTTAATGTGCTGTTATGTAATGTACAATGATTAAATCAAGAGAAAAAAATGGTTTTCCCTTACATAAGAAGATCATACTGGCGGAAGACGGTCATTTTTTATATGAATGAACAATATCCCCGGCGGTCGATTAGCCAGTGTTTATTCAAAAAACAAAAATAAACAGGAAATATCAAATCTAGCACTAAGTTTTTCAAAAACTTTTGTACACAAAATGAAAGGTATGTGGCAATTTCTTGGCGAATGATTGCCTTTAGTTGAAGTATTGTACTTGGTTTATTTGTGTAGACCCGATTTTTTAAATAATTCCATAGAAAAAACCAGGTGGAGTGAGGTATGGGCTGTGAGGTGATCTCAGTGGAAGTTTAGTTTGTTAGGGAACGTTTCTTTGGATGTATTGCTCCATCTTGCTGTTATATCACTCTGCTTGGTCCAAAATATATCTTGCACAAAATACCTTTGTGAAATTTTAATTTTGTATTCTTTAATAAAATTCATTTAACATATCTTAACTGACACCTTCAACTTGATGGTATTTTTTTTTCAGGAACTAAGAAATCAGCTTAACCATGCAGACATTGCAAGCTATTATATAAAGACAATTTTTCTATGGGAAATAGACAAAAATACTTTTGAAGAATGGAACCGCTGCTCTCTTAGTTACTGCTTTATGAAAGTAAGTAAACATGCACAATTCACCTGAATTGTATATTTTTTATAGCTGTTTCTTGACTGATAAAATTTTTTAAAATTTTAGGGCTTAACACTGTATGAAAAATACTTGAGACGTCAAAACATTCCTTTTTATTGGGATAACAAATTGAATCTTATAGGGCACATAAATGAAAAAACGCTACTTTGTATAGCAAATAGTATAAAAAACATCATTGATGATATAAATAGGAACATTACCGATCCATCTGTGGCCTTAGAGTATTTATGTAAGTATGTGTAATTGACGAATTGCTGTGCTGCTTTACAAAAAATTAAGATGGTTAAGTTGTCAAATGACAAATGCACAATATCTTCAAAAATGACAGAACTGCCATACATCCCTCATTTTATTCCTTAAGCACCGTTCACAGAACGCCGAAGTGTCGCTGGCGACATACCCCCACTTAACACATGGGCGACAGCGCGACAGTCGCTACTACCCTAAAAAGCCCGCGCCCGACACAATTCTTTGAAATCAAGTTACCGTTAAATTACTAAATATCAAAGATGATATATACTTATATAACTCACGAAGTATATTATTAAATTGCTATCAAGAGTAAAGCTTAAAGCAAATAACAACTTTCGGTTATACTATGGTGGTGTATGGTGTAGAAAAACGAAATATGCAAAAAGTCATAAAAAATAAAAGAAGGTATATTAGGTATTTGAGTAGGTACACACCAATGTAGAAATTTTGGTTTTTTATGCAGAATTTGGGTACGACCAATTTTACGACAAAACATATACTTGATATACCTATTTGGTACTGGTAACAGTTTTGTTTGTCAAATGCGACTTGATGATGAATTAAAATACAAATTAACTTTTTTCGAATGGGACCAAAGGCTTTTGAGAAAGTGCTTGGTTTAGTCGGCCTTCTCATTGAAAAGGTGGATCTGTCAAGAGAACCAATACCTTCTGCAAAAAGGACTAGCCCGAACTAGCTAAATCATTGAAATTTTGCACACCTCTAGAAAATAACCTCCTGAGTACGAATTTGAAATTAGCTTGTTGCGGTCGCGTTTAGTTTTTAAAAAATGAGTGTACGTGTAACTTCCTCCTTATAATGTGCAGTGTTGCATGCTCCGATCCAAGAGTCCTACGATTTCGCCGCTTTTAGATATGTTGAAATAGTTATTACCAAACAAATTACCTTTTTGAGTAATTCTAATTTCGTTACAAGTTGAATTCATATTAAATTTAACTCCCGTGTTGTGCACTAAAGTGCAACTCTGCGTTTGCGACATACCTAATTTGAATTCAAATGTAACCGTCCTAGTCCTAACCTCAAAAAAACTAGCGACACTTTACTGTAGTTCGCAAATTCAACTTCACGGGCGACAGCAGATAGTCGCCAGYGACAGAGGGAAATACGCACGAAGACGAAACGCTATTGGTCGGTGAAGTGTCGCCAGCGACACATCGACGTTCTGTGAATGCGGCTTTAAGGGTGGAATTTTCAAAAACTATGGAACACTTGTTTTTTGTGGTTGCTCACATTTTTGCTGTCATGGCTGTGTAGGATATTTTCTCACCAGGAAAAATCAAATAACACATTTCTCTTGATTCATTACTAAAATACATTTTACATTCTTTAAATTTTTGAGAACTGCTAAACTGTGGGTGGTCAATAAATATGAGCAAGATGCAGATTGCTTGTGTAAGTAAAACTTATCTTTTCGTGTAATAGGTCAGTAGATGCTTTTAATATCATCATGGAGTTTATTCACATGAGGTAAAGGACAGCAAAAATAACTGCTTAGTAAGTGTAACACTCTTATTACCTCTTTATTCCTATTACTAAATGATATGGTGAAATCCCCAGCTAATATTATTTGCTTTTGGGAAACATGGTCGATACCATTTTGCAGAGTACTAATAAATATATTAGTTACCAGTCGGTGACAAACAGAAAACATAGAATTCGAAAAGTAAAAAGTATTTATATTGTATTTATATTGCCTAAACTAGCTTTCAGTTACACACAATGTCACAATCAACATGGGTAATACATAAAAGCTTCAAATACTAATATTTTTTTCCGCAAAGACTCGTTTTGGTATAAATAACTTTTGTTTTCTTCTGTTTATTTTGCCTAAAAAGTTGCAGATGTCACCAGAACAGTCGACATCTATCAACTCAACCTTTATCAGATTTGAATGGTTTATATATTTGTTCATGTCATTATTTACAGGTATATTAGAATATCAGTGGTTAAACAGAAAACTCTTCAAATTGTAGGTTAAATATATGGACTAGCTTTATAAACTTGTTTTTTTTTGTTTGAGAACAACATTTAGTCCAGGCATTAAAGATCAAAAACCGCAAATGATGGAAATAATTTTAGGTTATCTGATTCTTTTTCTAATTGCTTTATTTTAGTGTTAATAAGGGGAATATAAAAAGTAATCCTCATACTCCAACTGGAACTCATTGTTTAAACAACTGAAAGGTATGTGTTTTGTGTTTTTTGCAAATATCTCGTGAAATACAGCATCGACGTTAAAAATAACTCTTACCAAGTTTAATCAGTATTAGATTTCCCAGAAAAACAGCTGCAAAAATGTTTTTCTTCCGATCTGTATTTTTCAAGATAAAGGCATGATACTGATAATTTTCAAGGCCATCTCTTACATTAGCTTAAAATTGACTTATACGGTATATTGAAAGACGAGTTATTATCAGAATGCAAATTAGTTTATTCAAGGTACATTAATTAAATTTGTAAATATTTGAATCAGTCATTTACAGTAATCGGCATAATTTTTACCTCACAGGAATATAGTTACTTTCATCATTAATAATTGTAGTCGACTTCTTGTTCGTGGTTCATTTTTATAAAATGTTTGCAGTTCAGTATCTGATTCTTTTTCTTCTTCATTCCGATAGAAAGGAGGAAAAGAGTCGACCACGATTATTATTAATGACGAAAGTAACTTCTTTCCTGTAAGGAGAAAATCACTCCTATTACTTTAAATGACTAATTCAAATATGTACAAATGTAATTAATTTATTAAATTATTATTATTCATTCCAACAACTCCTAATTTATCGCATAAGTCCATTTTAAGGTATTGCAAAATATGGCGGAAAAATATTGGTATCACGTCTTTATCTTGCAAAAATGGTTTGGAAGAAAAAACTATAGAGATGTTTTTTGTGTTTAAACAATGAGTTCGTTTGCATTTGGAGGGTTAACTTTATGTTCCACTTAGCATTAAACCAAGCAATTAAACAAATTGGTTTCCCCCAAAAAGCATTAATGCCTGTTCTAATTAGTACTATGAATTTTACGTTATTGAATTGGTAGTTCAGATACTTCAGATTAGAGACTTGTTTACTACTTTAATTTAATAAGCTCAATACCACATTTATGCCACAGAAATTCACTAGCACTTTCCTTACACTGTCCATATCGATTTGATCACCTTAAAGCAGATACAATGTAATCCTTTAAATCCTCCTTTAAAACCGACACATATTTTTGTTGTACTATTATAACATTTTGCATGTGCATAAAGTTTCCTCAACAAAGCGGGAATGTTTCTTCTTCAGCGATGAAATGCAGCTGTCCTTTTGTATGCTTTCATTGGTAAGTCTCTTGATTAGTTCCTCCTGGTCGTAAGTGAGTTTGTGTTGTGTATCAATTTTAGCACTGCATTCTACACATATAATTTGTCCTTTATTTACAACTGTTTGTGTTATAAATTTATTTCTATGTGGTTGCTTCCACAATGCAATGCAAGTGATGACAAAGAACCACAACAAAACAATAAACTTTGTGACTGAAAAGAATGCTTGAAAAGCGGCAAACAACAACAAAACAAAACTACTGCTTCAAGCTGCATGTGTGGCATTGTCTGGATTCAAGAACTTCCTAGATGCATTTGCAACTGGCTCATATAATAATATTGGACATCGCTTATTATGTAGTATAAGCATGTTTTATATTTATAGATTGCTTTTCATTCTGTTTAAATGAAATTGATCTCAGAAACACTTCGCTGTTTTTAATCTTAGCTGTAACTTTTAAATACTTTGTTCATGAACATAAAACAGTCAAAGAGATCTATTTAATGCTATACACAGCACATAATAAGAAAGTATTTTTTCAAGTTCATTAATTGTGAGCCTTTAAAACTTAATATTTGGCACCAAGTACAGACATTTGCCGCAGCAAAAACAAAAATGMAARGAAAAATAAAGTTRAATGGTATTTTAATGTTGCAGGTCCCGATTTGCTCGAAGAAGAATCAGAATCAGAATCTGATGTTGAGTACTTATAGTGTATGTTATCTTTCATATCTTAATTGAATATCAGTCTATACAGGGATGCTAGATTAAAACGAATACTTCACAATAACACGATTGGATTCATGATCTAGTTTTTAAAAATTTTGTAATATAACGTAAAATACGAGAGTAGATTTAAAATAATGCATGTAGAGCACGAACAAAAATAATGAAATAAATAGTAAGGTCGACCAAAAAGTACAATTCTTAAGCTTCAGAATCATATATTACTTTATCAACATAGTCAGCATTAATACTAACACATTTCTTACAGTAGAGTGAGGTTTACTATGGGTGATGGTCCAGATGGAATGCTATGCTGTTATAGCGCTGCACATTGGCGATAATAAATATTAGGTGAAATGGGACAAACACATTATAAAACTGAGTGGTAATAAGACATCAATTTTACATCTTAACAGGAATCTTTATCCAAAATTACTAGTAATAATTTACAAATGAACTGTAAAGTCCTTTTTAATTACAGTATCATGCAGTGGGAGGAAGTTGTTTGCGACAACTTCTAGGGAATATAGTGACCACTCCTGCAACATACAGGGTCCGTCCCATAAATATCGAACATTTTTCAGGATAAAATACTTTTATTGAAATTTTTTGTACAAAGATTAATATTCTTCAAAATAACATCCTCCCGCATCAATGTACTTTTGGAGGCCGGTTTTCCATGCCCAGAAGGCCCCCGGAAGACGTCGATGGGAAGGTCCTTAAGCACCCTCGTCGTAGTCTCTTGGATGTTTTTCACGGAGCCCCAATGCTTGCCTTTGATGCGGGGAAACAGAAAGAAGTCTGATGGGGTGATGTCAGGACTATAGGCAGGCTGGGGGACCACCGAGACACCTGCTTTGGCCAGGTAGTCGCCAACAATAAAGGTTGTGTGTTCTGGAGCATTGTCGTGGTGAAACTGACAAGTCTTTTTCATGTCTTGAGCACTTCCACATTGAGTTAAGGATCTGGCCTATCAACCGCACTCCCTGACGACAAACCTCGTCAAGTAGCTGATGTACACGGTCCATTTCCTTGTCGGTTCAGGACGTTGAAGGCCAACCAGAGTGGGCCTCGTCAGCGACGTCTTTCCTGCCGTCCCGGAACATCGTGTGCCATTTTCGAACCGATGATCCGGAAAAGGCTTTGTTCTTGAAGGCCTGTTGAATCAGCTGGTTGGTTTCCAGTGTTTTTACCGAGTTGAACACAAAATTTCACTGTGTACTTCTGTTCTAATGGATCCGCCATTGTGGCACTTCGACGCGGTGCCGTGAAGAGTTCTACACWAACGCACGTCCTGACGTTCCAGGTGTTCGGAGCCCACCAAAACCGGTCGCGGTGTGTTAGCTAGCTCCAGCTCCAGCTCCAGGCGGAGCGCTTCCAATCGTTTGGTTAGCCTCCCAAAAAAAGTGTTCGATATTATATGGGACAGACCCTGTATTGGTGCAGTTGTAACCTACTGAAAACCTCAGTTAGTAGTAGCCTTGTGTATACATATTATTATGTATACTATATATAGTATGTATACACAAGGGTAGTAGCAACTTAGGCAAACACTTTTGAATCACCCGGCACCCAGGTTTTATAACAGACAAAGCAGATAGCCAAAACACTGACCTATGTTAAAAGTAAAACATTCCTAGTACAACTTAAGTTTTTGGGATGCTTTTCTAGTTCTGTATAGTATTCATTAATGATTTCTTTTGTATAAAACAAATTACTAACTTTATTATGTGAGTAACACTGTTTGTATTGTGCACACACAGATGTTATCTCTTCTAGGTGCATGTGTTGACTTACTTAGTTAATACTTAATATTATGTTAAACAACTTAAATGTTATGAGGATGTTATTATTCACATTTGTTTAATAAAACTGGTTATATAAAAAAATTGTTAATACATCACTTCTACCATAGTATAGGAGAGTTTATCGACCATTGGTGGCGCTAGTGTGGCTTTGCATATCGCTGAAATAAAAAGTACTGCTATTAGATATACTCGTCTGTGACCCTTAATGAAATACAGGTGGGTTCAGAAACGAGTATATTCAATATAATTATCAAAAAGGAACGGGTAATGGTAACCAAAACAAACTTAAAGCAACCTATGTGATAACCGCATATTACTATTACAATATAATATTAGACTTGGTTTTTGTGTTTAGGTATGTAACTTACATATTTTTTTGTCCTTAATTAACTTTTAAATATCAAGTTTGTGTTTGGTTTAAGTGTTGCTGTTGCTGGTGCATAGTAATATCATTCAAATATTTGTATAAAACATGTCATTTTGTACCAAAGAAAGGTTTATACATTTTTAACTTGATTAATTGTAATTTCTAGGATGGAATTACTTGTGAAATTAAGTAAATAGGTACTCAAATACTTAAATGCTGGTAGTTTCTCAAGACATTTTAATGAGGGACAGGCCATATTATAGATAGTACACCATGTGTAATTAAAGAACTAGTAGTGAATAACAGTTTATGCATTTTGTTTAAAAACTAGTGCTGTCACTGATAGGGACACCACATGAAATAAGTGGTATGTTTGAAGTGGCAAGTGAGGATGTCAAAATAAAAGAAATTGTCTGTTCATGCAAAGAAGAAATTTTGAAAACTGATAAAGTTGTTTTTTACATTTTTACTGTGACATCCATAGACACACCAGTTCATATTTTGTTTTATGCATTATTATTATAGGTTACCTTACACAAAAATTCGTAAATATCACTCAAGTTGATAAATCATACGCACACACTTTCCACTTATAACATACTAAAATTAATTCTCTTTTTCTTAACAATATTCACTGCCTACAGTATTCGAGTACTGTTCTTAATATTTTATGTATCCACCGCCAGATGTCGTGTCACTATTATGAATTTGCCTATAGACATTTACTTCATATACAGTAGCGACAAGGATCGGAAATCCATGAGTGATCTCATGACTTTGAAACCGTCCGCCGTTTTGGGGGTAGTACAAATGTGTGAAATTCAAATAAAAGCTTTCTTACCTGAATTGAATTCGGCATGCAGGGTTTTCATAGACTTGTAATTATAAATAAATGTTAGAGCACCTTTTTTTTCTCAAATCCTCTAGTCTGCAGTCATATTTCGTAAATCATTTGCGAAATCACAAATATGAGAAACAAGCTCAGTAATTCCTATTATAACGAGTGCATCCTTTCTTCCTAAATCTGTCACAAAGAAATGACCTTTCTTTAGGGCTAAAAATCCAACAAAGTACTTTTTGAAAATAAATGTGCAAAAAATAATACATGTTGTTTGGACCATTGGGAAAATAAAAAGCTTAAGAGGGATGCGAAGACCGCGCGTTGCCGTGAATTCGCGTTTCAAGACGCTGAGCGTCCCCACCAATATACAACAGTAGGGGTGTAGTGAAGTCAGGGGAATACTTCTCGCCGTAAAATCATAGCGCTGCACTGGCCGGTTTTGGCATGTGGACGAATGTGGCGCGTCTACAGGATCAGTATTATAGTGGTTTTCATTTTTTTTGCTGATGCCTAGCTATATTTCGGACTGTTGTGCTTCACGCTCCACTACTAAAATGGCTATTTTTAACACTAATTAATTTACTTTTTAATATTAAAATTAATTTTCTCAAACTGCATGATCATAAATTAGTCACTACTGCGAGATCTCTAGGGCTTACGATACAGAAATTTGTAATATACCAAATCGAAGTTTATGAATACTGATATTTTCTAAATATATATTGTCAGACATACAATGTTAAATATTTCAGCGCAGTATGCAACTTTATTTTTAAACGCACATTTTCTGTAGCATATTCCGATGCACCACTTAAAATGTTGTACCTACATGAGTATTTGTTTTCCAATTTTATTGGAAGGTTGCTAACCATTGTCAAAGATTCACTTACATAAAATTGCTTATTTCATGTATTACCAATAGTTACTTACCGGAGGGTGGCTGTTTTTTTGTGTAACATTTGCATTTCTATTTCTACCTACAGGGTACTCGCCAGCGGTAATCAGTGTTTGAACCCTTCGAGTGCGTAGGTAGTTTTTGAAACTAACCAGCAAAAATTATTAAATCTTAAACAAAATGCGACCGTTGTTATCAAAACATTAATTTCATAAATCCACATATAAAAATGGTAATTTAACCGATGTAAAAACTCGGAAATGATTTTAATAAGGCCTTCGAATGAACTATATTTGTCCCGTTCTGGTTTCTTCTGTAGTATTTCTGATAAGACAATGTATTTAGGGCAATGCGGTAATAGTGAGGTAAAACATACAAACCTAATTAACTTTAAACTAAAATAATTGCCCATGATTCTTATTAAATCGCATTTTGGTTTGAAATGAATCAATATTTAAAAAAATAGTAAATGGTAAAATATACCCAACTTTGGAGCTTCATATCATTGCAAGATAAGTATGTATAACAAGACGTGTTATAGTGTTAACTCATTTTAATGTTTTGGTGCGACCAGTTTCGATATCTATATATAATGAGACCAAGCTTCAGAAATAGGGTGTATTCGACCTTTTGGTTTAATAAATTAAGTAAACTCTTTTCTCAGTGCCAAGCTTTCGTCTTTATTTAAGACATCATCAGAGCTTCTACAATAAATTTACAATAGAGTAAACATATAATAACAATAACAAGTTTTACGTAAATCTTAATTGAAAGTGAGATAAATTTTAGGAGTTTTATGTTGCTAATTATTTTCACAATATATCTTCTTCTTCCTGTGTTTCAGTAGTTCGTATTAAGAAGAAACAGATGAATTAATCGCAGAACATTAAAGTACAGCTTAAAATTGTATGTTTAAATTCAACAGAACAAAAAAAAAGTTATCAGAACTTTCAAATCTGAACAGATTTTGAATAATTAACTGTATATAAAATACTAGAAAATGTTGCTGTGATTTTTGACGCCGACATATCGACACTGTCTATATTTCTGTCTTTTCAGTTGAGTTGTGTTGAATTTAAACGTAGATACAATTTTAAGCTGTATTTTAATGTTCTATGATTAATCCATCTATGTCTTGTTAATATGAACTACTGAAACACAGAAAGAAAAAGAAATTGCATGGTACCTATACAGGGTGTTTCCTAAGTAATCTAAAATATTATTTGGGGCGCTTCGTCACCCAATTTTAAGATGAAAAGTTCATATAAACATGTATGGTAAGTCTTGTCGTTAATGAGATACAGGGTGTTTTATTATTTTATTAGAAGCAACAACATGTGTTAAACATAAAGAAAAAATAGTACATTTCAGAGCATATGTTCAAAATGTCCACCTGCAGCTAAAATGCAAGCATCTGCTCGATGTCTAATTGATTGCCGAATACGTTCGAAGATACCAGGATTGTTACGAATAACATTACAGCCTTGTATGATACGATTTTGAAGATCTTGTACGTTTAATATCGGGGTTGTGTAAATGAGCGATTTCAAATATCCCCACACACAAAAATCCAGAGGATTGTGTCCCGGTGATCTAGGGGGCCACGGGTGTGGAGATCCTCATCCGATCCAATGGTCTGGAAAAACGTTATTTAAAAACTCGCGTACAATCACTGAAAAATGTGGAGGAGCTCCGTCATGCATGAACCACATGCGCCTTCTAATAATAAGAGGTACATCTTCCATAAGAACTGGAAGTTCATTTTCTAGAAAATTAAGGTATGTCTCACCGGTCAACCGTGCAGGAAAGAAAAATGGTCCTAGTAAATAATCATCGATGATGCCAAGCCAAACATTGACCGAAAATGTTTGTTGAAATCGTTTTACACTTATGGCATATGGATTTACATCTGCCCATATGTGGTTATTATGAAAATTCATAATGCCATGTCTTGAAAAGTTGGCTTCATCCGTATACAGAATATTGGCAGCAAAATTGGGATTGTTTGCGATTTTATTTAAAATCCATTGGCAATACTGTATGCGAAGCGGATAGTCAGTAGGTAGCAAATGTTGTACACGTTGAACGTGATATGGATACAATAAGTTATCTTTTAAAATATTCCAAACAGTTCTGTTACCAACATTTAGTTCATCAGCAATTTTTCTGGTACTCGTTTCTGGGTGTTGATCAATCACTTGAAGAATCTGGTTTTCGAATTGTGGAGTTCTCACAATTCTGGGTCGTCCAATAATATCCTTTGATTTGGCAAAAGTTCCAGTTTCTTGTAAACGAATATGTAGCTTAGTAAACGTATCTGAACATGGTAAACGATTATTTGGATAACGCTGGGCATACATACGTCTAGCCTCTAAGGCATTAACATTCGCTAATCCATACAAAAAGTGCATATTAGCCATTTCAGCATTAGTAAACACAGGCATCGTTGTTAACTTAACACAAAAAGGTCGTATTTATAAAAATTTCTTGTTCGTTTTTTGCGTTGGTTTTTAGGTTTGACACAGTATTTGTCAACGTTACTCCAAAGGCCACTTAGAATAAACATGTTTTTTCGTATAACTTTTAAAAACCAGTAACTTCACCAGGAAAAATTAATTTCAAATACACTCAGACCTGATTTATTACAAACAATTCAACACCCTGTACCTCATTAACGACAAGACTTATCACACATGTTTATATGAACTTTTCGTCTTAAAATTGAGTGACAAAGCGCCCCATATAATATTTTAGATTACTTAGGAAACACCCTGTATTGGGAAAATCATTCAGAACATAAAACTCACTTAAAATTAATGTCACTTTCGGTAAGATTTACGTAAAACCTATTATTGTTATTATATGCTTACTCCATTGCAAATTTATAGTAGAAGCCCTGATGACGTCTTAAACAAAGACTAAAACTTGGCACTGAAAAAAGGGTTTACTTAATTTATTAAACCAAAAGGTCGAATACCCCCTATTTCTGAAGCTTGAACAATCAACAAGTTGCGATCGTTATTTTTAATCAAAGTTATGATGAGACCTCTTCCTCAAATCACATCTTCATTTTAATAAAGCATAATATAAATAATAACTAAGCCATTAAACACAAAACAGTTATTAATGGAACTTAATTATTTCTGCAAGTAACTTAAATTTTGACCATATAACTATTAGAAAACTTGTTATTGCAGTATTGAGCCTGTTCGTCAAACTCTCAAAAAAGCTTCATCAAGATCGTGTTTTTATCTTTAAAATTTCTAGTAAGTTTAATACCTACTTTTGCTAAATATGTAAAATTTCAGTATCGGTATTATTTCAAAATTATGTCTTGTATCCCAAGACGTTTCGATATAACTCGAATAATTTTGTAGCAATCTTCATAACTTGAGATGTTCTTTTACTCTCATTTTAACATTTCTGAATAAAATCCCTATAGACTCTTCCAATTGTTKCATCTTAATTCATATATTCCACATCTTTCCAGCTTCCAGACTTCTTTATCAAAGAGAATTTTCTCTACCGCTACCACTCCATACTATTACGCACTGCAACCAATGCAATATACTTCAGCCATTTTGTCTAATAATTTAAATAAACTCTTATAACTACGTTAACATAAAACTAAATGTAGTCAAGAATTATTATTACATGTAATAGAACAAATTGGTAATTTATTAAATAATACTACGTAATAAATGTATATAAAAATTAATTTACAATTAAATAAAAAATTCTTTTGTATTTCCTAGGTAACAAAAATAAATAACATTAGGCAAAATTCTTTTAATTAATAAAGATAATATAGTTCAGATGCCAGACAAAAATTGAATATTCAAATTAAGATGCAAATACTGTAACTTTGGAAACATACAGAAATTTAAAACGAGAATAAATGAAGATCTCAGGTCTTGGGGAATGGCGCACAATTAATCATTATCTGTCAAATATCTTTTAGATACACAGAACACAATTTTTAATTTAATATTACTGTTAAAATTTTCTATCTTCAGACAATCATTAAACTTATAGGAAATATCTCAATAAGACAACTACTACTAACACACACACTACTAATCTTTTACCTAAGTTATTAATTAATGACATTTTCGAAACGTGTCCAACATATTGCTAAAACGAAAGTTAATGACAGGAATAATTATTTTTAAGTTGTATTAATGGTTATATTATGTATGTGTAGGTATATTTTATTAAATTATAACAAGTGGCTTGCGGATGAGGTCTCATTAGACTTCAAAACCGATCCCATTATAACAGCATAAAACATTCATATTGTAGAGATTACTAACTAAATAAATATAATACTTGAGAACTTTGTTGAATACAGTATATAGGTACATGTGAAAGAACGCAACATTTTTGCCCAAATAGTTTAAAAGCTGACTTAGTAAACTGTCAGTACAAAATGCAGCTGAAAGTGCAGAACATAACAATAGCAAGGCCAACCATTTTTAGGAATTAACATTTAGAGCCTTTGGGAATAAATACGCTATAGCGACTTATTGGTTCAATAATATTATATTACCGGTATTCATTTCAGGCAGTTGCACGATCATAAATAAGTGTCTGCATTATAATTTAATATGTTGGATTTGTATTATACTTATATCGCTATCGTCTATATATTATAGAATTCCTTGTACCAACTTCGTAAGCTATTTTTTGTTTGTGACGTTTCCTTCATTTTTTCGTGTGTGATCCTTTTTTTTTTTTTTTGTTTTCGCTTTTACCCATATTGACTTTACAGTTGGCTAGATTTGTAATATCGCGCCAAAACAAGTAACCAAATCATGAAGTGATTGTTCACGCTCGGACATTTCCGATTCCCGTCGCTCATCGACAACACCGGCCTGGCAGCTGCCAGAAGAAAATAGTGGGGATAGCGACGGGCCGCTGAACACCAAAAATATCGGCATGTAGACCATTACTGGGTTTAACATAACTAAATTGTTCTTTTTTCAATCCCGTCCAGATTTGAAACATACGTAATGGAAACATTGAACTACAGTTTGGCTTGATTAAATTTTCATTAACTGTTGTTGAAAGCGATTTATGTGGCTATCAAATGTGCATATAATTAGCCAATTTCAATAATTTCTTAACGATCAGCTGTAACATTTATCAGAAATGTAATCAAGCCAAACTGTAGAACGTTCTTTCATCTTTCGACTAAGTCCTCGCTTGTCGAAATCGGTGCAAAACTGAGCCCTGTACAGTAAATCCCGTAAAGCTCTAAATTTCGGTACTTCGTATCCCTCTTAAGTTACGATTATTGCGGCTATTGTTCTTTCATTTTTAAAAAGGCACACATTATCCTACCCTTCACTTTCATTTTTATTTAACTCTTCCTAAATATGTATACAAGTATGCTGACATGTTTACACAACAAAAATAAATGAGCTTTTGAATAATAGGCTGGGAGTGGCCATTTTGCGGATAGTTCAAAAAAACACACCTGCACATTAATCTGTAGCAACCAATTTTATTGTTTGACGCTACTGAAGGAAGTAAATACCTATACTGTGCTTCTATTCTTTGTAGAAACTTCTACTACGAAAATTTGTATAAATATTGAAAAAGTCAAAATAGCAGAATTCTTTTAACTAAGGATCAGTATTTTGACCCCTAGTTTGTAGAAATTCTGGGTTTCCAATAGCACAGAACACAAAGAAAGTTAGGCTTGAAGATGGCAGCTGGATCAACTATTCAATCTGTGGACAAACACTGTATTTGCTTGTAGTGCTAAAAAAGGAAAAGAGACTGGAGAAAGAGATGCTGAAGAGTCAATGATTTTGCAAATGACTAAATCAAGAAGTACTTAATTAATGATGAGAAATGAACATTGGTAACATATACAGGATCTTTTGCTTTCATTTTTCAAAATGAGGACTTCATAAATAGTTGTGAGATTTTAAAATTCTCGATATACATATTTTTTAATAGTAAAGTACTATAATTATTTATATCAGTATAATAAAACCTTTTTTAACTCCAAATTCCTTTATTTTTAACGGTAACCAGTTTCGAGGCTTTAATGGAGCCTTATCAATATTTCTACTTTTAGCTACATTTAGGAAGAGTTTTAAGTTATCATTATGAGTAAGAGTGACACCTTGAACTTGCTTACAATTGTGTACGTACAGCCACAGTAGGTAAAATAATAAGGATGGAGCTTATGCAAACATTTCTCCAATGCTGCATAAATGCTCCTGCATTTTACCTGTAAGTACATTCCTGCGAGCAGAGATGATTTATGGGTTTTCCATGTGGGACTTTGGAAGGTGGCTTTATAATAATGTTGTTTATTTTCCGTCAGTAAATATACAAATTTACAGACATGAAAGATCCCTGCCTTGACAGCTTAATTTATCATAACAATGTAAAGAGTATTTATATAGCCCTTTAACAAGATATGATTACTTGTACACATGTAAACAAAAACATGTATAGGAGAATTTATCGACCGTGGATGGCGGTAGTGTGGCTTTGCATATGGCAGAAATGAACAGTACTTGCTATTATAATATACTCGTCTGTATCGCGTAATGAAACACAGATGGGTTCACGAACGAGTATATTCAATATAATTATTACAATGGAACTGGTATAATGGTAACCAAAACACACTCATGACAATAATTTATGTGATAACCACTTAACCGCATATTACTATTATAATATAACACATGCTTTTTGTTGTTACATTTATCATCTTTTTCTTAATAATATTCACTGCCCACAATTTAAAAATGCTAATACGATATAACAAAAACAGCCCTATTACACAACAATCCCGCCTTTTTCCAGCATTAAAGTACTGTTTTATGTATCTGCCGCCAGATGTGTCACTATTGTAAATTTGCCTATAGCAAACCATAGTACAGAACAAAAAATAAAAAAAAGAATAATAAACATATATATCACATAATTAGTTCACCTGACCTAAACATGCTAGCAGTTCTATACCTAAAACTTGACAAGCTAATAAGTGAATGAAGTGCTTTAGGAATGGTGTCGTAAACTTTACATGCCTGGTAAAAAAAACTCTTTTTAAAGAATTCGGAGCTATGGGCTGGCACGCTTATTGTTGTGTCCGCAAACTTTGTTCTGGTATGAATTGCACTTAGTTTAACTGGTACCCATCTCTCAACAACTTATGAACAAGACAACAAAATGTACCCAACGTCTCCTTCATATTTGGCCAGCCAATATCACTCAAAATTGGGGTTATATGGGTATAGAATGGGAGTTTAAGTGAATACCGCACACAACTGTTTTGCACTTTTTGAATTTTATTTACTTCCGCTAGTCTCAAAAAGCCTCCATACACTGTATCACAATAATTGAGCCCAGAGAGAACTAGCGAGTTACTCAGCTTCAGTTGGCAGAACATTTTTTAGGTGATTTAGGTTATATTATAACCCCCCAAGGTCCTCACTTCCTCACTGAAGGGGATGGTCTAACTATCCAGAAAAAGATACAAATCACCACCTGCCGTTGAAGGTAATTGCATTCGTTTTTGCTACATTAAGTTTCAATCCAGTGATGAATCGATTTAAGATCTCCACTAATCATACCGAAAACTTGTTCTCTTTCATAGTGAAAACTGAGTATGATCTGTACATCATCAGCATAATAGTGAACTTTACAGTGCTTGATATGAGCACCCAAATCGACAATGAAAATGTTAAACAAATCTGGGCCTAAAATCGAGTCCTGGGGGACGCACTGCCTCACAGTGTGCTCATCTCAAAGGTCTTTCTGAGTACGACAGCTGAGGTACGAATCGAACCATTGAAGTTCTCTGTCTTGGATGCCATAACAATACAACTTAGAGAGAAGCAGGTTGCGATCTACACTATCAAAAGCTTTAGACATGTCAAGCAACACAAGCACTGTTGTTTTCTTTTTATCCATTGCATCAACAGTGTCATCGTTGATCTCAATCAAGGCACTGGCAGTACCATATGAACGTCGAAATCCAGACTGGACGCTGCTCAAAAGATGAAATTCTTCCAAGTACAATTGGTGAACAATTTTTTCATTACTTTTGATGCTGCTGACAAAATGCTAATGGGCCTCAGTTTTTGCAGGCCTGTTTCTTCCCCCTTCTTTTGCAACTCCATAACAGTAGCTTGCTTCCAGATTCCCGGAACAATTTATAATTTTGCAGAGCCACTCCACAGAACCGAAGGCACAGTTGCAGCATAGATGCACTTATACCATCCAATCCAGCAGCTTTATCGATGCAACATGCTATTCCAGTCATTGAGTATCTATTATATTTAGTTTAAAAGTTCTTCTTTGAAATTAATTTTCGTTGTGATAATTCATCATCACACTTAATGTCATTTGCACGTTATAAAGATTATTGACTTCGTTTGATGTTATATTATCCAGACTTGGACTGCCACTATATAAAAAAAATTTGCTGCTTCTCAAGAAAGTGAATACAACTATTATTCTGACACATGGGAGTGTATATAGAACATAAAGGCGAACATTTTCATATGTTGTAGTGTTCTATTGGATAATTAATTGTTTTGATCAGTGCCGTACTGCGGGCATTTGCAACCATCTGCACATATTGTTGTAGTATATGGTGCTTATTTGTAGCTTGGACACAATTTAAAAAAGCTGTTTGTTCGGCTTTTTTAAATTGTGTCAAAGCTACAAATAAGCACCATATACTACAACAATATGTGCAGATGGTTGCAAATGCCCGCAAATAAATCCACGCCAACCTGAATGCATGAAGTGTTTATACAAATGCAAATAACTTCAGTTAACTAAATGCCTATTTCAAAATTTCAAAGTATATGTGTATTAGTCCTTAAGTAATTAGGAACAACTTTACCTTTCCGAACACTTTTAATCAACTAATTTTACCTTCAAGTAAGAAGCATATTAGCATAGATACATAATTTATTAGACATTTGCAATAACACAATCAGTTACAAAACCATTAAGGATACAGGCTGATCACTAAATATCAAGTATTTAATTACCGTCATCTCAGTAAAACAACTCAATATACATCCAACGATAATAAATTATGCTAAAATCAATTGCTAAAAATATTTTCAAACGAAAGCAAACATGAATAAATCTGGAAGTGCTAACAATCAATTAAATAACAATTTACAAAAAAATGTGTACATACTACAGTTGTCTTTAAAAACCTACATACAAGATAATAGTTTTCACATACAACCATCAATGTAATTTTTACTTTGTACTTTCAGTTAATCGGTATAATGAATAAACACATTAGTCTACAAAATGTCCTCAGTTACATTAAATACTTCTAAATGTTACACAGACCTGGAAGCTGTTTCAATACTTCACCAAGTGTATTTAATGACGCTATGAAGTCTTTATTGTATTATTTCTACATAAGATCAATATATGAGTACAAATACAGCAGTGATAGTGCATTACAGTTAATAAATCAATTCATGCACAGGAACCTCTAAGGTTCTAATACCTGAAAAATATGTTCTCTACTATATAAGTTTTTAATATCTCATTATAGTCGTACTTTCTAACAATTACTGTTTAGCAAATGATACATATTTTGACTACTACCATATTATTCACTGGATGATGTACAAGAATAATATTTTTTTAATAAACGACCCCCTCCTAATGTTCAGACGTTTAACATGTATTTAATAAAATGACAGTTCTCATTTACAGTACAAAAAATATAATTTAACTAAATTACAATGTCAAGGTATTAAAAGACAAGGTCTTATCTTTTCTGCCTAATTGGGGATATTTCAAAACTACTTTTTCTGGGGTTGAAAACTGCAAATACTACCTAGTTTTAAAATTTACATGTTTATCTGCAAACACTGATTAATTCAGTCCACACCAAACTTTATACAGACAAGTACAAACAATCAATAACAGAACCATGAGGGCATATCTTTAAATATCACAATACACACAGACATAAAGGTAGATCACAACGACAAAAAGTACTAAACACTACAATCGGCATTTACGAGAATTAACCAAGTTGGTATCTATCATTTACCACACAGTAGTCAGCTGATTAATTGGTACATATATCAGGTTAGCCAATTTTTGAAAGATTTCTGTTGACTGCTGTGTAGGTAAACATTACTAAATCACTGATCACCATCTGTCATCAAGTACTTTGGTTTTGCTCGAATATTAGTAAGCACATTTGGCACGTTCTACAAGTTTATTTTTGCCACCACAACCTACCCTGGTAAACTTGTTGCAATATTTAAACGCAAGACACCACGACCCAGTAAATTTTTCAACAAATGCACTGTAACTGGTATCTACCAGGCCAATTTTCGTAAATGCCTAATAGGTTATTTACTCTTCAAATTTGAATTAATCATCGTTCTATAATTCGAATAAACATTTTGTAAAATTACTCTGCTACGCGGACACTTTGTCTCTCAAGGGTACTAGACTCAATCCCACTATCCTCGTCTGCACTGTCTAATACACTGGCTTCTCCTGTAATAAACAATGTATATTAAATTACAAATTACATGATGTAGAATTTTATTAAAACTCATGATAATGTGTTGAATTACAATCACAGGTTTTCATGATATTTTAGTGTTGCTATAAATCTTTTAAAATTTCAGAGATTTATTATTTATTTATTTTTTGTTTCGTTTTTGTAGCATTTAATAATACAGATGTCCCAAAGCACCCAAGCTATCTGTATTCACATAAATAATCTAATAAGTGCAAATAATACATTTTTGGGATATTTCTAGAGACCAAGAGGTGATTAATTCGCTGATTTCCCATTTTTCAAAAGAGTTAAAAATTACTCTATGTGGCACACTTTAAGAGAAAAAAGCCTTTTTTATGCTTTTTTTCGTAGCTGTTATTTCAAAAATAAGTTATAACCAAACTAGAAAAAATCAGTCGATCTTAATGTTCGGCAGCACTGTCCATTAGGTAACGTGATCTCTGACATGGTAGGTTCGATCATTTGTAATTAGCTGGAACTGCACTGACAGGTTATTGACAAATTAGGCGACATCATAAAATATATACTTGGACACGGTTATTCATGATAAAATTTTTGTAGTGGCGACAGACAATGAAATAGGCGACTATTTTTCTGTACATTGGTCGCCCACGGCTGTTACTGGTTCAGATTTCTAATTAGCAATGAAAGTAAACATAGCCTTTTGAAGGTACTTTGCGTGATTTTAATCAATTTCAAAGGGTTTGCTTCCTAGCAAGACAAAAGTACTTCGATATTCATATTTCAAAACTTTGATTCCGAAAAAATCTTGTGCACACCATCTGAGGTGTGATATAAACGCCTTGCATATACTTTAATAAATGTAAAAGAAAATTTTTGGATCGCACACATATCTACTTTTATTGAGATAGCATACGGCAGCGATCTCAATACTGGTAATGGGCTTGTTGCCCTTGACAGTAAATCGTTATTATAATACATGTGCGACTTTGCTTGGACCTAATGAAGTTAGAAGCTGGCAATAGAAAAAATATTTTTAATGTTTTTGTATCTTATTTTTACCTTTAAAGGTTTGCCACCAAATTCAAATATTTCGTGATACGCCACCGTTCCTGGAGACGTACTCCGCTATTGCGCCGATGCGCCGGATGCCCTGTTGCATGCTTGACACCTTTATCGCTGTTGAACACGCGTATGTTCTGTGGTTCTATGCCTTTGTACCTTTGTTTACGTTTTGGTTTGAGAACGGAGGACGCGTTAAAGTTTTGTTCTTATTTACTTAGTATGTTGTTGTTCAAACATAGACTGTGTAAAGGGATCTTCGGACAATTTACCAAAAATTGACTTACACATGATTCACGAATTTTACATGAATGGAAACTCGTCTGGCCAGATCGTTCGATTTAAGCAAATTAGGCAATTTTGCTATTTTGTGATATATCTGTTGCAAGTTATAATTTTAATTTAATATAATTTACGTTTTAATATTTACAGTGAAAACAACTAACAACGAATCGCATTTAACACATCCATTCGCCTGTAGGTTTTTATAATTCATAATTACGATTGCGAGTTTGAAATAAAATGGCAACGCTGCTGCGACTTCGATTTCAGAAACTTCATCTCGGCCGACAGGAATGCCAGGATCAGAAAATGGCGTGGCAACATCACACAGTTACACTGCACTAAGCACGCCAGGGAACGCTGACGTCAGAGATTCAAACTTTAAACATAAACAATCTTTTTTTAAGCATTAACTAAGCGCTTTGCAAAAAATAAAAATAACAGGGGTCTATATTTTTTCATGTAGATTCATATTCTGTAATAAAAAAAATGGGGGCAACAGGCCCATTGGTGACATATGGGTGACATTTTTAGGGGGCTCAACATAATGACAGAGAAAGTTGAAAATAAGTAGCGTCTTGTCCCTGGGTGTAAAAACATGTCCAAAAATTCTAGTAAGAAGTTTGTTACTGGCCAAAGGAAAAAGAAAATAGAAGTTATTTAATGGTGCAAGGTGTAAGATGACTGCTTCTAAAACTGTGTTTATTTTGCTGTAAGGACTATATTACACAAAAACCTTGCCACCATTTAAAGCATCAATATATGTGTTAATTGTACGCCTTGGCTTTTGTAAATCGTGTTGTATACATACTTGAAAGGACATACAGCGATAATTCGCCTAATACGAATTACACACGAGCACAAAAGTTATCAATAAACTACCTGTGCCAAACACAAACATGCAGAAGCTTCAGATTTATCAATCATTTCTTAAGATAAAACAACAGGTTTTTGTGTTAGTGACATGTTATTTGAGTATTGAGAATATTAAGCTAATAGTAATGGTTAAGTGGATTATTGTAATTACTGGAAACCATCCAAACATATTTTTTCCATTATCATTCATTTCAGCAAGAATAATTTCAGTAATGGGAATAGGGTCGTCCCGCACATTAAAATTTGATAGTTTTAACCTATGCCTTTTATTGCTTACATCATGAATACTAGTGCCATGCATCTATTTTGCTTTCAGATTAATTCAACTCGTAACAAACGGCGGTAGAAAAATTACCCTGTTTCAAACATTTTCTTAAATCCGTCAACAACTAAGCAAAAGGTTCCTAATTTTCATCATGCGCACTGTTACAGCCCCCTAGGTAGGTAACTAGGTGCTCACTGTTGTCAGTTTTATAAATAGCCAGAGAAATACAAATAATGCAATGGGAGTGAGAGAGGGGCGAAGGTATAAGTATAACCGTCAACGTCAATATTATAATGTAAACATAGGAATTACCTGTAACTGTTCATCAGCAGTAGTATTCTTACAACACGGAACAAAACACTTCTTAACGTAAGCCATTCTGACATTCAAACAACAGATTACCCAAAGACCTCGACAACATCTTGCTCCACCACTTAACCTGACAAATACGAAACTCGAAAGTTTGACCAAACTATGTAAACAAAAACGCATGGCTAGAGTTGTAAGGGTTATTCGTTACACATGTGACACACGCAGCACGTGTGAACGTGCGATGTTGTCAGTGGTACTTCACAGTTTTCTTCCTAACGACGGCCAGATACAGTCCTGACAGTTTCAAAATTTATCATATTGTCGCATTTGGGCCTCAGCGAGAGTGACACCTGAAGCGGGACGGGATCAGGGATGGTCAAGTCAAATGCCGTATACAAGCCACTAGATTTGATAACACTAATTTTACAAACAATGGGCAGATCAGTTCAACAGGGACATACAAAAAATAAAGAAAAAGTTACACTTTTCACAAAATAAAAATGTAAAAATTATCTACGCACACAAAAATCAACGATAGGGAATTATTAAAGAGAATAAAGGTTAATAAAATTTACTACTTACGCGAGTTATTATACTTACATCTTCTTTTCTTAACTAATGGGGATACCTAGTTGGTAGTGTCGCAACCTCTCGCTGATCAAGCCCGAACGTGACTCCTCGATCTTTTCGATTTCCGTATTTAGGTAAAAATCGCAGCTTTGCATTTTACGGGGTTGTCATGTTTCTTTTTTATTTTGAACAGATCTACTAAATGAAAAATTGCAACGATGTTGCGGGTGATTAGAGGGTATGCGACAATATCGTTCTCATACGTAAGTATACAAACTTTAAACATTATCAAGCGTCAAGCGTCGTTAAATTCCTCATAATAAAAACATTAGTTCACAAGCAGGTTCGATTGTTAAAATGCTTTCATGTTTCAGCAAAAGGCCAGTGAATGCGCTTATTATATTGAACTGTTCATTATAGAATAAACTGACTGAAGGATGATTTAAGTTATTTTCACAAATACGCCTTAAGTTGACCTAGGTATCAATGTCACAATGCCAGTTTACGAGTACATTCCTCACGGTATCCCGAAAATTTGCCCACATTGGCAACGCGACGCAGATCAAAAAAAAATGTAAACAAATATTACTTGCAATGCTGTTGGAGCTCTGGTTATTATTGGTGTTTCTCGTTTTCGTCAGCATGCGAACCTTTTACGTCATCTCCGTGGCGGAATATCGAGGCATTTGAAACGGATATTGAAAAACCCATACTTTCACATTTTTTTTCTCGGCAAAGAACCGGAAAAAATCGAAAAAAAAAAGTCTTTGTGCTTCAATTTTTATGTACATTTTAAATGTAAAATAAAAAAAATTATGGGACGACCCCATTCCTGACTTATTAGCTCAAAGCCAGAACTTTGGGATGTTATTTGAACATTTCACTTAACTTTGTTTGTTTTAACTTGTTAGATTCAAAAATGATGGTTTCCTACAATAAATAACATGTATATACATACATTCTATATAGAAAAATTAATAAAAATTATAGGATTATCAGTCAGTTTCACTTCTCCATTTTAAGCTAATATCAACTCTGTAATTAAAATTGTCATGGTTACTGGGTTGATTTAGCTAACATTAACAAAGAGAAGAAAAAACGACGCAATAAGTTTAAGCAAGGCTCTTTTTTAAGACAAAAATAATTGTTTGCTTGTTCCACGGATAGTAGTATATTAAATAAAGGTTTGAAATATTAGATATAATATTTTCAATTTCTCTTTTTTGTGTAGGACATTATATACAGATTCAAATTTTATTTTAATTTGATCAACAAATGTTTTTGGTACATTAAGCAAGAAAAATGTGGTATTCTTACTGACCTGTTACAATCTCTACTCTGCTTTTCTCTTCATTCAAGTCTATATTTTTGGATAATTCTCGCTGTATACCAGGAGCTGGCTTATAAGGAAGAGCTTCGAATGAAACATTTTTTATTCCGGAATCTTTTTGATCCTCTGGTGTGTCCACGTGTTGGACCAGAAACCGATTTTTCCCAAATGTTGTAAAGGATGGCACTTCCCTTTCTACCAAAGGCTCAACGTGTTCAATGGTAAAGCTTCTGTTTGTAGTAAAAGCACTGGGACTAGGAGGCAAGTCTAATTTTAATTTGTCTCTCGTATGTCTTAAGCCACCCAAAACATCACTGTTTTTGCTTTCGCTATTTAGCATACAGCTATTTGCAGCTGCAGCAGCTAAACTTCTTAGAGACTGAACGGTCTTTGGTACTGTAATGGAACAATCACTGTAATCAGTAATATCTCCTGGAGTAATGTCCTCAACCCCACTATCTGGTGTAATGTTTTCATTTGCCTGTTTTATAAGATCACTCCAGTTTT
The DNA here is from genome assembly GCA_025024175.1 of Rhyzopertha dominica. Lineage (NCBI taxonomy): Eukaryota > Metazoa > Arthropoda > Insecta > Coleoptera > Bostrichidae > Rhyzopertha > Rhyzopertha dominica. Next base: position 24,616,473 of record QCXZ01000003.1, read on the forward strand.
CTGCAATCTTCTGCCCGGGAAAGAACTGAGATGTTAATCCTACAGCATCGAAAGGTTTATGAGATGTTAATCCTACAGCATCGAAAGGTTTAGAAGAACTACTTATGAAAAAGTCATCTGCTGAAAAACAAAAACTCCATTACATGTGACATTTAAACTTATAATGATAATGTTGAATAGCACAACACTGGATATTTCAGAAACTTCATTAATGTGAGAAATCTGGATATCTCAAGACTCCTTCAAACATGTACCAAGGTTGATTCCTATACTCCGCCCCTTAATTGACATTTATAGATCGTATCTACAAAATATCAACGTCCTGTGGCTAATTCTTGAACTATGTGCACGATTGTTCATAACAATGGATCCTGTAGAACAAAGAGCCACAATAAATGCCTCCAGAAAAAGAATATGATGTCAACTCAAATTAATAAAGACAGTGCGGCAACTACTGGGGAGTCTGCAGTTTCTTATGACATAGTCAAACGCTGGTGTCGAAATTTTAGATGTGGAAGAACATCCTGTGAAAACCATCATGCCCATGGTCCTCCCAAATTGGTAATAAAGACAAAAAGATTAAAAATGCACACAATATCGTACTGCAAGACCGACGATTACGCACCAGGGACATTGTGTATTAATAATGTGGTGAACCACATACTGATTAAAGCATTAGATATGAAAAAGATTGCCGATGGTCTTTCCATAACGGTAACAACAGACAAAAACATTAAGAAGGTATATGATATAGTACAGCAAGACCGATGATTTTGCATCAGGGATTGTGGAAGATACTGGCTTATCATATCATATGGTGCACCATAGGCTGGCTAAAGAATTAGATATAAGATGAGTGTGAGATGTGTGCTCGGAATGCTTAACGATTAAAGAAAAAGAAATCGGATGTTGACTTGTGAGCTTTTGGAATGGTACCAAGCAAATAAAGAGAACTTTCTTAGTCGGTATATGACCATGCATGAGTCAAGGGTGCAAGCATAGAGTAAAGAGTAAAAACATCACGGTTTTCCTCCTCCAAGCAAATTCAGTCTCACTGTCTGCTGAAAGTTTTTGCTCAAGGAATCATCCTGTCTGACTATTTGCAAAAGGGACAGAGCATTACAAGGGCCTCTTAAATTGTCAGACACTCTTTCAGATAAATGCCCAGGAAAGTTGAAGAAGGGTGTGCTGTTCCATCAGGATAATGCCCCCAGCCATACATTTTGCATTGCCATGGCTGCTATACACCAAGCAGGCTCTTAATTGGGTATTTGCCATGTATATATATTTTGTTAAATTGCATATTAATAGGTAGCAGCTAATCCACAAAACAGCTGTGACAGCGCATAAATTCGAAAAAATGGATCGTAAGGTGTATTTTTAATATTAAAAATGTGAATATTTAAAGGGACCGCCAAAACACAAACATATTGGCCGTGACGTCAGGTGTCTTGTAAATGGCCGTTTGTTTACATCTGGGATCAACGCGTCACGCGTCAGCCTCAGCCCATAAATTTATCAGTTTGTTGTTTGAATTCATTTTGTGACAAGCGAATTAAAATGCGCCAAGACAAAGTGAAATATATATGCGTTATGACTTCTGAATACATGTTCATTGTTATGGAATTTGTGTACAGCGACGAGAGGTTCAACACGGCGGAGATGAGGAACGTAAAAGCAACAGCATAAGTGAACTTTTTATCAAATTGACGTAGCATTGTAAATTTGATCACAGTGGGTTGTTAGAAACATACTATCTGTAAACATAAAAATGTAAGTATCAAAAATGTACCCTAAACTTGACATTTATTTTAGAGGTCAGAATAAATATAAACTGCCATTTATTTTCGGGGGTCTTGCGGCTCGTTTTCGGTCTGGCTAACAGTCGAAAATATGGGGAATAACGTCATTCTTTATTATAACATTTCTCCCTATCAACTTACAACGCATATAACGCTATAACAAAATGGAAACTGAATGGTAAACACTTATAACCCCAAAAAGAATATAAAACTTACAGTAAGAATTAAGATGATCTTCACAACAGAAAAACAAACTTTGCGATTTCGGCATATCACGTCTAGGGGCCTTTTCATACGTTGATAATCTCGAGGAACAGTTACAAACATTTTATTAGCTGTACTGACTGAAGTACTTTTATAACCATGTACAAAACAACACTTGTTTTGTTTTCCATACATAATAGATGCTTGTAAAACTACACAAATTACTTTTTGGTGCGACCTCTTACACCGTCCTTTCAATAAAGACCACACAAAAGCTTTTCCAAAACAAAAATGATACTACACCATTAAACAGCACGCTCCTCGGTAATGTTTACATGACACTTGACGTCACCAGTTGAATAACCTTGGGTAGATGCGTTTTGGCGGTGACTCCTAAGATTCGAATTTCAGAMCTGAAATTCTCTACCTACAAATATTTTTTGTTTTTTTTTTAACATGGCGTACGATATATAAGCACTTCAAGATTCATTTTACGTAATTTAAAAAAAAAGTGATAATACCCAATAAGTGGAGCACCAGCCCTATGCGACAGATCTCACCCCCAGTGATTGCAGAGGTCAGACAAAATTTTTTCCAAAAGGTTGTTGAGGTATTCGATCAGCGATGCACCAAATGCATTAATGTAGAAGGAGACTATGTCACAAAATAAAAAATATAATGCCACTGTCATTTTAATGTAAAGCGATCAGGGGTAGAGCATAGGGATCCATTCTCGTATTTCTACAAGTAAGCCTAAAAATTTACCAATCTGACGTACATCCAGGTTTTCCTTTTGTTGTAAAATATTTATGTTATTCATAACACCTTTGCTTAATTGGGTCCATTAATTTTCCTGATTATAACATAACAGAATTGATACAAGTCCACTACTTACTTGAAAATTCAGCAGGTTCAAATTTGTAAACATCACCGAAGTTCCTGAAAGAATTTTCTTCTTCACATAATGGAGTGATATATGGATTTGTGTCCATTTCCCAATCTGAAAAAAAGCAAAATTGTAACAGGTTAATTATATAGAGTTCCTATAAATGTTTCATGCGTCCAGGTGCTTATGGAAATTATCAATAAAACAAATTTTCCTGTTAAGAATGTGAACACAACTGTTGCTTTGATAGCTAGTAGTCATCATCTGTCGATTGTTGAATTACTTTATATATTAATATGAGAAGAAGTGTGAAAATGCATATAGAACATAAAGATGAACATTTTGAACATATTCTGTAGTCTTTTGTTGGATAATTAAACTAAATTGTACTAAAATTTTTGTGATTATGGAGAAATTTACGGAGTGTGTGTCACTTTCCTCTAACCCCAATGTCAGCCTTCCATCCTCTATCTCTGATCCAGAAGAAATTATCAATTTTTTCCCGTCAGCTGCTGGCCAGTCGAATATTAAATTTCTACCGAAGTAACTGCCTAAATGTTTATTTTAAATTTGAAGGCATCTATAATGAAGATTTAATAAAATCCCTAAAAACTGTTACATCCCAAGCCATCGGATTTGATAATATTAGCATTAGCATGATAAGGTTAGTACTCCCTTACTGCATTAATGAAGAGAATCACCTGTTCAACCAAATACTGAAAGATGGAGACTTCCCTATTTCTGGGAAAACTGCTAACATTAGAAAGTCACAATGCAATAACTCAGGAGCTTTAACCGGTGTGAAAACAGCAGCCGAAACACAGCAGCCTAAATTTCCGAATGTAGCCGAACGTACCACAGAAGTAGTAAAAATAGAGCACTTTTCGGTCAGACCCATCATCAAAATTAAGGATAAATATATTAGCTGTATACAGATTCAGGCGAAATACTGAATAACTAATATTAGCTATAAATAAAGCCAAATAAACAAATATTATTTATATTACGGGCATTAGAGATTGTGCCACGCTAAAACCCTTCATAAAACAGCACTGACTATTTAAATATGGATCCGTACATACAAATCTAATTAAACTTTCAGAAAAAAACAAGCACTATTAGAGCAACTAATTTCGCATAAAAAGAATTTTTGCAAAGCATGCCTTGGTTGCGAAAAAAATTAATCTTGCTTTTTGGAAATGCACAGCGGTGAATAATAAACATGGTCGCGCACATACGAATCCAATAAAACTTTGAGAAAGGAACAAGCACTGTTAAAGAAACTAATTGCGCATGAAAAGATTTTTTGCAAAGCACGCCTTGGTCGCGAAAAAAATTAATTTTCGTTTTTGGAAATAAACAGGGTTGAATATTAAACATGGACGCGCACATATGAATCCAATGAAACTTTGAAAAAAGAACAACTACTGTKAGAGAAACTAATTACGCATACAAAGATTTTTTGCAAAGCATGKCTTGGMCTCGAAAAAAATTAATTTTGGTTTTTGGAAATAAACTGGGTKGAATAKTAAACATGGACGCGCACATACGAATCCAATGAAACTTTGAGAAAAGAACAACCACTATTAGAGAAACTAATTGCACATAAAAAGATTTTTTGCAAAGCATGCCTTGGTCTCGAAAAAAATTAATTTTGGTTTTTGGAAATATGCAGGGTTGAATATTAAACATGGACGCGCACATACGAATCCAATGAAACTTTGAGAAAAGAACAAACACTGTTAGAGAAACTAATTGCACATAAAAAGATTTTTTGCAAAGCATGCCTTGGTCTCGAAAAAAAATAATTTTGGTTTTTGGAAATATACAGGGATGAATATTAAACATGGACGCGCACATACGAATCCAGTGAAACTTTGAGAAAAGAACAACCACTATTAGAGAAACTAATTGCACATAAAAAGATTTTTCGCAAAGCATGCCTTGGTCTCGAAAAAAATTAATATTGGTTTTTGGAAATAAACAGGGTTGAATATTAAACATGGACGCGCACATACGAATCCAATGAAACTTTGAGAAAAGAACAACCACTATTAGCGAAACTAATTGCACATAAAAAGATTTTTTGCAAAGCATGCCTTGGTCTCGAAAAAAATTAATTTTGGGTTTTGGAAATATACAGGGTTGAATATTAAACATGGACGCGCACATACGAATCCAATGAAACTTTGAGAAAAAAACAACCACTGTTAGAGAAACTAATTGCACATAAAAAGATTTTTTGCAAAGCATGCCTTGGTCTCGAAAAAAATTAATTTTGGTTTTTGGAAATATACAGGGTTGAATATTAAACATGGACGCGCACATACGAATCCAATGAAACTTTGAGAAAAGAACATCCACTATTAGCGAAACTAATTGCACATAAAAAGATTTTTTGCAAAGCATGCCTTGGTCTCGAAAAAAATTAATTTTGGTTTTTGGAAATATACAGGGTTGAATATTAAACATGGACGCGCACATACGAATCCAATGAAACTTTGAGAAAAGAACAASCACTGTTAGAGAAACTAATTGCACATAAAAAGATTTTTTGCAAAGCATGCCTTGGTCTCGAAAAGAATTAATTTTGGTTTTTGGAAATATACAGGGTTGAATATTAAACATGGACGCGCACATACGAATCCAATGAAACTTTGACAAAAGAACAACCACTATTAGAGAAACTAATTGCACATAAAAAGATTTTTTGCAAAGCATGCCTTGGTCTCGAAAAAAATTAATTTTGGTTTTTGGAAATATACAGGGTTGAATATTAAACATGGACGCGCACATACGAATCCAATGAAACTTTGAGAAAAAAACAAAACCACTATTAGAGAAACTAATTGCACATAAAAAGATTTTTTGCAAAGCATGCCTTGGTCTCGAAAAAAATTAATTTTGGTTTTTGGAGATATACAGGGTTGAATATTAAACATGGACGCGCACATACGAATCCAATGAAACTTTGAGAAAAGAACAACCACTATTAGAGAAACTAATTGCACATAAAAAGATTTTTTGCAAAGCATGCCTTGGTCTCGAAAAAAATTAATTTTGGTTTTTGGAAATATACAGGGTTGAATATTAAACATGGACGCGCACATACGAATCCAATGAAACTTTGAGAAAAGAACAAACACTGTTAGAGAAACTAATTGCACATAAAAAGATTTTTTGCAAAGCATGCCTTGGTCTCGAAAAAATTAATTTTGGTTTTTGGAAATAAACTGGGTTGAATATTAAACATGGACGCGCACATACGAATCCAATGAAACTTTGAGAAAAAAACAACCACTATTAGAGAAACTAATTGCACATAAAAAGATTTTTTGCAAAGCATGCCTTGGTCTCGAAAAAAATTAATTTTGGTTTTTGGAGATATACAGGGTTGAATATTAAACATGGACGCGCACATACGAATCCAATGAAACTTTGAGAAAAGAACAACCACTATTAGAGAAACTAATTGCACATAAAAAGATTTTTTGCAAAGCATGCCTTGGTCTCGAAAAAAATTAATTTTGGTTTTTGGAAATATACAGGGTTGAATATTAAACATGGACGCGCACATACGAATCCAATGAAACTTTGAGAAAAGAACAAACACTSTTAGRGAAACTAATTGCACATAAAAAGATTTTTTGCAAAGCATGCCTTGGTCTCGAAAAAAAATAATTTTGGTTTTTGGAAATATACGGGGTTGAATATTAAACATGGACGCACACATACGAATCCAATGAAACTTTGAGAAAAAAACAACCACTATTAGCGAAACTAATTGCACACAAAAAGATTTTTTGCAAAGCATGCCTTGGTCTCGAAAAAAATTAATTTTGGGTTTTGGAAATATACAGGGTTGAATATTAAACATGGACGCGCACATACGAATCCAATGAAACTTTGAGGGAAAAACAACCACTGATAGAGAAACTAATTGCACATAAAAAGATTTTTTGCAAAGCATGCCTTGGTCTCGAAAAAAATTAATTTTGGGTTTTGGAAATATACAGGGTTGAATATTAAACATGGACGCGCACATACGAATCCAATGAAACTTTGAAAAGAACAACCACTGTTAGAGAAACTAATTGCACATAAAAAGATTTTATGCAAAGCATGCCTTGGTCTCGAAAAAAGTTAATTTTTTTCGCGACCAAGGCATTCTTAGCAAAAAATCTTTCTGTGTGCAATTAGTTTCTCTAACAGTGGTTGTTCTTTTCAAAGTTTCATTGGATTCGTATGTGCGCGTCCATGTTTAATATTCAACCCTGTTTATTTCCAAAAACCAATATTAATTTTTTTCGAGACCAAGGCATGCTTTGCAAAAAATCTTTTTATGTGCAATTAGTTTCGCTAATAGTGGTTGTTCTTTTCTCAAAGTTTCATTGGATTCGTATGTGCACGTCCATGTTTAATATTCAACCCTGTTTATTTCCAAAAACCAATATTAATTTTTTTCGAGACCAAGGCATGCTTTGCAAAAAATCTTATTATGTGCAATTAGTTTCGCTAATAGTGGTTGTTCTTTTCTCAAAGTTTCATTGGATTCGTATGTGCGCGTCCATGTTTAATATTCAACCCTGTATATTTCCAAAAACCAAAATTAATTTTTTTCGAGACCAAGGCATGCTTTGCAAAAAATCTTTTTATGTGCAATTAGTTTCTCTAACAGTGGTTGTTTTTTTTCTCAAAGTTTCATTGGATTCGTATGTGCGCGTACATGTTTAATATTCAACCCTGTATATTTCCAAAACCCAAAATTAATTTTTTTCGAGGCCAAGGCATGCTTTGCAAAAAATCTTTTTATGTGCAATTAGTTTCTCTAACAGTGGTTGTTCTTTTCTCAAAGTTTCATTGGATTCGTATGTGCGCGTCCATGTTTAATATTCAACCCTGTATATTTCCAAAAACCAAAATTAATTTTTTTCGAGACCAAGGCATGCTTTGCAAAAGATCTTTTTATGTGCAATTAGTTTCTCTAACAGTGGTTGTTTTTTTCTCAAAGTTTCATTGGATTCGTATGTGCGCGTCCATGTTTAATATTCAACCCTGTATATTTCCAAAACCCAAAATTATTTTTTTTCGAGACCAAGGCATGCTTTGCAAAAAATCTTTTTATGTGCAATTAGTTTCTCTAACAGTGGTTGTTTTTTTCTCAAAGTTTCATTGGATTCGTGTGTGCGCGTCCATGCTTAATATTCAACCCTGTATATTTCCAAAACCCAAAATTAATTTTTTTCGAGACCAAGGCATGCTTTGCAAAAAATCTTTTTATGTGCAATTAGTTTCGCTAATAGTGGTTGTTCTTTTCTCAAAGTTTCATTGGATTCGTATGTGCGCGTCCATGTTTGATATTCAACCCTGTTTATTTCCAAAAACCAATATTAATTTTTTTCGAGACCAAGGCATGCTTTGCAAAAAATCTTTTTTGTGAAATTAGTTTGTCTAATAGTGGTTGTTCTTTTCTCAAAGTTTCATTGGATTCGTATGTGCGTGTCCATGTTTAATATTCAACCCTGTATATTACCAAAAACCAAAATTATTTTTTTTCGAGACCAAGGCATGCTTTGCAAAAAATCTTTTTATGTGCAATTAGTTTCTCCAACAGTGTTTGTTCTTTTCTCAAAGTTTCATTGGATTCGTATGTGCGCGTCCATGTTTAATATTCAACCCTGTATATTTCCAAAAACCAAAATTAATTTTTTTCAAGACCAAGGCATGCTTTGCAAAAAATCTTTTTATGTGCAATTAGTTTCTCTAACAGTGGTTGTTCTTTTCTCAAAGTTTCATTGGATTCGTATGTGCGCGTCCATGTTTAATATTCAACCCTGTATATTTCCGAAAACAAATATTAATTTTTTTCGAAACCAAGGCATGCTTTGCAAAAAATCTTTTTATGTGCAATTAGTTTCTCTAACAGTGGTTGTTCTTTTCTCAAAGTTTCATTGGATTCGTATGTGCGCGTCCATGTTTAATATTCAACCTTGTTTATTTCCAAAAACCAAAATTAATATTTTTCGAGACCAAGGCATTCTTTGCAAAAAATCTTTTTATGTGCAATTAGTTTCTCTAATAGTGGTTGTTCTTTTCTCAAAGTTTCATTGGATTCGTATGTGCGCGTCCATATTTAATATTCAACCCTGTTTATTTCCAAAAACCAAAATTAATTTTTTTCGAGACCAAGGCATTCTTTGCAAAAAATCTTTTTATGTGCAATTAGTTTCTCTAATAGTGGTTGTTCTTTTCTCAAAGTTTCATTGGATTCGTATGTGCGCGTCCATGTTTAATATTCAACCCTGTATATTTCCAAAAACCAAAATTAATTTTTTTCGAGACCAAGGCATGCTTTGCAAAAAATCTTTTTATGTGCAATTAGTTTCGCTAATAGTGGTTGTTCATTTCTCAAAGTTTCATTGGATTCGTATGTGCGCGTCCATGTTTAATATTCAACCCTGTATATTTCCAAAAACCAAAATTAATTTTTTTCGAGACCAAGGCATGCTTTGCAAAAAATCTTTTTATGTGCAGTTAGTTTCTCTAACAGTGGTTGTTTTTTTTCTCAAAGTTTCATTGGATTCGTATGTGCGTGTCCATGTTTAATATTCAACCCTGTATATTTCCAAAACCCAAAATTAATTTTTTTCGAGACCAAGGCATGCTTTGCAAAAAATCTTTTTATGTGCAATTAGTTTCGCTAATAGTGGTTGTTCTTTTCTCAAAGTTTCATTGGATTCGTATGTGCGCGTCCATGTTTAATATTCAACCCTGTTTATTTCCAAAAACCAATATTAATTTTTTTCGAGACCAAGGCATGCTTTGCAAAAAATCTTTTTATGTGCAATTAGTTTCTCTAATAGTGGTTGTTCTTTTCTCAAAGTTTCATTGGATTCGTATGTGCGCGTCCATGTTTAATATTCAACCCTGTATATTTCCAAAAACCAAAATTATTTTTTTTCGAGACCRAGGCATGCTTTGCAAAAAATCTTTTTATGTGCAATTAGTTTCTCTAACAGTGTTTGTTCTTTTCTCAAAGTTTCATTGGATTCGTATGTGCGCGTCCATGTTTAATATTCAATCCTGTATATTTCCAAAAACCAAAATTAATTTTTTTCGAGACCAAGGCATGCTTTGCAAAAAATCTTTTTATGTGCAATTAGTTTCGCTAATAGTGGTTATTCTTTTCTCAAAGTTTCATTGGATTCGTATGTGCGCGTCCATGTTTAAAATTCAACCCTGTATATCTCCAAAAACCAAAATTAATTTTTTTCGAGACCAAGGCATGCTTTGCAAAAAATCTTTTTATGTGCAATTAGTTTCTCTAATAGTGGTTGTTCTTTTCTCAAAGTTTCATTGGATTCGTATGTGCGCGTCCAAGTTTAATATTCAACCTGTTTATTTCCAAAAACTAAAATTAATTTTTTTCGAGACCAAGGCATTCTTTGCAAAAAATCTTTTATGTGCAATTAGTTTCGCTAATAGTGGTTGTTCTTTTCTCAAAGTTTCATTGGATTCGTATGTGCGCGTCCATGTTTAATATTCAACCCTGTTTATTTCCAAAAACCAATATTAATGTTTTTCGAGACCAAGGCATGCTTTGCAAAAAATCTTTTATGTGCAATTAGTTTCTCTAATAGTGGTTGTTCTTTTCTCAAAGTTTCATTGGATTCGTATGTGCGCGTCCATGTTTAATATTCAACCCTGTATATTTCCAAAAACCAAAATTATTTTTTTCGAGACCAAGGCATGCTTTGCAAAAAATCTTTTTATGTGCAATTAGTTTCTCTAACAGTGTTTGTTCTTTTCTCAAAGTTTCATTGGATTCGTATGTGCGCGTCCATGTTTAATATTCAACCCAGTTTATTTCCAAAAACCAAAATTAATTTTTTTCGAGACCAAGACATGCTTTGCAAAAAATCTTTGTATGGCGCAATTAGTTTCTCTAACAGTAGTTGTTCTTTTTTCAAAGTTTCATTGGATTCATATGTGCGCGTCCATGTTTAATATTCAACCCTGTTTATTTCCAAAAACCAAAATTAATTTTTTTCGCGACCAAGGCGTGCTTTGCAAAAAATCTTTTCATGCGCAATTAGTTCTTTAACAGTGCTTGTTCCTTTCTCAAAGTTTTATTGGATTCGTATGTGCGCGACCATGTTTATTATTCACCGCTGTGCATTTCCAAAAAGCAAGATTAATTTTTTTCGCAACCAAGGCATGCTTTGCAAAAATTCTTTTTATGCGAAATTAGTTGCTCTAATAGTGCTTGTTTTTTTCTGAAAGTTTAATTAGATTTGTATGTACGGATCCATATTTAAATAGTCAGTGCTGTTTTATGAAGGGTTTTAGCGTGGCACAATCTCTAATGCCCGTAATATAAATAATACTTGTTTATTTGGCTTTATTTATAGCTAGTATTAGTTATTCAGTTATTTCGCCTGAATCTGTATACAGCTAATATATTTATCCTTAATTTTGATGATGGGTCTGACCGAAAAGCGCTCTATTTTTACTACTTCTGTGGTACGTTCGGCTACATTCGGAAATTTAGGCTGCTGTGTTTTGGCTGCTGTTTTCACACCGGTGGAGCTTTAGCGATAATAATATTTATTCTAGTGCCTCAGTGGAATATCCTTATAGAAGTTTGAGCAATTCAAGTAACCCAAATGTTCAGTATCCTAATCGTGAAGACTTACATTTTCATGGCAGCATATATTTTGCCCAGATTCCTGATTTTTGCATTTCTCAATGTAATTGTTGACAAATGTCAATAGCTTAAGTTTTAAGCAAATTTTTTTGAGCAAGGTGATTTTAGTAAAATTACTAGACTGTTCTTTCATAAATCCCAGCTCCATCATGAAACAACATGAATATGTCAGCAATGTTAAGATATAATTGTCGGTTGATTTAATAGCAATCTTTTTTAACAGTGAATACAGAATTACATAACACTAATACATACTGAATAATTATTTGATGTTATAGCAGAGTACATAAAAAAATTACAGTTCTTTGGATATCTTGATATTCAAAAGTGTTTATGTAATGCATTACTAATAAATAATAATAGCAAAGGTACAAATGATTTTTACAACATCTGATATAAATTATATTGGTGCTAAATGAACACTTAAGAGTTTGTGCACGAGAGTTAGCTTACCTAATGAATCGTATTCAGGCATGGAATTCCAGAGGTCATAACCATGGACTGTTGGGCTTTCAGGTTCTTTGGATACTCATAAATACAGTGATATTTTTGTTTCTTAAAGGACACTCCTTTGGATTTTTTTCGCTGGTGGAAATAAATACAATTTATTGAGCGGAACATAAAAAATATACATTTATTACCTCATTAGATTTCTCTGGAGATCTTAAGGAAGATTTTGTTGGCGTTGCAAATTTGTCCCATGCTGATGGTACAAATTCAGGAGAATCACCCTCTTCATCACTCCCACTACTTTCAGGAACTACCTCTTCATTAATATCCTCAGGAGTCTGAGATCTAATTTCACTCTGCTTGAAATAAAAAAAGAAATTAAAATGTATGTATTTTCTAAAAACTGGGGTAAAATTATTTGTGTTGTGTTAGGGTTTATTTTTAATGCATTCAAAGGTTGAAAATACTTACCACATCAAATGAAGCAGCTCTTAAAGCTTTTACAGATTCCTCATGTTCACCTTCCTATTGTAAAAATTAATAAAAATATTAGTTCCATAAAGTAGCTACTTCAGTATGATAAAACAAAGGATTCAAAAGAAACTATTGTACAAGTTGTTGCATAAATCTTAAAATATTTTGTATTTACAGTGCACTTTCAATAATCTGAACACTGGCTAGTACAAGCTATATTGTAATCTGAACACTCCACATCAAGGTTATGTCTTTTAAATGGTTTTACTTACTACATGGAAGCAAGAGCGGTAAATGAAAGCTTAGTATAAATTCACAAATGGACTTTTCAAATGTCCATAGTTTTAAAACATCATTTCCTAATGTCAGAGTCAAACAAACCAAACTGGAAACCATTATCAAAAGGATGTTAAGTTTTTCCAACAATATGAGGTGATTACTAGTGCTTTTAGTGGCAACAAATATTATAAACCAGTTCTACTAGCAATCTCCAAAATGGAAATAAATGCGTAAGACAGCATGTGATTGATTGATTGACCACTTTACTACATCT
>QCXZ01000003.1:24629648-24782019 GCA_025024175.1 Rhyzopertha dominica
CGCTATTATTCACATGATGACATGATGATTTCGTGCTTCCTGAACTTTCTTTTGAATTTTGAAAACCCGCATCAAGTAATGCGCTGCATTACCAATTTCGGTATAAAAATATATTTTCAAAATCCTCTCTCTCTTGATTATCTTTTTCAACGTCATTTTCAACTTCCGCGATTACAAATTGTAATTGCTCGAATTCATTCACAAGTCTTTTACCGCGTCTAAACGGCATTGCAATTGATGATGTTCAATGTCATTAGGGACACATTCTTCCCTTCCCGCAATATTATGTTTTAAGTTACTCACGAACTTTTGAAACCTTGTCAAGCTGGCCTTAATAACACCACGTTTTCTTATTGCCCTTTGAAAGTCAGTATCAGCCTCAGACATACTACAAAGTAACATCGCAAACACAAGTTAACCGCAAATCGAATGCACGCAATCGCAAAAACAGAAAAGATGCAATAAAAGGATACCGCAACTGACCTACCCTCAGTTACTTTTCTTCCCTTTTCTACTTCTACCAGCAACAAATCCAAATAGTCCAATTGCCCGTCAGCGTAGTGATTCGCAATGATGTGTCACTACTCTTCGCAAAATAGTTGGCAAAATGGAGTTCTGGAGCACTCAGCTGGTATCGCGGACATGATGTTCCTTGCTGGTGTCAGTAGTAAATATCTTACTTCTTGGCCGCGGCCAACAGCTCGTGACAGCGCAGCAGACACACAATCGCAAATTCCAAATGACTACAATCGCAAATCCAAATGACTTCAAACTTCTTTCTCACAGCAGCATCCAACTCGTAAGGACCAATGTGGGGGAATTTTAAGGGATTACACCTTGAATATCTGGTACTGCTTTATTAAAGAAATACATTAACATTTGTATTTTGAAAGGAAGTTTTAAGTGTCTATTTTTTCTTTCATAGCAACCTTATTAAAAAATCATTCTGGGCGCCTGGATTTAAAATGTTCTGCACACACAGTATGATATCAAAAAAGATGTGAAATAAGGTTCGATAACTGTTAAAGTGAGAAGTTTTACCACTTTATGCATCACATTCTTTATCAATATTGATTTAAAATGCTTAATTATTTGTAAAATAAAACACAATTTTAGAATATGTAAATTGATTTTCTAAAAGTTAATTTTTATATTTCAAAATGCCACAATCAATATAAATGCTAAAAACAAAGTTACGGATATTTTCTTATTTTCAACAAGATGAATGATGCGTTTTTCGAATTTGTTTTAAAGGACCAAAAAAATTTATTATTTATATGATTAACTGATGTCAATCGATTCTTTCTGATGACCAGGAACCAAAACGGTGGCTTAGCGTGTAGCTACTATGCCAAGCAATCCTTCTTCTGCCCAAATTCGACCAAATATTCTTATTGTTTTAAACCATTTATCAACTAGCGCTGATTTTGGACGATATATTTCTTTTTCTAAAGAACTTTCGTCTGAGATTCTTTGTGTTCTAACAAATAACCTCCTTATTCTTTTGAGTGGGAGGGTGGTGAGATCTGGCATGTAAATATCTGTCTGTGTGTGTGTTTGGTTTTCTGTGAACCTTTTGTCCTAACTGTCCAGTGTTTATTCTGCAAATTTGGATATTCAAAAATGGTAAACTACCGTTGCTTTCTAGTTTCATAGTAAATTTTATGACAGGATTTTGACTGACTCTTCTATACCCTGGGGCCAAATAACAAAGGTATCATCTACACACATATACCAATATTTTGGCTTAAACTGAAAACTGTTGATCGCTACCTCTTCAAGGTTTGCCATAAACAAATTTGCCACTATAGGACTTAGAGGTGAACCCATTAAACAACCTGATTTTTGCTCATAAAAATTACCATTTCCTAAGAAATAAGTGCTCAGATAATCTGGCTGTCGTGTCCCCTAGGGGATCTCAACTCAGTTTGGATTTGATGATATCTGTCGTTTCAGGTATGGGTACTTTCCTAAAAAAAGAAATCACGTCAAGACTAACTAAAATATCAATACTTAAACCTTTTAGCACTTCAATAAAATATGAAGAATTCTTGATGAAACTACTGGTTTTTCTTACATAAGGTTTTAAATAAATAGCACAAAATTTTGCCAATCTGTAACAAGGACTGCCAATCTTATTGACATTAGTTTTATAGATTTTGGACAAACCAAACAATTTTTTATCCTGTAATGTTGGATTGAATAATTATTTCATTGGTAGTACTTTTGAATAAAGTGTTTTGTGATCTTATTTCAATACACCAGCGCATACGTTCTGCTTGTATTTTACGTAACGTTCCATGTACAATCGGTTGTCAGTAGCAGTACTGTAGACACGTATAAAAGTATGGGTACTGTTTATTGTGCAAAAAAATATTCGGTGTTTTCTTTACATTTTTCACTCCGGTGATGAAGTTACGGTAGATAGAAGAACGATACCTCTTCTTAAAATAACGTTTACTATTGTCGATATTAACTTATCATGTTATTTATTCAACGTGACAACGTTGCAACCTGCTCCGCTTGTAGTTTGCGTTTTTCTTATCCATGTGTTATATCGCCTCCATTCTTTTCTTAACTCTTCAATATTTTGGGTCAATTGGGATATTGCGCTATAAGTTATAAGGGTCGGATGTCAGGAAACTTGAAAGTATAAGCGGGAGATTWAGGACCTTCATCGGGAGGCGGACATTTTAATGAAGATCGGGAGTGTCCCGCTGAGATTTGTGATAGAGGAACTAGTATTTTATTTACTTTTGGTTTTGTTATGTTCAAGACAGGTGTGTGTCAAATGTCATGCATATAGAATGTAGAACCGATCATGATGTTGTGTTGGCGGAATACATGTATCTGTCTGCTATCTGTGTGCTGCAATAAATCTTAAAAAAGTATAATCATCGTGAGTATTATTATTGTACAACTAAGTGAACGTACAACATGGCGCAGTCAGTTAAGAATTGTGCATGATATTATTTTAAAGATCTGTGCTGGGTGCAAACGATTCTCAGAAGAGTAGCAAAATTGTGAGGTTAGAAGTAACGGTGCATGCTTGGGATGCACCATGGAAAACCTAGACCAGCCAAAACCGGTGTCCTTGGTGGGTGATTTGGGACTGAATTGGAAGAGGTTCAAAAAGGCAATGTTACGTACATGGTTGCATCAGGTGCGAATAGTAAACCGCTTGATGTCCAAGCCGCCTTGTGGTTACATTGTATGGGTGAAGAAACAGTTGACATTTTAGATAACTTGGGAATAAGTGACCAACAAAAGAAGGACCCCAATCAAATAATATCTCAACTAGATAGTTATTTTACGTCCCAGACAAATATATCAATTAAGCGGCATCAATTTAACACAAGACTCCAACAAGAAGGAGAAAGCTTCACTCATTTGTTAAACGATCTTAGGAAGATAGCCAATGAATGTGATTTTGGAACTCTTAAAGACGATCTAACTCGTGACCGCATAGTATGTGCTGTTAGGGATAAGAGAGTAAAGGATCGATTACTGAGGGAGTCATCGTTAACATTAACTAAAACTGTAGAAATCTGTCAGGCAGCGGAACAGTCTACCCAAGATATAGGTTGTTTAATGCAACCAAACCTAAGAGTATCAGATGTGAACAAACCGAAACAACAGGCTAGGGCGCCCACAATGAAAAACAGCCATTAAGGAAGACAGCAAAAGAGTATGGGAGAAAAGAAGTGTCCAAGGTGTGGAAGGGAGGCGCACAACCTCGAAAACTGCCCTGCAAAAGGTAGGCAGTGCTACGCATGCAAGCGGTACAACCACTTTGGATCCATGTGCCGTGCGAGGAAGCAACAACAAAGGCCTAGGAACGTGAGTACAGTGGAGCAAGCAGAAGGTGGCCCTAAAGAAGATGGACCGAAGACTCATGTGCAGGATTGCATTGGTAGAAATTTAAATGCTTGGTTTGAGAATTGTAAAATAATAGAATGCAACAAAACCGTTAGATTCAAGTTAGATTCAGGGGCTGACTGTAATGTAATTCCTAAGTACATATTTGATACTTTAAACATAACAGATGCTCTAGTATCAACTAATGACATGGCTACCAATTACGAGGGTAAGCTTTTGAAGGTGCTAGGTAAATGTAGTCTGATATTGTTGCATAGAAATGTTAAGTATAAGTTAGATTTCTTGGTTATACAAACTGATAAGGGAATAGCTCCAGTCTTGGGTAGAGATAGTTCGTCTCAGTTAGGCTTAATAGTTAGGAATAACAGTATTGCTAAAGTAACAATGAAGGTTGCAGGTGGAAATGCTACAAACAAGGTTTCCATGATTTTGGCCGAGTATGAAGATATCTTTGGTGGAATCGGGAGTATAAAAGGAGAACCATGCAATTTTAAATTGAAAGAAAACTATCAAGCTAAAATAGTACCAAGTAGAAAGGTAAGTTTCCAGTTAATAGAGCCTCTAAAAAGAGAACTGAATATGATTTCGGACGGAATTATCACTAGAATAACCGAACCGTCAGAATTTGTACACCCAGTAGTTATTGTGAAAAAGAAAAACAGCAATCCCATTAGACTTTGCTTAGACCACAAGTTTTTGAATGATGCTTTAATGCGAGAACATTATTACCTACCTACTTTTGAAGATTTAACGTATGATATGTCTGGATCACAATTTTTCTGTGTTGGATGCAAACAAGGGTTTTTATCAGGTAAACTTGTCAGCGGAAGCATCCAATTTAACAGTATTTGCTACACCTATAGGCCGTTTCAAATTTTTAAGGTTAAAAGTTGCACCAGAAATATTTCACAGAACGTTTTCGAACATTTTTGGGGATATACCGGGTGTATATATAGACGATATCATAATATATGCGAAGTCACTGGAAGATCACAACCAAATTTTGGAAACTGTGTTAAAAAGAGCTCGTGATTCAGGAGTCAAATTCAATAAAGAAAAATCAAAAATTTTAAAACCTGACATGGACAAAATCGAAGCAATTAAACAAGTACCGAGACCTGAAAATAAAGATAAGCTAAGACAATTTTTAGGTACGATTACGTATGTGTCAAAATTTATCCCAAATTTGTCTCACATATCATATAATTTAAGACAACTAATTAAAAAGGATAATGTTTATGACTGGCAAGAAATACATGAAAAAGAATTTTGTCATTTGAAGCAAATTTTAATGGAAAGTCCGGTACTTCAATATTATAATCCCAAGCAACCTATAGTAGTAAAAATGGAATGGGTGCTGTAATTTTACAGAATGGAGGACCTATAGCATATGCGTCTAAATGTTTAACCGAAACACRAGAAAAATACAGTCAAATTGAGAAGAAAACTTTAGCTATTCTGTTTGGCTGTAAAAAGTTTCATCAGTACCTTTATGGTAATACATTTATCATAGAGTCTGATCATCAGCCGCTTGAAACAATATTCAAAAAAACTTTTGACAAAATTCCATTGCGTCTGCAACGTATGATCCTAAGTTTACAAAATTATGACTTTCAGGTCAAATATAAGCCAGGGAAACATCTGTATTTTGCATATGCTCTTTCAAGATCAAATTATAATGATAAAAATTGCGAAATTGATGAAGCTGAAATAGAGTCGCAAATGCATTTGGTAATCATGATAGAAATTTCTCCCCAAAAGTACGATTATATTAAAAAGGAAACTGCCAATGATAAAGAATTACAATAATTAACAAAAACTGTACTATGCGGCTGGTCCTCTAGTAAGAAAGGACTAAATAATTGTTTAAAACCATATTGGCCTTACAGGGATGAAATATCGGAATTTAATGGTGTTTTGTTTAAAGCAAATACGAGGTGATATTTTGGACAAACTTCATTATAATCACTTAGGAATCGACAAAACTATAGCTAGGTCACAAGAACTAGTATTTTGGCCTTTTATTACGTCAGATATCACTAATAAAGTTAAAAGTTGCACTACATGTATGCAATTCCAAAATTCACAGGTAAAAGAAAGTTACCTAGTCGTCCTTGGCAGACATTAGGAGTAGATTTATTTGAACTTAAAGGAAATACTTACCTGCTAGTTGTAGATTACTTTTCAAAATATCCAGAATTGGCTTTACTGAATTCTTCACCAACTTTTCAAGTTGTACAAGAACTTAAGGCAATATTTTCACGTCATGGCAAACCAGATATCATTTTTTCAGATAATGGCCCTCAATTTAGTAGTTATGAATTTCGATCTTTTGTTAAAGAGTGGCAAATAATTCATAAAACTAGTACTCCCACATATGCACAAAGTAATGGCTTTATAGAACGTCATGTTCAGACGATTAAGAGGGATACGAAGTACCGAAATTTAGAGCTTTACGGAATTTACTGCACAGGGCTCAGTTTTGCACCGATTTCGACAAGCGAGGACTTAGTCGAAAGATGAAAGAACGTTCTACAGTTTGGCTTGATTACATTTCTGATAAATGTTACAGCTGATCGTTAAGAAATTATTGAAATTAGCTAATTATATCCAAATTTGATAGCTACATAAATCGCTTTCAACAACAGTTAATGAAAATTTAATCAAGCCAAACTGTAGTTCAATGTTTCCATTACGTATGTTTCAAATCTGGACGGGATTGAAAAAAGAACAATTTAGTTATGTTAAACCCAGTAATGGTCTACATGCCGATATTTTTGGTGTTCAGCGGCCCGTCGCTATCCCCCACTATTTTCTTCTGGCAGCTGCAAGGCCGATGTTGTCGATGAGCGACGGGAATCGGAAATGTCCGAGCGTGAACAATCACTTCATGATTTGGTTACTTGTTTTGGCGCGATATTACAAATCTAGCCAGCTGTAAAGTCAATATGGGTAAAAGCGAAAACAAATGTACGGCAAGGATCACACACGAAAAAATGAAGGAAACGTCACAAACAAAAAATAGCTTACGAAGTTTGTACAAGGAATTCTATAATATATAGACGATAGCGATATAAGTATAATACAAATCCAACATATTAAATTATAATGCATACACTTATTTATGWTCGTKCAACTGMCTGAAATGAATACCGGTAATATAATATTATTGAACCAATAAGTCGCTATAGCGTATTTATTCCCAAAAGCTCTAAATGTTAATTCCTAAAAATGGTTGGCCTTGCTATTGTTATGTTCTGCACTTTCAGCTGAATTTTGTACTAACAGTTTACTAAGTCAGYTTTTGAACTATTTGAGCAAAATTGTTGCGTTCTTTCACATGTACCTGTATACTGTATTCAACAAAGTTCTCAAGTATTATATTTATTTAGCTAATAATCTCTACAATATGAATGTTTTATACTGTTATAATGGGATCGGTTTTGAAGTCTAATGAGACCTCATCCGCAAGCCCTTGTTATAATTTAATAAAATATACCTACACATACATAATATAACCATTAATATAACTTAAAAATAATTATTCCTGTCATTAACTTTCTTTTTAGCAATATGTTGGACACGTTTCGAAAATGTCATTAATTAATAACTTAGGTAAAAGATTAGTAGTGTGTGTGTTTAAAGTTGTCTTATTGAGATATTTCCTATAAGTATAATGATTGTCTGAAGATAGAAAATATTAACAGCAATATTAAATTAAAAATTGTGTTCTGTGTATCTAAAAGATATTTCACAGATAATGATTAATTGTGTGCCATTCGCCAAGACGTGAGATCTTCATTTATTCTCGTTTTAAATTTCTGTGTTTCCAAAGTTACAGTATTTGCATCTTAATTTGAATATTCAATTTTTGTCTGGCATCTGAACTATATTATCTTTATTAATTAAAAGAATTTTGCCTAATGTTATTTATTTTTGTTACCTAGGAAATGCAAAAGAATTTTTTATTTGATTGTAAATTAATTTTTATATACATTTATTACGTAGTATTATTTAATAAATTACCAATTTGTTCTATTACATGTAATAATAATTCTTGATTACATTTAGTTTTATGTTAAGGTAGTTATAAGAGTTTATTTAAATTATTAGACAAAATAGCTGAAGTATATTGCATTGGTTGCAGTGCGTAATAGTATGGATATTTTAGTGGTAGAGAAAATTCTATTTGATAAAGAAGTCTGGAAGCTGAAAAGATGTGGAATATACGAATTAAGATGCAACAATTGGAAGAGTCTATAGGGATTTTATTCAGAAATGTTAAAATGAGAGTAATAGAACATCTCAAGTTATGAAGACTGCTACAAAATTATTCGAGTTATATCGAAACGTCTTGGGATACAAGACATAATTTTGAAATAATACCGATACTGAAATTTTACATATTCAGCAAAAGCAGGTATTAAACTTACTAGAAATTTTAAAGATAAAAACACGATCTTGTTGAGGCTTTTTTGAGAGTTTGACGAACAGGCTCAATACTGCGATAAGAAGTTTTCTAATAGTTGTATGGTCAAAATTTAAGTTACTTGCAGAAATAATTCAGTGCCATTAATAACTGTTTTGTGTTTAATGGCTTAGTTATTATTTATATTATGCTTTATTAAAATGAAGATGTGATTTGAGGAAGAGGTCTCATCATAACTTTGATTAAAAATAACGATCGCAACTTGTTGATTGTTCAAGCTTCAGAAATAGGGGGTATTCGACCTTTTGGTTTAATAAATTAAGTAAACCCTTTTTTCAGTGCCAAGTTTTAGTCTTTGTTTAAGACGTCATCAGGGCTTCTACTATAAATTTGCAATGGAGTAAGCATATAATAACAATAATAGGTTTTACGTAAATCTTACCGAAAGTGACATTAATTTTAAGTGAGTTTTATGTTGTGAATGATTTTCCCAATATAGGTACCATGCAATTTCTTCTTCTTTCTGTGTTTCAGTAGTTCGTATTAACAAGACATAGATGGATTAATCGTAGAACATTAAAATACAGCTTAAAATTGTATCTACGTTTAAATTCAACACAACTCAACTGAAAGACAGAAATATAGACAGTGTCAATATGTCGGCGTCAAAAATCACAGCAACATTTTCTAGTATTTTATATACAGTTAATTATTCAAAATCTGTTCAGATTTGAAAGATCTGATAACTTTTTTTTGTTCTGTTGAATTTAAACGTACAATTTTAAGCTGTACTTTAATGTTCTGCGATTAATTCATCWGTTTCTTCTTAATACGAACTACTGAAACACAGGAAGAAGAAGATATATTGTGAAAATAATTAACAACATAAAACTCCTAAAATTTATCTCACTTTCAATAAGATTTACGTAAAACTTATTATTGTTATTATATGTTTACTCTATTGTAAATTTATTGTAGAAGCTCTGATGATGTCTTAAATAAAGACGAAAGCTTGGCACTGAGAAAAGAGTTTACTTAATTTATTAAACCAAAAGGTCGAATACACCCTATTTCTGAAGCTTGGTCTCATTATATATAGATATCGAAACTGGTCGCACCAAAACATTAAAGTGAGTTAACACTATAACACGTCTTGTTATACATACCTATCTTGCAATGATATGAAGCTCCAAAGTTGGGAATATTTTACCATTTACTATTTTTTTAAATATTGATTCATTTCAAACCAAAATGCGATTTAATAAGAATCATGGGCAATTCTTTTAGTTTAAAGCTAATTAGGTTTGTATGTTTTACTTCACTATTACCGCATTGCCCTAAATAACATGTAATGTGTATGTAACAATGCATATTACATTGTCTTATCAGAAATACTACAGAAGAAACCAGAACGGGACAAATATAGTTCATTCGAAGGCCTTATTAAAATCATTTCCGAGTTTTTACATCGGTTAAATTACCATTTTTATATGTGGATTTATGAAATTAATGTTTTGATAACAACGGTCGCATTTTGTTTAAGATTTAATAATTTTTGTTAGTTAGTTTCAAAAACTACCTACGCACTCGAAGGGTTCAAACACTGATTACCGCTGGCGAGTACCCTGTAGGTAGAAATAGAAATGCAAATGTTACACAAAAAAACAGCCACCCTCCGGTAAGTAACTATTGGTAATAAATGAAATAAGCAATTTTATGTAAGCGAATCTTTGACAATGGTTAGCAACCTTCCAATAAAATTGGAAAACAAATACTCATGTAGGTACAACATTTTAAGTGGTGCATCGGAATATGCTACAGAAAATGTGCGTTTAAAAATAAAGTTGCATACTGCGCTGAAATATTTAACATTGTATGTCTGACAATATATATTTAGAAAATATCAGTATTCATAAACTTCGATTTGGTATATTACAAATTTCTGTATCGTAAGCCCTAGAGATTTCGCAGTAATGACTAATTTATGATCATGCAGTTTGAGAAAATTAATTTTAATATTAAAAGGTAAATTAATTAGTGTTAAAAATAGCCATTTTAGTAGTGGAGCGTGAAGCACAACAGTCCGAAATATAGCTAGGCATCAGCAAAAAAAAATGAAAACCACTATAATACTGATCCTGTAGACGCGCCACAGATATTCGTCCACATGCCAAAACCGGCCAGTGCAGCGCTATGATTTTACGGCGAGAAGTATTCCCCCGACTTCACTACACCCCTACTGTTGTATATTGGTGGGGACGCTCAGCGTCTTGAAACGCTAATTCACGGCAACGCGCGGTCTTCGTATCCCTCTTAAGAGCTTAATTAAGAAAGTAATTATAGTCCGGAAAGACACTGCTTTGGCATTATTGGAATACAGAAACACTCCCTTATCTACGAAAGAACCTTGACCGGCTGAACTACTATTTGGTAGAAAGATTAAAGGTATTATACCAATAAAACAAGAGTTATTAAAACCTAAACATGACATTGAATCACATAAGACTAATCTGAAATGCAAACAAACTGGTCAAAGCAATTATTATAATAAATCTTTCATAAATCTACCAGATTTGCAAGTGAATTACTTTGTTGTAATGCAACACAATCAATTGTGGAAACCTGGTAAAATTGTAGCTGTGGATTCCACAAGACCAAGATCTTATGTTGTTAAGCTTAATGACTCGGATAGGACTTACATAAGAAACCGAAAATTTTTAAGAAAAATTGATAGCAACTTCATATCAGATGAACAGTTCAATACCTTAATAGACTATCACATTGCTAATTCAGAAAAAGAAAGGAGTAATGTATGCAGTGAGGAGTATTTTAATGCTAATGCATGCAATGATGAGTATGTTAACACTAATTTAGCAGAAGCTATGGATAGTTCAATGACTGGTAGTTGTTTATCTAATCAGGAACAATTGAAGTCAGCCGAACCTGTGACACAAACTAGATCAGGACGATGTATTAAACAACCTATTCGCTTTAAGGATTTTGTTTAAAATATGTATTTGTACACTTTCCTTTTTTAGATTAAGCTAGAGGGAGGAGGATGTGATAGAGGAACTAGTATTTTAGTTACTTTTGGTTTTGTTATGTTCAAGACAGGTGTGTCAAATGTCATGCATATAGAATGTAGAACCGATCATGATGTGTTGGCGGAATACATGTATCTGTCTGCTATCTGTGTGCTGCAATAAATCTTAAAAAAGTATAACCATCGTAAGTATTATTGTACGACTAAGTGAACGTACAACAAAATTGGAATGTCTGGCATCCCTAGTTCAGGAGCTAATTTCTTAGTATTATGTAAAATTTCAGCTTGATAGGCGATTGGCCGTTATAGTAAATAATTACCTTAGATACAAAGACACGCTGGAGCACCATTCGATTTCCTGGCAATAGACATCGGAACACCTACATTGCTGGCTGCGCTTTGTAGTATGTTGAAAGGGTTGTCACATTCACCGTACAACAGCACTAGTTGTGACCTTCTAATAGCCTTCAGAATGCGCAATGACTTCTCTTCGTTATATTCAGCTTTACGCTTCCTTCCTTCCGTTTCGTTTAGTCAGATGGCCGTACAGCCTGCTTAGGTCAATTGCCATAACAGCGTGGGGTATGGCAGCACACGCGGCCACCACCACCGTGACCAGCAGTAGCGGGTGCGGCGCCAACGCCACGCGAGCCATGGCTGGTGCTGGGTTAGACTCGGGACGGAGACTGCTAGCGACAGACGCCCAGGCGGCACCCCTATTGTGACTTATATCGATACCCGACGCCTCGGCGTTGCCATTCTCCACCCCCGCATCCCTTCCTACACAACGGGCAACCCCTTCCGATGGTTGCGGTTGTCAGATTACTTGGAATTCGATACTGATACGCCATTTCCTTCTAACACTCGTTACGATTAAATACTATTGCAACAAGTTTCATATTGAAAATTTTCAACAGTTCAACGTTGTTAAAGACACATTTGAGGAAAATGGAGCCGTCTGGCGATACGCTGTTTGTTTTATTTGTATAGCAATGGATATCGTCGAAATTTGGCAACCATGGGTCATTATTTGCGTCACGGCGAAGATGTGCAAGTTGTCTATTATAAAGTAGGTAGTGTGCGCAGGTTAAACAAGTATAGGGTTAATCAATAACTCGTACATTCGACACAAACCAAAATGAAACAAGCGGATTGATGTCTACTCTAGTATCTACATCTTATCCATAGAGGGTGTTGTAGTAACCGCAATTTTAGTTTTTGTGTTTACAAGCCATTTCCCTCTTAAAGTCACTTGTTACGTTAAATATTCTTTCAGTGAATAACATAAAAACAATTTTGCTACATACTTATATAGTTAATAATAATAATAATACAATGATTGGCGTACCGAAGGGGGGCCAAGGGGTGGCAGCTGCCCTTCCCCCCCCCGGACCTGAACTCTGGGCCCTTCCTACCTTCCATACATTTAGCTGGTTAATTAAGTATGTATTTATGAAACTGTAAATAGACAAGCGTATTTCACAATTTTCATTCAGAACTCATATTTGACCTATGCAAATGACATTCAATGAGTCGTCAAACGGTTTCCAAGCTTATGTTGGTCAGGAGTCATAATACGATTTCTACTTTATTTAGTTCTTCTAATATGCTTTCCTAAAGACATTGTTCAACTAAGCATGATTCTATTATATGGAATACACAGAATCGGTCATATATTTGTATTTGGCGGTAACTCCAAACTTTTTAGTTCTAAATTTCAAAATTAATACAGAGAAACAACAAACTTTCAAAAATATCAGTTATTTCGAGCAAATATCCATCCGTACTAAGAGTTATGAAAGTCTAACATAAGTTTTAGGAATCTAGTAGCATTATAAGCACGAATTAAAACCCGGTGTGCGGTCAAACTGCCAGTATACAAAAGTTTTTTGAAAACCCGATTAAATATATTTCAGTTTATTTAAATGAGGCTTAATTTGGTTAAAATATTAAGTGCGGGGTTAATTTTTGGAAGCAGTGCAAAAAATAAAAGATGGTATATTCTGTATGGTGTTCATAACAAAGCATGTCTTGCAGAATTCTATTCAACTATCTAATTCTGATTTTACACAGTACCTACTCAATGTTTACAAAATCGTCGTCAAACATTGAGATGTAATATGGTTATTTTACTCATGTGTTGCAGTGTCTGGTTATTATCTAGCATTTATATAATCGACTCAAAAGCACTATTTTCGATTTATGCCCTGGTCATTATTTTAGTCAATGGGCAAAAAGAAGTACTCAAATTTGATCTATTTAAAATAAAATTTTAGATCAATATGATCGCGGGTTTTAATCCAAATTTGCTAATGTCCAAGTTTAATGGAGTATTATCGATTGTTTCCACATTCTCAGTTTTAATAATTTCTTTTATCTATACTAGCTAACTATTCACTCCTAACTTAAATTTCTAAAGCTTCTAGTGCGAATTCCAAATCATAAAACGCTGTTCTGTTAGTAGATGCTTAAGGGGAAATTTATCTTTCTTTAGTATTTCGTTTGACATTACTACACATTATGTGGATCACGGATATTTATTCTTCCAAATAAAATGTACCAACTCATCTTTTGTTAAACGTCATAGACATGCAACTGAATGCGCTAGATATCACGTTACTGAGATCATCAATAATTGAATTAGGAGCTTCTTAAGATCAGTATATATAAAAAAGGAAAAAAAAACTTGGGTCTTCACAGAAGATGTTTTAAGTCACCTTGCAGAAAATCAACGAAGATTGCGCATGGAATAAATACTTCCTTAATTACTTAGATACATAATTCGATATAGGCACATTTTTATATTTATGTTGAATTATTCAGTAACGGAAATTCGTGCTTTGCCCCCCTTAGATCAAAAACTGGGTACGCCCATTACTACAGTCAATACATTTTAGGACATTTTTAGGAAAACACTTTTGAAAAGACGACACACCAATACTTATATTTTTTTACAATTAAAGTCAGCATTACATTTCTGTTTAACATCTAGGTGGAAATATAACCTTGTCACAAAATAAAAATAATGTTAAATAAGTTACCACTAATATTTTTGTTACTGGAATATATTACAAAAAATTCTGTCTAAACTGGATTTGCTTATTAGAAAAACAATCTATTTATGAACGTACTGTCAAAAGGTAGGTATTCACCGAGATTTATCTACTTTTTGCTGCAATATTTTGAAACAAGTCATATTTAAAAGTTATTTAGCTAATCTATTTATTTGTATGTGCAAACTAAAATTTGTAAACGAATATGCTAAAAATAAACTGAATTTATATCTAACAATTAGCAATTATTTTTGCAAAAATATTGTGTATACACATCTATTTGAAAAGTGTCTTAAGGATTAAATGAATATTTTAACATTCATTTATCCCTAAATATTCAAGTTTTTAATTGGTGCTGTGCTGATGTGTGGTCCTCTTTCTATCGTTATCTCGGATAGATCTTTTCTCTTTCTCCGATCCCCCACCTTGACATGATGTCAGATTTACATTTTAATGTGCTAAAAACTGTGTTTTCGGCATCATTCAATTTGGTAATTAACGGTATTTCCTTTTATTTACGCTTTCTAGGTATTTCGTTATTATTTATGCGGTAATTTCGCTGAGAATTTGTTAATTTTAGCCCCTGTTCACGGCAACTATTCCCTAACCCCTGCAAGATTGGCGACACTGATTATCCCTACCCTTTTAACAGAGTGAACTTCTGCTCTATTTCGACCGTGATCATTGTAACTTGTAACGCGAAGTGTGTGCAGATTAACTAATCGTTGGTGTAGATCTACTAAGTAAGTAACACTAAATCAATTAGTATATTTTATGGTGGAGCAAAAAAGTAATGAGAAGCATTGATGGGAAACTACTTTAAAGTTTAAATGTGTCTATATTAATTGGGCGTTTACAATAGACGATTAAAAAATGTGCTTCAACTTGAGCACGCTTCTTCGCGGTTAAGCGGTTATTACAAAACGCATGTTCGCCTATGCTATTTCATACACGTTCTATTAGCGATAAACTAGATAATCTTTTTCAACCTGCAACTTATATGCTAACATTTTGTAAAAGAAAAAGGTCTATGATTTGCAAGAGCATGAGGCTCAGTAGTTGGGATCCATTTGGCAAAATGGACGACGGATTCAAATGCGAAATTAAATTAAAGAGACAGAAAAGAAGTGTTTACAGACATTAGCATAGCTTTAAGGAATGACCCCTAAGATGGTCAGTAGTTGTGTTGCATTACTTTTGAACTCCTTTTTTTTACCTTTGATCAATAAGTTTTTGTCGACTAATACACTTTGAAACGTTTAGAATTATGGGAGACAGTAGCAATAACAAAGGACCTAAATCAACAGGGGCTATTCCCAAAAAAATGACTACTACTACTAAAACCTCGAACTTATCTACAACTATGGGAGACCACGGGGATAAGGTTGAAGGCACGGGACCCAAAAAAGGACCGAGGGCTTCAAAAAAATTGACGGGGGAGGCTACCGGTGTGAAAACAGCAGCCAAAACACAGCAGCCTAAATTTCCGAATGWAGCCGAACGTACCACAGAAGTAGTAAAAATAGAGCGCTTTTCGGTCAGACCCATCATCAAAATTAAGGATAAATATATTAGGTATACAGATTCAGGCTAAATGCTGAATAACTAATACTAGCTATAAATAAAGCCAAATAAACAAATATTATTTATATAACGGGCATTAGAGATTGTGCCACGCTAAAACCCCTCATAAAACAGCACTGACTATTTAAATATGGATCTGTACATACAAATCTAATTAAACTTTCAGAAAAAAAACAAGCACTATTAGAGCAACTAATTTCGCATAAAAAGAATTTTTGCAAAGCATGCCTTGGTTACGAAAAAAATTAATCTTGCTTTTGGAAATGTACAGCGGTGAATAATAAACATGGACGCGCACATACGAATCCAATAAAACTTTGAGAAAGGTACAAGCACTGTTAAAGAAACTAATTGCGCATAAAAAGATTTTTTGCAAAGCACGCCTTGGTCGCGAAAAAAATTAATTTTGGTTTTTGGAAATAAACAGGGTTGAATATTAAACATGGACGCGCACATATGAATCCAATGAAACTTTGAGAAAAGAACAACTACTATTAGAGAAACTAATTGCGCATAAAAAGATTTTTTGCAAAGCATGGCTTGGTCTCGAAAAAAATTAATTTTGGTTTTGGAAATAAACAGGGTTGAATATTAAACATGGACGCGCACATACGAATCCAATGAAACTTTGAGAAAAGAACAACCACTATTAGAGAAACTAATTGCACATAAAAAGATTATTTGCAAAGCATGCCTTGGTCTCGAAAAAAATTAATTTTGGTTTTTGGAAATGAACAGGGTTGAATATTAAACATGGACGCGCACATATGAATCCAATGAAACTTTAAGAAAAGAACAACCTCCATTAGAGAAACTAATTGCACATAAAAAGATTTTTTGCAAAGCATGCCTTGGTCTCGAAAATAATTAATKTTGGTTTTTTGAGATATACAGGATTGWATATTAAACATGGACGCGCACATACGAATCCAATGAAACTTTGAAAAAAGAACAACCACTATTAGAGAAACCAATTGCACATAAAAAGATTTTTTGCAAAGCATGCCTTGGTCTCGAAAAAAATTAATTTTGGTTTTTGGAAATATACAGGATTGTATATTAAACATGGACGCGCACATACGAATCCAATGAAACCTTGAGAAAAGAACAACCACTGTTAGAGAAACTAACTGCACATAAAAAGATTTTTTGCAAGGCATGCCTTGGTTTCGAAAAAAATTAATTTTGGTTTTTGGAAATATACAGGGTTGAATATTAAACATTGACGCGCACATACGAATCCATTGAAACTTTGAGAAAAGTACAACCACTGTTAGAGAAACTAATTGCACACAAAAAGATTTTTTGCAAAGCATGCCTTGGTTTCCAAAAAAAGATAATTTTGGTTTTTGGAAATATACAGGGTTGAATATTAAACATGGACGCGCACATACGAATCCAATGAAACTTTGAGAAAAGAACAGACACTGTTAGAGAAAATAATTGCACATAAAAAGATTTTTTGCAAAGCATGCCTTGGTCTCGAAAAAAATTAATTTTGTTTTTTGGAAATATACAGGGTTGAATATTAAACATGGACGCGCACATACGAATCCAATGAAACTTTGAGAAAAGAACAACCACTATTAGAGAAACTAATTGCACATAAAAAATTTTTTGCAAAGCATGCCTTGGTCTCGAAAAAAATTAATTTTGGTTTTTGGAAATATACAGGGTTGAATATTAAACATGGACGCGCACATACGAATCCAATAAAACTTTGAGAAAAGAACAACCACTATTAGAGAAACTAACTGCACATAAAAAGATTTTTTGCAAAGCATGACTTGGTCTCGAAAGAAATTAATTTTGGTTTTTGGAAACTATACAGGGTTGAATATTAAACATGGACGCGCACATACGAATCCAATGAAACTTTGAGAAAAGAACAACCACTGTTAGAGAAACTAATTGCACATAAAAAAGATTTTTTGCAAAGCATGCCTTGTCTCGAAAAAAAATTAATTTTGGTTTTTGGAAATATACAGGGGTTGAATATTGAACATGGACGCGCACATACGAATCCAATGAAACTTTGAGAAAAGAACAACCACTATTAGAGAAACTAATTGCACATAAAAAGATTTTTTGCAAAGCATGCCTTGGTCTCGAAAAAAATTAATTTTTGGTTTTTGGAAATATACAGGGTTGAATATTAAACATGGACGCGCACATACGAATCCAATGAAACTTTGAGAAAAGAACAACCACTATTAGAGAAACTAATTGCACATAAAAAGATTTTTTGCAAAGCATGCCTTTGGTTCTCGAAAAAAATTAATTTTGGTTTTTGGAAATATACAGGGTTGAATATTAACATGGACGCGCACATACGAATCCAATGAAACTTTGAGAAAAAGAACAACCACTATTAGAGAAACTAATTGCACATAAAAAGATTTTTTGCAAAGCATGCCTTGGTCTCGAAAAAAATTAATTTTGGTTTTTGGAAATATACAGGGTTTGAATATTAAACATGGACGCGCACATACGAATCCAATGAAACTTTGAGAAAAGAACAACCACTATTAGAGAAACTAATTGCACATAAAAAGATTTTTTGCAAAGCATGCCTTGGTCTCGAAAAAAATTAATTTTGGTTTTTGGAAATATACAGGGTTGAATATTAAACATGGACGCGCACATACGAATCCAATGAAACTTTGAGAAAAGAACAACCACTATTAGAGAAACTAATTGCACATAAAAAGATTTTTTGCAAAGCATGCCTTGGTCTCGAAAAAAATTAATTTTGGTTTTTGGAAATATACAGGGTTGAATATTAAACATGGACGCGCACATACGAATCCAATGAAACTTTGAGAAAAAACAACCACTATTAGAGAAACTAATTGCACACAAAAAGATTTTTTGCAAAGCATGCCTTGGTCTCGAAAAAAATTAATTTTGGTTTTTGGAAATATACAGGGTTGAATATTAAACATGGACGCGCACATACGAATCCAATGAAACTTTGAGAAAAACAACCACTGTTAGAGAAACTAATTGCACATAAAAAGATTTTTTGCAAAGCATGCCTTGGTCTCGAAAAAAATTAATTTTGGTTTTGGAAATATACAGGGTTGAATATTAAACATGGACGCGCACATACGAATCCAATGAACTTTGAGAAAAGAACAACCACTGTTAGAGAAACTAATTGCACATAAAAGATTTTTGCAAAGCATGCCTTGGTCTCGAAAAAATTAATTTTTTTCGGACCAAGGCATTGCAAAAAATCTTTTGTGTGCAATTAGTTTCTCTAACAGTGGTTGTTCTTTTCAAAGTTTCATTGGATTCGTATGTGCGCGTCCATGTTTAATATTCAACCCTGTTTATTTCCAAAAACCAAATTAATTTTTTTCGAGACCAAGGCATGCTTTGCAAAAAATCTTTTTATGTGCAATTAGTTTCCTAATAGTGGTTGTTCTTTTCTCAAAGTTTCATTGGATTCGTATGTGCGCGTCCATGTTTAATATTCAACCCTGTTATTTCCAAAAACCAAAATTAATTTTTTTCGAGACCAAGGCATGCTTTGCAAAAAATCTTATTATGTGCAATTAGTTTCGCTAATAGTGGTTGTTCTTTTCTCAAAGTTCATTGGATTCGTATGTGCGCGTCCATGTTTAATATTCAACCCTGTATATTTCCAAAAACCAAAATTAATTTTTTCGAGACCAAGGCATGCTTGCAAAAAATCTTTTTATGTGCAATTAGTTTCTCTAACAGTGGTTGTTTTTTTCTCAAAGTTTCATTGGATTCGTATGTGCGCGTACATGTTTAATATTCAACCCTGTATATTTCCAAAACCCAAAATTAATTTTTTTCGGAGGCCAAGGCATGCTTTGCAAAAAATCTTTTTATGTGCAATTAGTTTCTCTAACAGTGGTTGTTCTTTTCTCAAAGTTTTCATTGGATTCGTATGTGCGCGTCCATGTTTAATATTCAACCCTGTATATTTCCAAAAACCAAAATTAATTTTTTTCGAGACCAAGGCATGCTTTGCAAAAGATCTTTTATGTGCAATTAGTTTCTCTAACAGTGGTTGTTTTTTTCTCAAAGTTTCATTGGATTCGTATGTGCGCGTCCATGTTTAATATTCAACCCTGTATATTTCCAAAACCCAAAATTATTTTTTTTCGAGACCAAGGCATGCTTTGCAAAAAATCTTTTTATGTGCAATTAGTTTCTCTAACAGTGGTTGTTTTTTTCTCAAAGTTTCATTGGATTCGTGTGTGCGCGTCCATGCTTAATATTCAACCCTGTATATTTCCAAAACCCAAAATTAATTTTTTTCGAGACCAAGGCCATGCTTTGCAAAAATCTTTTTATGTGCAATTAGTTCGCTAATAGTGGTTGTTCTTTTCTCAAAGTTTCATTGGATTCGTATGTGCGCGTCCATGTTTGATATTCAACCCTGTTTATTTCCAAAAACCAATATTAATTTTTTTCGAGACCAAGGCATGCTTTGCAAAAAATCTTTTTTGTGAAATTAGTTTGTCTAATAGTGGTTGTTCTTTTCTCAAAGTTTCATTGGATTCGTATGTGCGTGTCCATGTTTAATATTCAACCCTGTATATTTCCAAAAACCAAAATTATTTTTTTCGAGACCAAGGCATGCTTTGCAAAAAATCTTTTTATGTGCAATTAGTTTCTCCAACAGTGTTTGTTCTTTTCTCAAAGTTTCATTGGATTCGTATGTGCGCGTCCATGTTTAATATTCAACCCTGTATATTTCCAAAAACCAAAATTAATTTTTTTCAAGACCAAGGCATGCTTTGCAAAAAATCTTTTTATGTGCAATTAGTTTCTCTAACAGTGGTTGTTCTTTTCTCAAAGTTTCATTGGATTCGTATGTGCGCGTCCATGTTTAATATTCAACCCTGTATATTTCCGAAAACAAATATTAATTTTTTTCGAAACCAAGGCATGCTTTGCAAAAAATCTTTTTATGTGCAATTAGTTTCTCTAACAGTGGTTGTTCTTTTCTCAAAGTTTCATTGGATTCGTATGTGCGCGTCCATGTTTAATATTCAACCTTGTTTATTTCCAAAAACCAAAATTAATATTTTTCGAGACCAAGGCATTCTTTGCAAAAAATCTTTTTATGTGCAATTAGTTTCTCTAATAGTGGTTGTTCTTTTCTCAAAGTTTCATTGGATTCGTATGTGCGCGTCCATATTTAATATTCAACCCTGTTTATTTCCAAAAACCAAAATTAATTTTTTTCGAGACCAAGGCATTCTTTGCAAAAAATCTTTTTATGTGCAATTAGTTTCTCTAATAGTGGTTGTTCTTTTCTCAAAGTTTCATTGGATTCGTATGTGCGCGTCCATGTTTAATATTCAACCCTGTATATTTCCAAAAACCAAAATTAATTTTTTTCGAGACCAAGGCATGCTTTGCAAAAAATCTTTTTATGTGCAATTAGTTTCGCTAATAGTGGTTGTTCATTTCTCAAAGTTTCATTGGATTCGTATGTGCGCGTCCATGTTTAATATTCAACCCTGTATATTTCCAAAAACCAAAATTAATTTTTTTCGAGACCAAGGCATGCTTTGCAAAAATCTTTTTATGTGCAGTTAGTTTCTCTAACAGTGGTTGTTTTTTTCTCAAAGTTTCATTGGATTCGTATGTGCGTGTCCATGTTTAATATTCAACCCTGTATATTTCCAAAACCCAAAATTAATTTTTTTCGAGACCAAGGCATGCTTTGCAAAAAATCTTTTTATGTGCAATTAGTTTCGCTAATAGTGGTTGTTCTTTTCTCAAAGTTTCATTGGATTCGTATGTGCGCGTCCATGTTTAATATTCAACCCTGTTTATTTCCAAAAACCAATATTAATTTTTTTCGAGACCAAGGCATGCTTTGCAAAAAATCTTTTTATGTGCAATTAGTTTCTCTAATAGTGGTTGTTCTTTTCTCAAAGTTTCATTGGATTCGTATGTGCGCGTCCATGTTTAATATTCAACCCTGTATATTTCCAAAAACCAAAATTATTTTTTTTCGAGACCAAGGCATGCTTTGCAAAAAATCTTTTTATGTGCAATTAGTTTCTCTAACAGTGTTTGTTCTTTTCTCAAAGTTTCATTGGATTCGTATGTGCGCGTCCATGTTTAATATTCAATCCTGTATATTTCCAAAAACCAAAATTAATTTTTTTCGAGACCAAGGCATGCTTTGCAAAAAATCTTTTTATGTGCAATTAGTTTCGCTAATAGTGGTTATTCTTTTCTCAAAGTTTCATTGGATTCGTATGTGCGCGTCCATGTTTAAAATTCAACCCTGTATATCTCCAAAAACCAAAATTAATTTTTTTCGAGACCAAGGCATGCTTTGCAAAAAATCTTTTTATGTGCAATTAGTTTCTCTAATAGTGGTTGTTCTTTTCTCAAAGTTTCATTGGATTCGTATGTGCGCGTCCAAGTTTAATATTCAACCCTGTTTATTTCCAAAAACTAAAATTAATTTTTTTCGAGACCAAGGCATTCTTTGCCAAAAAATCTTTTTATGTGCAATTAGTTTCGCTAATAGTGGTTGTTCTTTTCTCAAAGTTTCATTGGATTCGTATGTGCGCGTCCATGTTTAATATTCAACCCTGTTTATTTCCAAAAACCAATATTAATGTTTTTCGAGACCAAGGCATGCTTTGCAAAAAATCTTTTTATGTGCAATTAGTTTCTCTAATAGTGGTTGTTCTTTTCTCAAAGTTTCATTGGATTCGTATGTGCGCGTCCATGTTTAATATTCAACCCTGTATATTTCCAAAAACCAAAATTATTTTTTTTCGAGACCAAGGCATGCTTTGCAAAAAATCTTTTTATGTGCAATTAGTTTCTCTAACAGTGTTTGTTCTTTTCTCAAAGTTTCATTGGATTCGTATGTGCGCGTCCATGTTTAATATTCAACCCAGTTTATTTCCAAAAACCAAAATTAATTTTTTTCGAGACCAAGACATGCTTTGCAAAAAATCTTTGTATGCGCAATTAGTTTCTCTAACAGTAGTTGTTCTTTTTTCAAAGTTTCATTGGATTCATATGTGCGCGTCCATGTTTAATATTCAACCCTGTTTATTTCCAAAAACCAAAATTAATTTTTTTCGCGACCAAGGCGTGCTTTGCAAAAAATCTTTTCATGCGCAATTAGTTTCTTTAACAGTGCTTGTTCCTTTCTCAAAGTTTTATTGGATTCGTATGTGCGCGACCATGTTTATTATTCACCGCTGTGCATTTCCAAAAAGCAAGATTAATTTTTTTCGCAACCAAGGCATGCTTTGCAAAAATTCTTTTTATGCGAAATTAGTTGCTCTAATAGTGCTTGTTTTTTTCTGAAAGTTTAATTAGATTTGTATGTACGGATCCATATTTAAATAGTCAGTGCTG
The DNA here is from genome assembly GCA_025024175.1 of Rhyzopertha dominica. NCBI lineage: Eukaryota > Metazoa > Arthropoda > Insecta > Coleoptera > Bostrichidae > Rhyzopertha > Rhyzopertha dominica. Next base: position 24,653,020 of record QCXZ01000003.1, read on the forward strand.
TTTTATGAAGGGTTTTAGCGTGGCACAATCTCTAATGCCCGTAATATAAATAATACTTGTTTATTTGGCTTTATTTATAGCTAGTATTAGTTATTCAGTATTTCGCCTGAATCTGTATACAGCTAATATATTTATCCTTAATTTTGATGATGGGTCTGACCGAAAAGCGCTCTATTTTTACTACTTCTGTGGTACGTTCGGCTACATTCGGAAATTTAGGCTGCTGTGTTTTGGCTGCTGTTTTCACACCGGTGGAGCTTTAGCGATAATAATATTTATTCTAGTGCCTCAGTGGAATATCCTTATAGAAGTTTGAGCAATTCAAGTAACCCAAATGTTCAGTATCCTAATCGTGAAGACTACATTTTCATGGCAGCATATATTTGCCCAGATTCCTGAATTTTTGCATTTCTCAATGTAATTTGTTGACAAATGTCAATAGCTTAAGTTTTAAGCAAATTTTTTTGAGCAAGGTGATTTTTAGTAAATTACTAGACTGTTCTTTCATAAATCCCAGCTCCATCATGAACAACATGAATATGTCAGCAATGTTAAGATATAATTGTCGGTGATTGTAATACAATCTTTTTAACAGTGAATACAGAATTACATAACACTAATACATACTGAATAATTATTTGATGTTATAGCAGAGTACATAAAAAAATTACAGTTCTTTGGATATCTTGATATTCAAAAAGTGTTTCTGTAATGCATACTAATAAATAAATAATAGCAAAGGTACAAATGATTTTACAACATCTGATATAAATTATATTGGTGCTAAATGAACACTTAAGAGTTTGTGCACGAGAGTTAGCTTACCTAATGAATCGTATTCAGGCATGGAATTCCAGAGGTCATAACCATGGACTGTTGGGCTTTCAGGTTCTTTGGGATACTCATAAATACAGTGATATTTTTGTTTCTTAAAGGACACTCCTTTGGATTTTTTTCGCTGGTGGAAATAAATACAATTTATTGAGCGGAACATAAAAAATATACATTTATTACCTCATTAGATTTCTCTGGAGATCTTAAGGAAGATTTTGTTGGCGTTGCAAATTTGTCCCATGCTGATGGTACAAATTCAGGAGAATCACCCTCTTCATCACTCCCACTACTTTCAGAAACTACCTCTTCATTAATATCCTCAGGAGTCTGAGATCTAATTTCACTCTGCTTGAAATAAAAAAAGAAATTAAAATGTATGTATTTTCTAAAGACTGGGGTAAAATTATTTGTGTTGTGTTAGGGTTTATTTTTAATGCATTCAAAGGTAGAAAATACTTACCACATCAAATGAAGCAGCTCTTAAAGCTTTTACAGATTCCTCATGTTCACCTTCCTATTGTAAAAATTAATAAAAATATTAGTTCCATAAAGTAGCTACTTCAGTATGATAAAACAAAGGATTCAAAAGAAACTATTGTACAAGTTGTTGCATAAATCTTAAAATATTTTGTATTTACAGTGCACTTTCAATAATCTGAACACTGGCTAGTACAAGCTATATTGTAATCTGAACACTCCACATCAAGGTTATGTCTTTTAAATGGTTTTACTTACTACATGGAAGCAAGAGCGGTAAATGAAAGCTTAGTATAAATTCACAAATGGACTTTTCAAATGTCCATAGTTTTAAAACATCATTTCCTAATGTCAGAGTCAAACAAACCAAACTGGAAACCATTATCCAAAAGGATGTTAAGTTTTCCAACAATATGAGGTGATTACTAGTGCTTTTAGTGGCAACAAATATTATAAACCAGTTCTACTAGCAATCTCCAAAATGGAAATAAATGCGTAAGACAGCATGTGATTGATTGATTGACCACTTTACTACATCTGCATACGGATTCTGTTTACTCGACACGCTTCGAGTCGAGTCGACAGACGAAGTCGATACCGTATCCGATAGCGAGCGAAATGCGATTCTGTGGTGCCTTCGTTTTCGATATCGAGTAACTCGACAGTGGGGCCTGTCACAGAGACTACGCGCTTGCGTCCTTAAAGGAGAGAAAATACATTTTTGACGGTTGCAGGACTATGCGATTGCGCCGTTTAAGGCGAGAATTATTACCCTTTTGTCCAACGGGTTTTTTAGTTCATTCTTTGCCATCCTTCTGTTTGTTACTTGTTATTTGCTAATTGGCCTCCGGGAAGAAAAGAAGGAATCGAGATTATCGATTGTTGTCTAGGCTATCTACTATTAGTTTTATTTAACGCAAAGTTAATTTATGAAACAGTTGCAGTTAAGAAAAATAGAACATTACCTACTAAGGATGTTATTACTTGCTAGCTTACTACTGTAGTATAATAATTTAGGTAAATATTTGCTAAAAAATATGGGAAACTGTGCGTAATAATGTTATATTTATAGGTGACAAAATGCGGCCTGCCACGAAATCAGGATGCTGCTACATAAAATCGATGATGATTTCCCAATGTGCTTCTTTAACTTTAAATGCCCTCAAAATTAATTAAATCGTTTATGTTGGGATATAAAACAATATATGTAGGTATGTCTACTTACATATTTGTGTGGAAAAAAAGGATTAAATATATCAACTGAACAGTGAAGATACTCAACGCACCGAGTACTGAAGCAAAATGTTCAAAATATCACATAGCTGGTTATTTCCAAACAAATACAATAAACAGTAATAAAACATCTGCTGCCAGCATGTATTATTTCGAGTTTTAGTTCAAATTCGTACTGCCGTTCAACAAACGTCTACACCTAATAAGTGAGACAAGGATGCATCGATAGAGTCAGAGAGAGAATGCTATATCGAATACCGTACTCGACACCACCGTAGGTCCCGACTGAAAATGACAGTTCTACTCGATAGTGTTCGAGTCGAAGCGACTTACAGAATCACTAAAACGATAGCCATCGACCAACTCGCATTGGATCGAGTAAACAGAATCCCACTGCTGTTTCAGTACTGGTTTAATGTACTTATTTATTGATATTTTTAAACATAAAATATTTAAAAAGTGAGTCAGCTTTTATATATTATGATTATTAATTTAATGAATCAGTAATATTTACCTTCCAAATAAATTCCCCACTAGAACTAGATCTTGTATCAGAGCCACTATCCCATTCATGTTCATCGTCTAGTTCATTACTTTCACTAAATGATGTGGACATCAGTTGATTATCACATGGACCACTAAATCTAATATCGCTCAAAATACCAATATCTCCAAAATACTCAGCATTTTTCTCGTCATCAGTTATTAATGCATCTGTATCATCAGACCTATCGATAAAGGCAGAGTTTTTTTTATTCTGCAATTTGGTGATGTCAGCTTCATTTATGTCCTCCATATTCAAACTGTCTTGACTACTTTCTTCTTGAAGAGATATCAGCATGTTATTTGTTGTTTCAGTCAGATCTCGTGATAAAGAGTAATTACTGTAGTTGTAATAGTTCCGTTCATGGTACAGAAAATCTTCCAAATAACGTTTTGTGTCACAGTTAATCACAGTTATTTGACTATCTAATGTTCCTAATGGGGTAATACTTCGATCTTCAAAATTATCTTCAGATCCATTGGCAGTTTCAGTTAAAATATAATTCTTTTTGGATTCTTCACCTGTGTCATCTACACATGTATCTAATACAGCTTTTTCAGCTTCAAACTTAGAGTTTGTTGTACTGCTAATGCATGTAGTACTAGAATCTTCAATACCTTCATGTTTAATAGCTGTAATTTCTTCTACACATTTTGTAGTTTCATTAGAAACACACGACAATTCTTCCAGATTAAACAAGGTATCGTTCGAACAACAAGAGTCTTGACTGGGTGTGTATCTCTGCAATAAGCCTCGCACAGAACTTTCCAACGTTTCTTGATCATTACAGTTTTGTAAAGAATTCTGTTTTTCCGATTCAAACCATTCTCCATCACTCTCTTCACTGCATGATTCTCTAAAAGTAAAACAAAAATATTTAGTTGTGTACTCCATACATCCACAGTATTTAAAATTAAATTATTCTGAATAACACTGAAATGCAATATTTGCTAATGTTATCTCCTAGGAGCATTCCAGGAAAATTTTAAGGCCAGAGTTAATTTCTCTGTATACATATCTACTAAATTATTATAAGCATTTTCTTTTAATTTTTCGAAATTCAAAAATTTATATGCAAAAAAAGATTGAACAAAACATTAAAAATGTTAAAAACAGCATATCACTAGCTTTTATGTGACAGCATTTCAATAAAAAAACTTGTAAAAAACATTTTTTTCATATTTCTTAGTTGATCACTACAGACCGATTCCAGAGAGCTATGTATGCATGTATCCAACCAGCCATTTTGTATCAGTACGAGGGGCATCCGTAAATTAAGGTCTCCAGCCTTTTTTTACACAGTGAACATCATTTTATTGCAAAATCAAGTACAGATTCTGAAAGCTTGAACTTTAAGAAGGGCATTTACTTGGAGCGATCGGGCAGAAATGTAAACTATGCAACCCATATTACCAGCGGGACATGGGACGTAAGAGGTTAGCCGATAGGTTGAAATCACGCAAAGATCGTACGAGCAACACACGGGCTAAACTAATATTCTGAAAATTGCCAACTGTAGTAGAGTGTGCATAAAAAAGTAAGCATGATATTAGTAACTTACTATGATATTATACCAGGTTATTCAAAATATGGAATAACCCATTTATTTCTGTAAACATGAACTATATAACATTTCATTCTAACTGCATGTCGACTATGATTTCTGGAGGAACTTTTATAATAATTTTCCTTCCGCCTCCCCATTGCTTCAGCAGACAGTAAATTAATGTGAAAGAGCTTTTAACATTAAACTTGTGACGTGTAATTAGACATACAATCTTAGAAATCCAGTCATATCGGAATAGATCGTATACCGCTTGATCATTCCCGACAGGATTGTATCTTAGCCTCACTGTTCGCTGGATACCACACAACTGACCTGGTGGGGATGGGCATTCGCATTCCGCTCTCGTGATGGACTCGTGCGAAAAGGTTTGTGGTTTTAGATTTTTTGAATGCTTTTACTCATTTCTCGTGCTCATGTTTTTGGTAGTGTACAAAGAAATATGTAGCTACAACGTGGAGTTCAAATTTTTCGTTTTTGTGCCTTAGTTTTCGAGAAATAGCTCGCCAAAAATACGCATTTTTAAGCAAAATATAACAACAAATATTTACATTACCGTACCAAATTCAGAAAAAACTCGAACTTTACGTTGTAGCTACATCTTTTGTCATTGCCATGTCGAAATTTCACTTCGAAAAAGTTTCGAATAACTCGGTAAAATGTAAAACGGTAGGTGCTTAAAATGACCCGATTCGCTCTAGGTAACACCCCTCTTAAGCTATTTTTCTATGTAGTCCCCGTCTCGATCAATGCACTTTTGGAGTCGCTTCGGGAGCTTTTTTATACCTGCGTCATACCACTCTCTCGCCGACTCGTGCAGGAAAAAATTGACAGCTCCCTTCAGTTCTTCGTCGCTTGAGAATTTCGCCCCCCCCCAGTGCTGTTTCAAGTTAAGAACAAAAGGTAGTCGCTGGGGGCCAAAGCAGGGCTACATGGAGGATGGTCAAGGATTTCCCATCGACATTTTGGTGATGAGATCTGTTGTGGTGCGGGCAACGTGAGGGCGGGCGTTGTCATGGAACAGACCAACTCCCTTTGTCAGCCGACCCCGTATGTCCATCAAAATCTTGTCCACGGTAATCTTCAAGACGTCCTCTATTAGTTCGACAATCTCTCGCCCAGTCACAAGCCGATCCACAAGGAAAAGTTCTTCAACTTTCGTTCTGTCTCCTTCTGCAAACTCTCTGCATCACTTCCGTACATTTTTTATGTCTATACACTTTTCTCCATAAACATCAGTCAACTGGCGAAGGATTTTAATAGGGGGTGTCCCCGTAAACCACAGAAATCTAATCATTGAAGGCAATTCAAATTTGGCGGGAGCGTCGATTTTTCGTTCCATTCTTAACGGCTGCTAAGTCAAAGTTGAGCGATACACCCAGGTAGGACTGGCCAGAATAGTGATGGGGAAGCAAGGAACACGGCGCTGTTCCAAGATTTAAGCTCGCTCATTTCGTCACAACGAGAGCTCATTGCAAACCTTAATTTACGGACCCCCCTCGTAATAATCAAATTATCTTTCAAAAGAGAGAGCATACCATTTCATAACTTATAATAAATATATAATAAAACACATACAAAATATATATTATATAAAAGAAATTACAATATTTCTGATGAGAAAAGGCAATTTACTTTTAATGATATTCGAAGGAATCGGCCCTATTCCATTCACTCAGTAAATTCTGACACATAATTTCACTACCATTGGCAAAACGGTTAATTGCAACATGTAAGAAATTAAATGACATAAATGCATGTAACACACTGATTAATTATCAGTTACTACTAAGCATCAGGCCTACCTATGACGATAATCGAAACTTGGAAATTTCATACTCCTACCAGACTACCATATATGGGAATTTGGAAAGCTCCAGGTCGAATACTTAAAAATTATTAAGCCATACCTTGTGGTGTATAGTAGATAGTTATATGAATCAAGGTCAGGGACCGAACACATATTCACAAATTAAATATATTCTAATTGATTGAAGAATTGTATTATAAGTAAGAAAAAGATTGTTAGTAATATATGCAACAGAACAAGATAAAAAACTAGCGGTAAAGAAGTCTGAAACAAAAAAAATTAACTTACCCAGCAGAACTCTGTTTAGAATATGATCCACTAAAAGTTTCTTCTTCTGGAATAGGAGACAATGGCATATTATATACATTGTACTGCAAGAACACTTCGTTTCTATCTTCACTTTCCCACTCTTCATTCTCCTCAGTTTTTTTGTAACCCATTCCCTTTAAAATTATATTATTATATTGGCTATTAATACATACCACTTAAATTTAAAGTTTCTTACCTGTGCCTGAGGCAATTTCTCCAGTAACTCATTTCTAATAGCAGCCATTATTTCATCGTCCATATTGAACCCTACATAACTGGCTGCTGTGCCGTTACTAGATATACACATTTCTCCCGAGACATTTTCTTCAGATTGCGGGTGTAAGTACCAGCCTTCACCAGCTTCCCAGGTACCATCGGCATGATCTGCGTCAAAAAAAAGAGAATTATCTTTAAATTAAAAATCTACATTCATGTGTTACAGATGAGTTTAAGTAAGAATTAAAATAATACATGTATGTAATACATTAACCAAACTAGTTCATAAATAACTGCTGAAACTTGCAGTGGACTGTCTATCAGTAAGTGCCTAAGTCGGTTTTTTTTTACACAGTTGTATGTTTAGTGAACAATTTAGGATTTTTTATTGACAACTCCATGAAAATGTAACTTACATAACAATTTTTTCAAAACATAATATTTATAGTTCTATATAAACTGTTCTGTTATAGGCCATAATGATCCCAAACTGTATTCCGTTTACCTGCAGTAAACGCAATCATCCCTTTAGGAACCCTCACTGTGAACTCGTAAGTAACATCAACAATGACCATAAGTTAATCGCTGGGGTTTTGAACAGGATCTTACAGTTTTATGGTAGACAGAACAGTTTATGTATAAAAATGCAACTTTAATAGAAGGAAACATTAATTACTAGATCCAAAAAACAAACAAAATAAAGCGCAAAACTATACTAAGCCTTTGGTACCTACATAGGCAAAACCAGTTCTATGCCATGCTGTCTGCACTAGATCTAAACTATACTGATGAGCTGTATTAATAACGAAATAGATTTATCTCTAGTTGATTGTGGTGTACATAGCATAGCATAGCATAGCATAGGCATGCATTTTAATTATGAATTATGTTCCAAATTTATCACGACGCTGTATATATTTATTACTTGGGTCGCAACAAACTCTAGTGTACTTAGTACTTAATAAAACATAAAAAAACTACATCTTTGTATTCATATAAAAATTCCTTTTACATCTGAAAACCAACAATTAAAGAAGTTGGCACTTCTGTGCATCACATCAACAAAAAAACCGTCTCCTCCTCATTCGCTGCAAACAATGATTCTGTAATAATATTGTCTTTCTGAAATTGTAATATGGCATTTTCTGCAGTTTTATCATGTACATATGTTACAATTCTGTCACCTGCACAACATAATGAGCACAGGCCCTAATATTGTTCTCTGTGGAACTCCTCTTCCAATGCTCGGCAATGGGTTAACGTGGCTACTACAAGCTACAATTTGAGTTCATTTCGACAGGTACCATAACATTCTGCTTTTCAAGGGAAATTTTGTGAGACAGTTAAAACATAACCCATAACTTTGTGTAATACACATTATGGTTTTCAAAACAATGCCAAAGAAAATATTATTGAAACTAAAATGTCTATAACAACTTTTAGCACACTGGGCAATATTCATGTAAATTTTTAGATCATATATCATGCAAGTTTTATGGTATTTTTTATAAGAATTGGGCAGAAACAATGTCAATGCATTATTCGGAGCAAATAATGAATTTGTTTAATTTTAGAAGCAACAGTGGTAAAATCTTTGTTAAACGGGTGTTTAGTATGTCTTTTTGATTCGATCAAAATTTTGATATACGGTATTCCTAGTTAACAATGCTTCAGATGATAATGTTTTTATTAATTGAATTGTATAGTCTGTTCATGTGGTTGTATTACCTGCTACATCGACATGTTACCAAAAAGAATTATTTATAATGAATGAGAGCTTTTGTTTCATGAAATATTGAAAACTGATCCATTACTTAAGTGGATTTATTATAATAATTAAATTTAATCTTATAGAAATATTTCTTTATTAACGATACAGTAAAGAGCTTTCAGCTATCGTAAGTACCAGAATAAATTAAAATAAAAAGGAACTTGTACAAGTATTTTTGACTTTGTCAAAAAGATCAAAACTATCAAACTAGACCTCAAACCAAAAAACAATCTACATGCCAACAGCACAAACGTAATATTAATATAGATCAAATAAATAATTTAGTGCTGGACAATTGAAATTACAAAAATCATTTAGGCCCAGTTGCACAAACATGCTTCAAATTTGAACCAAGTTTAACCCACGGTAGTTGCTACAGCAATACCAATCAGAACACCAATTTATGCCATTGCTAGGTAAAGACCGCAGGTTAAATTCGGATCAAATTTGAATCATGATTGTACAATCGGCCCTTAAAATAGTAAAATGTTATTCACTAATTAAATTGCGATGATTTAATACACAAATGAAATGAACTTAAATTGTCTAGCGTGGCAATGTGTTTATTAGACAATAAGTGGTTAGCTAATGAAGAATTTGTTGTTACAATATCTGTATTTTTATACTTTTCAAATAGTATTAAATGCTCCTTGCCTCTAATTAAAAAAAATTACCTGTTTATCCAATATAAACGGAATTGCTATCATTAAATTAATAATTTTTATGCAATTGCAATTTTTCTACTTACCACTGGTATAATTTCCATTTTGACTATTTTGTTGTAAATCCACATCACAGCTGCTTTCAGATCTTCTGGTAGATGATTTATTTGGTACATTCTCATTGATATTTAACACATTTGAACCCTGTACGTCCCATATATCAGTTTTGTTTTCATTTTGTTCTACATAAGCACTTGGCGTGATCTTTTCAGTGTTAGAGTCTCTCTCTTCAATTATCATATCACTATTTTTAAAGCTTACAGCCATATCTTCCACAAATAACAGACTGTGCGGTTCAGAATTAAAGCTACTGAAACATTCCTCTTGAGATTGATCATCTAAAGTTTTTCCAAGAAAGTTATCCCATGTTTCTATAGAATACGTAAGTGATCTTGAATCCTGATTTGTATCATTTTCGGTTGTTGTGCCTTCATCTATCCATAAATCAGAAGTTGGTTGATTGTGAATCACTCCAGTATCCTGCAAATTCTCACTAGTAAAGGATTCTATTAATGTGTTTGGTGTCAAACACTCATGTTTATTTAAATGGTAATCATTCCTTACATCAAAACAGTTATTATATCTTTCCTTCTGCAGGAACTCATTTGTTATATTTATTAATTCGGGAGTAGTGTTGAGTTTCACATTTTCCTCAACTGTATTGATCATATTGGTCTCGTTACAAATATCCTCCATAGGTTCAGAATCATATTTGGCAATTATGTAATCCAGTAACTCCATGTTACTTTCAATGATTTCAGTAAGTTTAGGAACCTGATACACTTTTTTTGACTCCAGATTATTCGTAACATTCACTATTTCAATTGGTTCTTCAATGAGGGTGGGTGTTTTCGAATAAGGATTACTTTCGTTAATCTCATATGATATATTAGGTTTAAATGTGTGATCTATTGTAACCTTAAATACATTAAAGACCTGTTGTGATGGTTTTAATTCTGATGTACTGCTGAGTTCTTGCAAAATATTTGTTCTTGGTAAACTTAACCTTTTACTAGGAGGAACTGCTTCACCTGAACTACTGGCTAACGATTCCATTTGACTAATATCTTCAGGTACAAACAAGAGGCTGTCTTTTCGCTCCTCTTGTAATTTTCTAAGTTCATCTTGAAATGTATCTTGAACACTAAGTAAATTTCCTTCACTACCAAACTTTACATTCATGCCTTCCAGAGCATGTTTGGCTGGATATCTAATTCCTTTATTATTTATCCTATAATCCAAACTAGGTAACGGAGTTTCAGAATCAGATTCTGAACAGTCTATATGAGTCAATATCATCAGATCCGTTACAGAACGAGACTTCTGTCTGACCTTTTCAGAATAGGCTCCTCTTTCTATTTTACACTTCCAGTTTTCATCTTCTGTTTCACTTTCGCTGCTTGCTCGTTGGTTTGTATTGATACTGTCTAATTGATTGTTTTGATAAATACTTAAATCATCTACAGAATGTACTAATTTATTATATGGCTCCAGTTTAAACTCAAGCTTTGCATTTTCTTTGGAATATTCCTTTTCGGCTTCACAGAAGAATGGTAACTCATTTCTTTTGTCTGGACATGGTTCTATCTGGACACCAACTTCGGATGTATCATCCAACAAGTTGTTTAAACTTGGTGACATCTGTTTTTTATTGGCAAGACTATTATTATCAGTATCATTAACTGCTATTATCTCATTGTTGCATTCAACTGATCCATTAAGCTGGTTGTCTGTTTTAACAATGATATTTGGTTTGAGAGTTTCCCACCGTTTATCAAAATCATCAACTAAAGACCCTGGGGTTGCAAGCTCTGTGTTTCTGTAGACTTCTAATAGATCATTTAACATCAATTCTATTGGTGCAATAGCAGGGCGAGATTCAAATGTAGACCAACACTGCTGCATGAGTCGATACCTGTAAAAACAAATCTTTTAGTGGCAATTTTTATGAAGTTCTACAATTAAACAAAAAACTTAATGGTTTTTGAAAGCAATACATATAAATACAGAATTTAGATGTTATCATTAAGCTATTCTGCTGTTTTTACTACTGTTGTCTATTAATTTATCAAATGTTGTAATTATGTTTTGTTGCAGTTTGTTCTGAATACTAGCAATCCATTCTCGTTCACAGAGTTCATTTGTCTTGTAAATTTTTTACTTTTTCCAACAAATTTGTTCACAGTAATATTTAGTATTTTGTGGTCTGAAGCAATATGTTTTTAAAGGTAGATGTTATATGTCAGATACATTTTTGCTATAAGATGATCTAGTATAGTTGCTATTCTTTCGGTCACCTGGGTGGTATTTTCTTTATTGATGATATTTTGTATTTCAAACCCATTTGCTTTTACAGTGTTTTTATATTCCCTTACTAAGCTTAGGTCCTATGTTATGTCCAGATTTAGGTCTCTAGCTATCACAGAATCTTTTTTTGCATTTCCAAATAGATCAGGTCTGTTTAGAAAACTTGTGGTATCATTGCTAGGACGTCTGTATATACCCAGTACAGTGTAGTGTAAACATCGCATAACATGTATGACAAGTTAACGTGAACACAAAACACTGATTGTATATGATCCCACAATAGTATAAATATATTGAACACTTATAAGTGTAACGGCAGCTGTGCAAAACATTCTCTAACTTAAAGAGTATTTCTGTTAAATATTTCAAAGTGATATTAATCAATTAGTTAATTAACCACTGGCAGTAACCGTGCTCCGAGCAGGGTTAGTCATATGCTCATATGACATCTTTGTTCTTAACCGCTACAAATGGAATACGAGCAGTATGCTACTGTTGTTAGCTCAACGACATACCTTGATAAAAAAAAAAGCTCTTAAGTAGTGGTAGATGAGTTGTATTTTCTTTTATTTAACCTGAATATTCTCACTGTTATAAAACATGTATATACAACAAATAAAAACAGGTTTCCCATAGGGGAAAAACCTTCGTTCGTTGTTTTTCTTGCTGTTCATTAACAACATTGTGGATTGTGTAATGTAAAGAAATGTAGCATTCTGTTGTATGCTGATGACTTGCAATTATTTAAATCTGTCAACAGTATAGACCAGTGCCTCATATTACTATATGTATTAACCCATGTATATACAATGCACACAAGGATTACATTCACTAACATGAATACTTTGATAACACAATGGGCCTGTTTCACATTCGCGAATTAATGAAATCTTTATGTAGAGCTAATCTACAGTGGTCAAAAATATTTAGTTATTTAGTGCCCTTACTTCACATTTTTACGAATTTTGCTAATGAAATTTGACTGTTTAAAATTAATATTGCCCATGACGTAATTCCGAGCATCGTAATAAAACGCACATGCCGCTGTTTAGGTTTCATCGTAAGCGTGAGGTGTTGCCTGCAGGTTGCCGGCTGTTTTGTTTACGATTTCGCGAAGGTGTGTGGCTGTGTGGTTAGGAACAAAGTGATTCTGCGATGCCTTGAAAAAAAGTGTGTTTTGTGCCAAATTGCGGCAATAATAGCGTAAACTGCCCTGATAATTGTTTATCAGATTCCCACAGTATTTACAATCGCGTCGGCAATGGTGGTTAGCTACTAAAGCTACCAAATCAAACCAAAACAAACAATGCATAACAGCTTCGCAAATTTTAACACAAAAATACAGATTACGATAATTATAATAGACAAAAACACATATTAGGAGGGCAATTATACATATATTTCGATTATCTTGCGCAAAGTAATTCGAGTTGGAGTCATGTAAAACGTCATTATAACGTTATATTATTATAACATTATTCACGCAGGTGCAGTTAGGTTTTGTACGAAAAACGTAATATTTTTTCCGMCTTTAAAAATATATTGTTTTTTCTATATAAACTGACTTATTCTAAAAATAAAAATAGTCATATCTGGTACAGTTGACCACATAATTTAATTTTTTTAAATAAAAAGAAAAATGAAACAGGCCCATTAAAATTAAAGTCAAGCAAAAAAAATTTAATAATTGCTGCCCCTTTCATTTTTTTTGTCTATGTGTTGTGCTGAGAACATATTCACAATTGGTCTAAAGTCTGATGGTTGTGGCAATAGCTGAAGTTTTGCCGATGCTGTCACACCCACATTCTATTAGCAATAAAACACGAGATTTTGCAAATCAATCCAAAACCTCTGTTTTAGCATCTTGTAAAGAGTCCATGGTTTTATAGGTGTAAGCCTCATAGCGTTGTCTTGTTGGAAAAAGGTTTTTGTGATAGCCTTAGGCCCGGTTACACAAACGTGGATCAAAGTTGATCCAAGGTTAATTCGTGCTCATTGTTATAGCAACGCCAATCAGAATACAAGATTCGTGCCATTGCTAGGCAACGACCGCAGATTAAAGTCGGATAAAATTTGATCTACCCTTAATGTGTAGTATAGCAACAGGTTCCACACAACCCACAACTACGACGATGTACTGTTGGGCTGTAAATTACCCCGAATGAACACCAGGGGAATTTAGTAAAAACATTATTGTTTCCTTTTCTTTCAAACACAATTATAAGATGCACATTTGTTCCTGGATTAAACATTTCCTAAGTGTTGCATTACTTGGAGTTTTCCAGCATATGTAATTTCAAATTTTTAATCTGACCAGCAAATTGCGGGTAAAAGAAACTAGACAGAACTTTTAGAGAAAAAACATCTAAAGAATTCCAGATAATTTTCATATGTTTGCTTACTATAATGACTTACATGTAGTCAGTGTACATTGTTGAAAGAGTAGGCCTATTTAATCGTAGTTTAGTTGGGCCCAAAACCTGAGAAATAACTTCATCATCTGTCAACTCCTCGTAGGGTTGCTCTCCACATTCACAAATCTCCCACATGGTAACGCCCAATGACCATACATTAGCGGCAGTAGTGACCTAAATCAGAAATAATCAAAGTGCTTATCCAACCTAAACAAAAATGTCCAAAACTATGAATGTGCGAAGAAGCAGATTCAAGCTTTTACTCTGATGATTTGCATACATAAAGGTAAARGGATAAATTAATTATTATGGTATTAAGGCAACTACAATAATACAAAATGTTAATACTTTATACATTAAATAAAGTTCAACTAATGTAGGTTATACGGTGTATTGTTCACACACATATCATTTCATTTTTTAAGTTATAGTTGTCCTAATCATCTTGCCTTTTTTACTGTATTCTTTCAACAAACCTTATATTACATACAAATATATTGCATGTAAATAAAGACGACAAAGATCAACATGAATTACTTCTAATAATAAAAAAGTGGGTTCTTTAAATAATAAATATAATAAATTCAATACCACACTGTACACTAGCTGATAATCCTGATTTCGCTAAAGAGGAATGTGATAATTTTATTGCATCAGCTAGAAACACTAAAGCAGGATATGGCTGTATTAATATAAACATTCTTCTTTTTCAAAAGCGTCTTTTATATTAATGGAGGGAAATAGCATAACAATTAAAATACTTTTGTGTGTGTGAAAGGGATTAAATTTATAAAGTCTACTGTAGTAAACTGAAAAGCTTAAGAGCACTATTGAAAAGTAATGATCAAAGTGTTAGGTCAATCAGTGCTAGCTTTACACAAAATACAAACAATAATTTGTAAAAGTTGTTTACCGTACCTCTTTAGGCTGAATAGTGTTTGTAGTATAAACTAATGATTCAGGTGCAAGCCATCTAACTGGAAGATTTCGGACGCCTTCATMATAATCATGTGGGTATTTTGCAATGCTTAAGCCATAGTCGCYCACTTTTAACTGCAAATCTTTTGTAAGCAAACAGTTCCGTGCAGCAACATCCCTAAAAAATCGTTAATTTATTATATTAATTAGGACATTTGCAGTGGCTTGTCTTACGGATGAGTAATTTTACTCGAATGTAGATGTTTGAGCCCAGCACTTAACTGATAACACCACAACAATGGATATTCACTTGATATTAATTTTATAGAATTTGATTTATTTCTCAACAAATATTCCTTGAGATCCTATAAAATAAATATAAATTACTGGTAGTATACAAAGATGCTAAGAAGTTCTACCTGTGGGCATGATTCTTGTAAAAGTAATAATGGAACTGTGTCAAAACATCTTCCAATCAGTTTCAGAATGTTAGGATGCGGATGACAACAGTACACAACAGCATCTTGTAAAAATTCTGATTGTTGTCTGCTAGAAGCTGTAGCTTCTAATATACGTACTACAACTGGCGACCACGACTGGCTGGCAACATCTTGCGCTGCACCTTCTACAACCTGTAACAACACAAAATTTAGTTTAAACTAAAATGATTTGCTTAGGCACAAAATTACAAAATTAAATACAAAAAGCATGATAGATAGAAATATGTTGCATGAGAATTAAAAGAATCATTAGTTTCGTTCAGTTTAGACTTATTAGTATATAATCAGATAATTATTTTTCAACTAAAATTTAATCGGGCTGGAACAGACTTAGACAAAAAGCGCTCTTTACAGCTCTATAACGTCAAGGTGTTATTGCAATTGAAATAGCCTGCAGAATGTTAATAATATGTATAAGACATAATGCATTTTTTAATAAAATACTGAAAAAAAAGAAAGACCATCTGTATTAGCCATAAACTCAATGGAAAAAGATATCCCAGAACAAATATTTTGTGATAACACAAAAATCTTAATTTTGGATTCCACAGCTCACTGATCATAACTTTTGAATACATTAAGTTAAGTTAAGTCTTATGCGATCATTGAAAAATGATACTACACTCTGTACGAAAGCCACTTACATGATCTAAACACTTGTGTTTAGAAAATTGAAAACGAATAATCTGTTCCTAATTTATAAATGTTTCAATCTGAAAGCACTTAGAAGTTACATTTGCAATAAATCAAGCAAGTAGATTTAACTTTTGCATTTTGAATGAAAATGCTCGATACGTCAGCTGCTTAAATTTATTTTGAATTCAGATGGTGTGAGTTAATTATTATGACCGTTCTTTAATTTTGCTTTATGTTACCTCTGTCATTATTACTTAAATTGCTGATGATATTTTCTTACATTAGATTTCATGAAATACCAAAAAGGACTGATTTTCTGATGCTATGCCGCCAAAATTTGTTTTAGATAGAAAAATTGAGACAAAATTTGTGCAGCATTAAAGTAAAGATATGATAGTACAAATTTGAAATTTTAATAACATCTACACGCTTTACATTCTTAATATTACAAATTATAAGTATATCTCAAGCTTCATTATATGCCTGTCAACCCAGTGTTTTCGATAATAGTGACAGTTTTTTTGAGGAGGTTATTCACTCTTAGATTTCCTTCTATTGTTCAATTACTTTAAATTACCTAAAAACTTTCAAATTACCTGTAAATTGTACAACTAAACTGAAATTAAAACTGCTTTTAATATCAATTTTCATAAGATGTTAAAATATTGAGGTTATATCTGCTAAAAAAAAAGGTTACGTAGAAAACAAAAAAAGACAGACTATTGACTGATCAGAATCTGAGACCGAAGGAGACCGTGATCTAAGGCCAGTCTCAACTCGAGTGACCGGGTCGCTCTCCGGCCCTAGTTATGACATCACGGCTGATGTCATTATAGAGAGACCGGTCCCAAAAGAAATCGCGGTAGAGATCAAAACGAACCTGGTCCAGTGATCGGAGTCAATAATCATCGCCATTAACCTTATACAAGCTTATAAAAGAATGGTCTTCTATAAATTACCGAACATTACATAATGTACGACGGCCGATCTCTCAGACTTCTTTATAGCTAAGTGGCTCAAAGTAGACATTTTTAGCAGTATTCATAAGACTTTATGATAAGTTTGTTAATCCAATAAAATGATTACAATAGGTATGTTTTACTTTTAGTCAGTGCATTTACAAAATCAGTAATTCTACTCTGCTTGCTTCTTGTACAACAAGAGTAACAAAAAAGCAGTTCAACAGTTACAATAATTGACAAGACACCTGATATTACTTACTGGACCGATTAGGGCATGCAGCACTTTACAAAATGAAAATGTAAAAGCGAATGTTAAGCGTTTTCAGATTGAAGCTTCCTTAACTTCAAAATGTATTAAAATGCATGTCTATGCTATGCTGTCTCCACTGGAACCAACTACAGACAGATCTGTTTTACTGTCGTTACAGCTCATCAGTGTAGTATAGGTCTAATGCAGACACCATGGAATAGAATTGGTATTGGTATATATGCAGGTGCAGGCCAACTTGACAGAATACAAGTCACTTTTTTTAGGAACTATTTCCTATTAATGCAATTAGGTGGCTTTCTCATCATGTCAGTGTAATGCTGACAGATGGCACTGCCACCTAATTTTCTAATTTACAGTGCTTTGTTTAAGAGAATCTACTAAACCCAGGCATTTTGATAATCAAACTGGCTTTCAAAGGTTACAATTTTCAAGTTGGTAGTGACTGCGGCACCATCTTGGATTTTGGAAAATACATTTCATCTTCTAACTTGATACATTCAAATACCGGAAGCTTTGGCAAATTCACAGTGCCATTTCATCAGTGCTATTTATTACGGCTGCATATTCCATTCATATTCATTGTTTTCTTAAGATGACTAAAGTGGGATAAGTTTAAAGTATAAGAAAAAAATGTATGATGGATGATCTAGTTGGTTCAGAACCAAAATGCCTTATCAAGGTAGTAGCGTAAGTAGAGATCTACCATTAATTAACCATTATTAATGAATTGTTATTTCTACTCCTAACGCCTTTTTTGCATTTTATATGAACTTTCTTGCTCATATTTGTCTTTAATTAATGTCTAGAATGCCGTTAAAAGGTATCCATCGAAACGCTAGTTTCATATCCAACTGTCCAACCTGCGCTGTCGCCAAAAAAATGTTCCGCCATTGGAATAGTAAAGTATTTCGTGTAATCAATAATTACCTTTTAGCCTTACATATTGTTTCTAACTCTATATATTTGTATTCATTGTTGTCTTTAATTGTAAAATTTTTGTTTTTGTCTTGTTTGCTTGTCTAAAAATTGTTAACCTTAGTAAAGTACTCACCTTTCCAAACCATCCTTTTCCTAACTCTTGGATATACTTCAATTTATTTCTTGGAAAATTGGTACTATTCTTCGCTGTTAACAAAAGAAAAACATATAACATTTTGCATTCTTAAAAATAGTGAAACGTAATAGCTTGGTGAAGCACTACATAAAGCTCATGCAATTTCTCATGTTGCTTGACTTTAAATGTGCAATAGACGAATTTTGGTCTTCTTTGGAGAAAGACATTCCTGAAAACATTTGATCTGTACGGTTGTCAGTTGCAACAATTTATTTCCAGACTACACAACTTTGTTATGAAACATACTTTTGCATTAAATGAAAATCAGATACTACTTGGCCATTACTATCAGTGATTTCAATTAGAAAGCTAAACTGCAAAGACCGACAGAAATATGAATAACGCTCAAATAGCTTGGACAACGTGACATAACTAGCTGTCATGCTTCACAATTGAACAAATTGTTTCGAGCCCAGATTTTACATATTTGCTTTTATGAAAAGTTATTAAGACAAAATGAGTAAAATGTTTTCTGTGACTTGCGCCTGTTTATATTTTTATTAAGCTACTAGTAAACATTTTGGGGAAAAGTATGGTTATGAAATGCACATAACCATATAAGTATTTCATAACCATATAAGTGACAGTATTTAGGAAAAGACAGATGTTTTCATGTTTGCTGCATATCACCCGCTTCCGAACGTCCTAGGTACTTTCTAACAATAACAACTTGGAATTCATTTTATTCTTAGAAGTCTTGACTTTTTCATGTTTTTTAATTTTTTATGCAAATAAATGATTACGAATTATGTTTGTACTAAATTAAATAAGTAAATACAGAACACAATATCTCTTTATTTAGGAATAATTTTCATGATAACAGTTAAATTTACTGCATGTTATTGTTAAACTAGCTTTACAATTTCTAGAAGTTTTCGTGAAGTAAAACATACTTTTAGCTTAAAAAGCTGCAAGGGTTGAAAGAGTTTGAAATAAATTATATCAGAGCAATTAAAAAGAAAGAATTCTGATACACTTGGTTCAAATTAAACAAGTTACTAAAAATGATTCTGTGTCCTTTAACTTTAAAGCATGAATACCCGCCAGGATAAGTAGTAGAAATTGAATTGATAGGAATATTTAGGGTTTCTTTCATATTTTTTGCACCATCACAGGGGATTGTCTACCGTCTGGGATTACTTCAGTGTGCACTGTGCACTACAATTTCTCGGCGACAGCCGATGCTCACCGAAAGAACCTTCACAATACAATCGATACTTACCAAACAGCTCATTTATTTCTGGATTATCTAATTCAATAGCATTGGATGAACTCTACAATTAATATTATAATAGGAATAACTTGACATAATATATAAATATATGTACTTACATGATTATTAATTTGGAAAATGTTGTTGTTATGATGAGGAGGTGAGAGAGGTGTAAAAATTGTGAATTCTCCATTTGCTATAGGGTTAACGTGTCCATGATCCAAATTAGATGAAGTAGAAATAAATACGGAGCTATCACGGAATTCCTAGAATAAATATACTAAATGTAGAATTCCTCATACAATTTATATAGAAACAGTTACAAATGTATAAAATAACAATATTATTTGTTATTTACCTTATTGGTCACCTTATCATCCTTACATTAGGTAAGCACGAAAAAAAAGTAATTAGTAAACGGATAACTATTTGAAAGACAACAAACATACACAGGTTATTATGTATAATTTGGAGGTAACTTTAACTATTGTAAAGTTATTAGTGCTAAATAACACACTCAGATGCTATAGCTTTTAAACATAAAATGAAAGGAATAAAAATGTAGTGACTTAAGAAATAACTATTTTAAATTAAGCTTCCAGGTCATCTGTATTATCATTTCCAATAATATGTTGCTAATCCTAACCAAGTTGATGTAATTTTGTAAGTTTAATAATTTCAATGAGATGACAACAATTTGTTAATTTGGTAAAAATAAGTAAGCACTTGAGGTTATGTTATTGTAAATTCAATTGCAGAAAGAACCTGACAATTTCTATTAGTCCAATACTTATGAAAAATGATTCCTAGTTTAAAAATAAGTTTTACAAGGCCAGAGTACATTCATGTTGTACATAATGCAAAATAGACTATCCAATAGAACTAAGTTGTATACCTAAGTAACAATTACTATTAGCTTGATAAAGTTTTAAAATACTACCAATAAATAAAACTAATCTTTCATAAAACAGTATGGGAAGTTTGAACACAGGACTTTCACTGTTAAGTGATCAAGTAAACATTTTTGATACCGTCAATGTAGGTCAATTTATTTATTTATTTTATTTATTTATTTATGTATTAAGGGCATAATAAGATTTTTATGGTCCAAGGAGACAGTGCGAGGGTTAAAAAAGCGCTGTAGAACTATAAAAAACAGTTATGCCTCCAATGCATACAAAGCTTCATGTACACTTAATATATTGAATATTTAAAATAAATTATAATTAACCTGTTATAGTTTTTAAAGAAATACCCTATATCTTGCATTTATGATGGGTAGGCATTGACACGTTATCTTGGAAACACATATAGGTAATAGCAAGATACCTAGAACTCTGGTTGCCCAACTTACTCGAGTAAAAAGGGTTCAAAATGTATTGCAAAAATTTAGTTCACCTTCTGATAACAGATGACATTAACATACCAAGGTACAACAGATTTTGACGCTCGAACTAAAATTTTGCAATAGATTTTGACTCAAAAATGGAGACGAGTTGAAATACCAATGATTTAGGTACCTTGGGTAATAGGGAGCCAACAAAATGATAATTGATTTGCTGTTTTGCCAGTCACGTTTCAAAGCCACAATCCATCTTCACAGAACTATCATAAACAAAACTGAAGGGATTGCCAAAAAGGCAACATAAATATGACTAAACTGTATCGTAAATATCAAAATTTAGATAAAATTTTGAATAAGCTCGTAGCTTTGTGTTTATAATCACCTTTATTTTTAATTTTTGAAGTTTCATTGAAAAATAAAAAAGACAAAAAGACTATAAATAGCTATTTATGTACCAAGGCAGTAAAGTGGCACTTTATAGAACGAGTTTGGAGATTGAGAGCCGAGGCGAGCAACCAGACGAGTTCTATAAAGACACTTTACTGGCGTAGTGCATACAATGTTTTTTCGGCTACTACTACTACTACTCCTATTTCCATTTGAAGTGTTTAGAAGTTCTGGACTCACACTTTAGAAAGTACATGACGTTTGAGGTTTAGTTGTAACATTTGACATTTGCATTACAATAAATTGTTTCCTTGACATTTGGGAGCGTTGGCTTAGTTACCAGTCAGGTAAAGTATTTTACTGCCTAGGCAAGTAAAGAGCCGCTTTGTCGCGTCGGATGACTAAGATAAAGTTGTACTTTCGAATGTAGTAGCCGAAAAAAGTCATTTACTTCAAAGATATTTGGTTATAATTGTCATTTTATAATGTCCTGGTGCATAAAAATGTTTTATATGTATTCACACCACAATAAATTTTGTGAATCGACAGGGAAAACTGCATCAAGACTTCTTCTAAAAGAAAGTTACCTTTATATGTAGTTATGTGTTTAATGTTACTGCAAGAATTTGAAATATTCTGAGCTTCATTTCAAAACTGTTCCAATGTTCCATTAAAATCAAATTTATCCGAACTTTCATAATAGGTACTCACCTTAAATCCATTACTCTTTCTCTGACAGCAAACACAACCAGCAAAAATGACCACCATACATACTGTCAACAATACTCCAATAAGGCAAGTGAGAAACTGTGTCTGGGAATCTGTAACATAAAAGACACCTATGTCAAATGTGAAGAAATTAAGGAAATGTTTTCAAAATAAAATGCTTTTTCCAAAAATCTAACGATAATAATTCTTATTTCTCATAAACCATTTTAAAATTGTTGGGTTGAAGTTAGCATTGCATTACAATTTAATGCATAATGTCTTAAGAATCACAGGATCACGGAGATTTGATAACGAATAACGACTGGAAACTAACGTTACATTGAAAGTAATAGTGGGAGTGTGACTCACCTGTTACAGAATCCAAGTTGATGGGTAGGCCAGTGGATACATCCAAAACCAACACCACCAAGTAAAAAGCAAATGTTACCCATTTCATTTTGTTTCCATTATTTAACACATCACAATCATCTTGTGTCTGCACGATATCCACAAGATGGAAAATGCACTGCAGAACAAGAATATGTTGCAAGTACAAATCACTTACAAACTCAGATGAAAAGAATAAATTTCTTAGTTACAGTTCTACATTTCACGCACGTACATTAACTCGAAGCTATTGTTGAAGTGACTATATTACATATTCATAAACACTAAGAATTTTTTGTATAACATAGCTGGCACATAACACGGTAATAACTTAACTCTTCCTGTTGTCTCATTTGTCTATTACGGATGCATTGCAAAATTGCAGTTGTAAATTGACAAATGACATACATAAATGACAAGTTAATTCTCTATTGCCAAGTTTAATAATACTCGCTGAAATCAAAGAAAATGATTGTCAAAGCTCGAAAATCAAATAAAACAAAATTAACGTAGGTAGTAAATAGGTATTCCTTATTCCAACATCCAACATATTGAATTGATGAGTCATTTAGTGCAAATTTATTTAACCGCTTAGTCAGTATCTAGTACGGTACGAGTACGGATAACTAAACTTAGAAAGATAACGTTTTACCAACTGCCATGCTTCTAAAATGACCCTTTCAAATGTCACCGGCAGATGGCAGCAACTTACAAGGATATGATTTTTACATTTTTATCGTCTTATTAAGTGTGAAACATTATTACATATTACAAGTTGCATTTATCTTTTAAGTGTTTGGCTAAATTCGTTGTTTAACATTCGATTTGAGGAAATCTAAGGTCGCTTAGAGCAGACAAACAAATACTAAATGTGTAGTAGTACATAAGCTTATTAATTGTTATATTATGTGGCGCCACCTATGGCCATCCGAAATAACTTGAATTTGGTGGTAAAAACAGGGACGCTGCCGAATCGTTTGTTCGGTATCCTACATGAAGTTATCCCTAATGGCTTACTTGTACAAAAATGTGCTTAATTTAATCATTAAGGTCATATAATTACGTGTGCAAAGTATTTTTGAATATTCTTTATTAATACCTTATTTATTTTATGTTAAAATTCGAGCCCATTATCTGCGCGCAAAAACGATCACTGAACCGCTGTGACGTCAGAATTATTCAAATAAACAAGTTAAAGGGAACGGCGCGCGGCCGTCTGCTTTTAGAGGTCATTGCCACTTGTCACTTGCTGTTCCAGCGTTTATACGTTTGTTTACCTTTTGCGGGCACCGAGTATGCGTATAATAGACTCGATAATACTGACGTGGACATCGTTTTGATGTCACGCGAAATTTAAAGGACTTTTAACTATTAATTTTATGCACTTGTAATTTTTTGCAAGTGCTAATTTTTCGTGTGTGAAATAAACTTAATAATGACCATTGAATTTTGCTATATTTATCAAAAAATAAAATTAGTGCAAGTAGCCCATTCTGATCATGAAAATGAGAGGGCGCCTGTAAAGTGTGGAAGAAGGCAGCCATTTTAGGGCAAAATAGTGGTGCAAAATTTAATGGAGATGAGGGAGAGAACCAAACTACCAAACTTAACATTAATGATTAGAGAATTGTCAGATCAAGCTCTGATGCACGAAGCACGAATTGGGTATTTCAGCGGTTTTTGTTATTATACATTCTGAACGATCCAACTGAAATAATATTGTTTTTTATTTTTTTCAATATTGCGTATAACTTGTGTTATTAATTAATAAAAATTAAAGGATTATGTTGTGACGTCATAAGTGAACAAGACGGTTTTACCGTGTTAAAAAGAGAGGGATAAACAAGAATCGAAGTAAGTAGCAACATCGCGAACAGCTGACCACTGACAGTACAGTGACAGCTGACCACTGACAGTACAGTGACAGCTGAGCCGAATCATGTGTAAACACGTTATTTATGTGTTGTGTTTGTTTTCTTTTGTTTATTGTTCGTTGTCCTTGCGTTAATTAAGCATCATCAAACTCAAACACAACAAATCCAATACCGGCACAAGATGATAACGTTTACAAAACCACGTGTGTTTACTATCAGCTTGCCTGACGCCCGACAACCGGTAGTGATTTGACAGTCCACCATAGAAAAAGTCAGTCCACAAAAGAAGGCAAAGTAACACTGTTGCCAAGTTACGAATTTCCTTTTTTAGTTAAGTTGTCACATCTTTTTGAGGGCGTTTTAAAATAGTTCAACTTTGACTTGAATATTCACGTACTTAAATACATTTTTTATACTAACCAACATAGGGAATTATTTGCATATGTTACAATTAGTAACGAAACTATATTGAATTCCGTAATCTTTACTTCACTGAAATACCCAATTGCCTGGCTGGGAAGAACTCAAACAACACTGTGCATGAAAGGCTGATAAGTGGGCTGATATCTGGCATTCTCGAATATTTATGGTTTGGTTTAATAGTTTAGTTCCCTCTCCCACCTCTTTTATAAACATTTACATTTCCCGCCACTATTTTGCCCTAAGATGGCGAACTATTATTTTTATCTAGAGCCAATCTCTACAGTCACTTATACAGTTACTTATGGGAGGCTGGCCTTTTCTCACTGGAACGGATTGTACTAGTTACTGTTTGTAGCCCTCTCCAATTCTACGATTTATGATTTTGAGATCCTGACAGTTTCTGACAAATATGTTAGTTGTCAAATATGAGTATGATAGAATAAATTGTACAGAGAAATCGAAAAAGTTAAATGGAGGTAAAATCCAATAATCTGTAGAATTTGAGAATTTCACAAACGTGTGTGTATGTAGGAACGTGGGAACCTGAGGAAGTAGCCAGGAAGAAGTAGAGGATGCTAATTTGGAGACAAGTATTCAGTTACCTATTGTATTACGAATAATTAAAATAACATTAATTAATTTTTAGCGCTTGCGAGATTGCTTTGATACTTGATATTTTCATATTTATAAAGCAAAATGTCTACAGTAACACAAACAAAGAACACGAAAGTTAAAGATTTGACTTCTCAATTAAAAAATGCTACTACGAGTAGTGATTTAGCAACTGTTTTAAAAAATGTACAAACTATAGATAAAACTTGTGCCTTTATAAAGTGCAAAAGTCGTGTTGACAGTTTTGCCATACAGTGCAAGCACTGCAACAATAATTTCTGTACTACTCATGGCTTACCAGAAATTCATGGATGTGGAGAAGCAGCACGAAGAGAAGAGAAAAGGAAATATTTACATCCTACACCGACACTTTCACAAGAAAAACATTCGCAGGCAGCCACCAAGCTCAGTTTAAAACTAAAACAAATGCAACTGGAACGCAAAGCGAAACAGGGATCATCTAACAAAAAGAAGAAGTAATGTGCATGGTCATCACTTATTTATTAAATATGTTTATTATAAATAATTATTTTCCAAAATACAATGTTAAAAAATAATTAAAATTTTTAATCAATAGAAAAATACAAAAATAAGGTAGCTTAATGAGAGCTATTTTTTATCTACCTGTGCATAATAAGTCTTATCTCAAAAATATTTAAAATTTTAGAAAGGAAGAAAATTTAAATTTTATATTTGTTGGTTTGTTATTTTTAACAAAAGGATTTGTACTTTTAGCTGAAAAACTATTTACACTATTTTGTTTTTATATTTAAAAATCATGAAACTAAGAATATTAGTTTGTCCATTTCTTTTTTAATTTTTCGCAAAAGAATCCTATTACTTTTATAGAAAGAGAACAATATTTTTATTATTTTTTGTTAAAATGTGCCTATTAGAACCCAATAATTTGGTAGTGTCCTCTTTTTTACCTCCATCAAATGCCCTTTTGTCCTCTTTTGCCAAGAGAAAAATATGGTGTTGTATGCCAAATTTTTGGTTTAAATAATTAATTAGGTTGGGAAGCAGAAATCAGCACTTTTTCATAACTTATAATATAATGGCATAATGAAAGAATAAGTTACAGTGTTTGTTACATGTTGATGGAATTTTTTTACTTTATGCATTATTTATATCTTTGCAAGGGATCCTAGCTGCCATATTCAAAATTTGAATAATTTTAGTTTTTTTTTCGAAAATTCAGAATACATATTTTAAATTAGAGAATAAAAATGAAGCATTATTTAAACAATAATATGTGATAAAAGACATAAAATAATATATAAAATATATAAACTTTATTTTGGTTATACAGAGCAATCTATGTTAACACAATTAATTAATTTTTAATTACACATTACAGACTTATTTATTAAAGCAATATAAGTTTATATAATATATTTGTACTTGACATTTTATAAAAGAGAAATACTGTAATCGGTATATGATTTCAAAAATCACTTATTATGCAATCATTTCTCTCGAAAAACTAGATGAACAGTAACAAATATTACACACAGTAAAGACCAACAAATTACAAACAAAATCCAAAAATTGTGTTTAAATGGACTAGCATATTTGTTACCTGTGATGGTTCCAAGGTCACGTTTACAACTCTTTCTAGCACAAAATACAAGAAATGCGGGGACTACATATTGTATTGCAACACCTGCATAAGAACCAGTAAACTCGACTAATGAACTTAGGTTATGAGTACAGAGTGCTGCAACTAAGGGTGGAATAACTGCCAAAGTAGGAAAAGTGATTCGTCGTAACATAAAACCATAAGCCTCTGTAATATTTGTATCTAATACTAGAGTCTTTAGATTATTTTGTAATGTAATTGCTATTATAGGAAAACTAGTGGACAACGTAAAAACTGGAAAGAGACCTAGAAAATATTCTACACCTTTCATGAGCATACTAGAACTATTAAAGTTGTTAGGTACAAAGTTTAGGGTGTATAAATCAAATACATGTTTAAAAGCAAAACTGCCTGTTAAAGCAAGCAGCAAGTAAAAGCTACATATTAAAAAGTAATCAAGCCCTAACTGCTTTATGACATACTGCTTGTTGGCAAAAGGTGCTATTAAACTCGGCAATGAATGATGACACATAAAACTGTAAACACTAGCACCCAAGAGAGCTGGTATACCACCTAGATTAACAATTTCAGGGAAACCTTCTTGACCATGCTTAAATAGTCTAAAACTTGCTAAAGCTATCATAATAGTAAATGCTATCCATCGCATACTGCTTGTAAATAACTGCAAATACTTAGTTTTTTGAACATTAAAATATGCAAATGGGCATACCGTAAATGCAAACATTGCTACATAAATTCTATAAACATCGATTTTCAGTAAACCAGATGAGCTTCTGCATGCTAACTCAAAGTCATTTGTTGTATTGTCTGAATTTGTGCAAGTGAGATCAGACATAGTTTTGGATACAGCTGCAGCATATATAGTTAGATCACCATATAAGTACACACAAAGTGAGACATAAAACAAAGAACGACCTAATTTGTTAAAGTAAAGACCAGCCATTTCTCCTAGTTCTATTTGTTGTTGGAGAACATAGTATCTGCGCCTCGTACGATGACGATTTATTATAGCAGTTTCTTCATCTGTATTGTCATCTGAATCCGTATCTAAAGTAGCCTCACTTTCCTAAAACAGAGCAAACATGTTCTTTATAGTGGCGTGATTGTAGCMCTGCGATCTTATTATCTAAACAAAATTGACATTTAAGCTKAATTTAGACAATAAGTAGTATAGTTTTGTTCTTCCCGCAGTTTGGATATATCAAACATGGACTGCACTTATGAAAAAAGATCAGTGTAATTGTTGAAAGTATTTCAAACTATTATATGTATGGATTATAGCACATAACCTTGAATAAAAGGTTATTATGTAATAAATTATTTTTTGTGAATTATCAATGTCATTTGTTTATCAGTACTGGATATGTGATTACTGAGCAATTAAAATATTACACATTCAACCTTTTTTATCAGCAGATGTCGTCAAAGTACATAGCTTCTTTTAAACAACTGATAGTTGTCCAGCTAAACTTGATGTGATTTTTCTAAACTAAATAGCATGGTACATAGTTATATAGAAAGTGCATAACCAATTATTACTAATATCCACAGCCACCAGGCAGAAGTTAGTGTAGGGGATTATGTGTTTTTGAACTTTATTAATAATTTGTAATACTCATCATGAAATAAGTGTTTTTTCAAAGATCCAGGTCATGTGACACAATGAAGTAAGTTAAATTAATCTGAAAGCCCGGTCAATTTTCTACCTTCAATCTCCGGACGATTCTAATCCTGAAATGCTTCATCGACAAAACATGTCCCACAAATGACGTACACCGAAAGCAATTAATAATATTAATTAATAATCGGACGCTTTTTCTCAACGTGAACCTTTTTTTCCTACATTAAAAACAATACTGGAGTGTGCATTTGCATGCATATGGTTGGAAAAAAGCAGTTATCTACAGAGTTTTTCATTCAGTTTTGTAATGTACATCATTTCAGATCAACCTCTATGTGCATTATAAAATTTTAAATCAGGTATTTCAGTTACATTTTTTATTTGATTTTATAAATTAGTTAATTGCGTTTTGGCTACAAACTCTGGTTAACAGATGTGATGGTGTTTTGTTAGTCACATGTATAACAATTACTCTTATTACCTTTAATACAGTTTTACAACTGAATATTAGAAATGGTACATTCCCATATTTATTTTTAACTCGCAACTTACTGTCTAATCTCCATTTCATATGGCTGATTTTTTTCATATAACGAGAAATACATATCTTATATAAATAAATATATCACTAAGATCAGAAAAGATACTGAAAACTGGAATAAGCAGAAACCTTTGCCGAAACAAAAACCAAAAGTCGGTGTACCACCTCAGAATCCTTACCAATGGACCGGACCTATAGACAAGTTCAATTATTGTTGAAAGTAAAGGTATATGTCTACCATCTACCACCAATCACATGAAAAATTAATTGAATTAATTTCATTGTAATTGAAGCAGTAATTAATTACTTGCTCTACAATTGTTATTCATTTACAACTGAATTATTCATTTTGTTACAATTACAATCACATTTCCACAATTACATTCTACAGAACTACTTTTAAGATATCTAATCTTTGGAAAGATTAAATCCGATTGCAAATTTGTAGTCAGGTATCTAGTTTAAAGTTATAGTTTCTAATTAGTGGGTGCTTACACCCGACCGCTATCGGGAATTTTTTTTTAAGAAATTGCTAAGCATACAGTAATTTACACTGGCGTGCCTTAGTTCAGCACTGACAAAAATGCTTGTATATATTGTAAACGTGGCAAAACAAATCAGACCTGCGATTAAAAAATCAGATGACAGTCGTTAAAAGGCATGTATGACATCCATATGATTCTACAAGAACACCAAAGTGATTTTGGCAGCTTGATTGCCATAAGTAAATAATTATTAAAAATTACATCAAAGCATGTAATTGTAATTAATTACAATCACATATTTTGTAATTTGAATGGTAATTAATTACAATTTACCCAAAGTAATTGTAATTAATTACACACTATGAAGGAATTTTAACATCACTGCTTAAAATAAGCATAATTTATCACATTTAACTTGTACTAATTCAATTTTACATCAGTTAATGCACATTTATTTGGCAGCAAAATTAAAACTGTAGGAACATAGATACTGATCATTTTTATACCCCAATACAGTCTTTCAAAGTTACACCGATGATTGACATGTTCTTGGAATAAGTCAATCAACTATGCTCTTATATTTACTGGTTTATGGAAACATGATTCTCAGATCATCTAATATTATTTAAATCCTTTGTTCCCAATTTAATTTGTTTAACATACCCTAAAACTAAGATAGGAACATGCATATACACATTTCAAATTATTCAACGTCCATTTTAAGGTAAATATGGGGTTGTTTTCAGTCTGAGGAATATTGTTTATGGAATTCACCTTCGTCACCACTGTCCAAGTAACATTTATCAATCCAATATTGCTTTCAATATTTATGACTAATATTTTTTCTTTAAAAGCCTCCACAGCTCACGATTACAAATAAATCTTCATCGGAAGAGTGCATGCCAATTATATAATTACACAGAACTTTAATAATGAATGCAAAACAATAATCTGAGAATTACTACATATTTAAAAATGTACTTGACCTGCAAAGGCGCCATATCATATACGTATGATTACACAACATATTAAAAACAATTTTTTAAATAAAAATATGCAGTAGCAAAAAATCTTACATCCACTTTATGCGATTCAATTTTTCTCCATTGGATTGTTGCATTTGCACATGCCATACTTTCAATCACAAATGTAACAGTGACGAATCCTACAAAGGCTAGCATCACAATCAGTAACAAGCTCAGCAACCATCCTGCTTGGGCAAAAACTGCCGGCAGAGTTAGCGCCCCAGTTCCAACTATTAGATTGAATACAAAAATCAGGCCAACCTGCAAAATACCCACAAATAATATACATAGGTATGTAAATATCTCAGGAAATGAAGATACAAACCCATGATGAATAAACTTCAGTTTCCATATTTTAAACAGGTACTTAGCTGGTATCAAAAAATTATGAGCTGGCATGTCAGTACTACATAATCACATATGGTATTTAAAATACCATGGCATTGTTCTATAGAGTTCATTTTATTCCAAAATGTACAAAAGAGATAATTGCACATACCATAATTCTTTATATTATACCAATTTAGTAACTAAGATGAAACTTTTTTCCTTTTGTAAAACAGGTAGTAACCAATATTTTCAATCTCATATGTTTACAGTTTACATTCTTTGACGTTACCGCGTTATCTTTAATTTTTTATTAATAGTCTTTTGTGTTTGGACTTCAACCGCAATATTGACACAGATTTGTCAATGTCATCTTGTCATTTATATAAATGTCATTATCTGTTTATTGTCAGAGGAAACATAGAAACATGTAGAAATGTTCGATTCGTCATTTAGCAGATGACACCGAGGTGTCTCTGGAGTCTGGAGTCGGTTGCTTACATTTTCAAGTGAAGCCAATATAATAGTCACATATAAGGTGGAATTGGAGGAAAACAGAAACGTACAGTTGACCAGAGCAATACTCAATGCATCGTGCGATTGCCCGTCTTCACGAGCATTAGATGGTCCACTGTACTAATGGTGTTTAGAATGTTTTGTATGTGTTGAGTAGTGTGGTGTAAATTTTTTGTTAAAAAGAGCTTATCCAGGCAATGGTGCGGATGTGTCAAGTATGCAAAAAGGTGGGCTTTAAGGAGAAAACCATATCATTTCACCGTTAAGCATTGTTTAGGTTATGTTTATATTTGTTGTCATAGGCGTCGTTTGATAAATTTAGCGAAATTAGTTACTTTATAGAGAAATACTTTTATAAAATGTAATGAAGTTAATAGTGAAGGATTAATACATATGGAAAATAATTACTGTTAATGGTAGACATTTTAAAAATAAATATTTGTAGGTAGAAGAAGAGAGCCGATGTGTTCAAAGTAAGTACTTCAGTGATGCCTGATGCGGATTTTGATTTTATGTATCTCTTTTTATTTGACAATAAATTTCATTTTCGCAGTTTCTGAATTTTTTTCCTTATATTTCTATGTGAAGAATGTCGAGTGTTTTCTCGTTAAGTGTTGATTAATGAATACAAATGCAAGAACTGTGTTGATGCTTTCATTCGGCAAAAACTTTTTTCTCGCTTGTAAAGAAATTAAATTAGTGTTTGTTGTACAAAAAGATGTTTATTTGCTTTAACTGAAAGATTGTTCGAAATATTATTGATGTACACTCCGCTTTTGTTTTTAGATGGAAGTTAAATGATCTCACTGTTGACCCGTTTATAACAGTACGGCAATGTACTTGGAGGAAAACTGTATCTTCCTCGTACCCGCGCTCCCCTCACCCTCATTGGTCTTGACGTCAGTTTCAACTGTATTTATAAATGAGATGTCGTGTCCATTTAATAATATGTCAATGGATGACACACAAATGAGTAAATAGTGGGAGCGCACTGGAATGTTGGATGTGGATGAATCTTTGGGTTAGAGAGTGAAGCAAGAAAGTTGAAATGAGATGGTTGCTCGAAGATGGAAATACATCACTTTCATGTGCGTCTAATAATAGCTGTTGTGGAAAGAAGGGCCAGTTTATCTTCTCTTTGTTACAGTTGGTGTTCCATAAAATCATCTCGGTAGTTATGACAATTCCTTAAATTGAGATATGTGATTGGTTCAGATTTTAAATACAGAATTGGGTATTTCAGTGAGGTAAAAATTACAGAATTCAATATAGTTTTGTTACTAATTGTAACATATGTAAATAATTCCATATTTTGGTTAGTATATAAAATGTATTTAAGTACGTGAATATTCAAGTCAAAGTTGAACTATTTTAAAACGCCTTCCAAAGGATGTGACGACTTAACTGAAAACGGAAATATGCAACTTGGCAACAGTGTTACTTTACATTCCTTTGTGACTGTTAAAGTATTAAATCACGGTCTAATGTCGGGCCTCGGGCGTCAGACAAGCTGATTGTAAACACACGTGGTTTTCTAAAAGTTATCATCTTGTGCCGGTGTTTGATGATGCTTAATTAACGCAAGAACAACGAACGATAAACAAAAAAAAACAAACGCAACCCATAAAAAACGCGTTTACAGATGATTCAGCTCAGTATACGGATTCTGTTTACTCGACACGCTTCGAGTCGAGTCGACAGACGAAGTCGATACCGTATCCGATAGCGAGCGAAATGCGATTCTGTAGCGCCTTCGTTTTCGATATCGAGTAACTCGACAGTGGGACCTGTCACAGAGACTACGCGCTTGCGTCTTTAAAGGAGAGAAATACATTTTTTTACGATTGCAGGACTATGCGATTGCGCCATTTAAGGCGGGAATTATTACCCTTTTACCCAACGGTTTTTCAACAGTTCATTTTTTCTTGTCTAGTCTAGTGCTGTCTATTAATTTTATTTAACACAAAGTTACTTTGTGAAACAGTTGCAGTTTAGAAAAATATAAATAAGTGACAAAATGGGAAGCATCAGTTTCTGCAGGAAGATGTGGAAAATCAAATGAGAAGAGATTTATTAAGGCAAAGAATTATTTTTTAAGGGATAGAAGTGATCCTTTTGGTCTTCCTGATGCTTGTTTTACAGAACTGTTAGAACTTGTACGTGAGCTTATTGAGTCAGTTCGGCCTTTCATTGATATCAGACAACAACGAAAGTAAAAGTTCTTACTGCTCCATAAAATCAACGATGACTTCGCAATGTGCTTCCTTAGCTTTAAATGCCCTTAAAATTAAATAAATCGTTTAAGATCGAATATAAAATAATGTATGTAGGTATGTCTACTTTACATATTTGTGTAGAAAAAAAAGGATTAACTATATCAACTGATTAGTCAACAGAGATACTCAACGCACCGAGTACTGATGCAAAATGTTTAAAATACCGCATTGCTGATTATTTCCAAACAAATACAATAAACAGTAATAAAACATCTGCTGCCAGCATGTATTATTTCGAGTTTTAGTTCAAATTCGTACAGCTGTTCAACAAACGCCTATATCTAATAAGTGAGACAAGGATGCATCGATGCAGTCAGAGAGAGAGAATGCTATATCGAGTACCGTACTCGACACCACCGTAGGTCCCGACTGAAATTGACAGTTCTACTCGATAGCGTTCGAGTCGAAGCGACTTACAGAATCGCTAAAACGATAGCCATCGACCAACTCGCATCGGATCGAGTAAACAGAATCCCACTGCAGCTGTCACTGTACTGTCAGTGGTCAGCTGTTTGCGATGTTGCTAGTTGCTACTTACTCCGATTGTTGTTTATCCCTCTCTTTTCAACACGGTACAACCTGATTGTTCACTTATGACGTCAAAACGGAATTCCTTAATTTATATTAATTAATATATCAAGTTCTAGGCAATATTGAAAGAAATTTAAAAAACACGCAGTCTTATTTCAATTGGATCGTTCGGAATGTATAATAAAAAAAGCAGAAATACCCAATTGATTTTAGCTTAAAATAGAGACGAGAAAAATATTACCTACCACGTGGTATTAGTCATTAAATATATTACAGTACCGCAACATGAACAAAGCATGTTGGCAATTTATCAGGGAGAAGTCAGAGAACACTACATCTGAGCCATAGATATCGTACTCCTTCTTAAAAAAGATAAGATATCTGTGATCCTGAGCCAGATATCTGATAGTTCTCTAATCTTTAAGGTTTGGTTTGTCAGCTTAGTGCCCTCTCCCATCTCCTTTATAAACATTTAAATTTGTGCCACTATTTTGCCCTAAAATCGTGGACTATTGTGGAAGTGTAATAGTGACTGCACCAGGTACCTGCATTAAAAAAACTTAAATCGTGAAATACTGTGCTGTGGGCCGTAATAGAGTACATACTGTAGGCCGGAGGATCTATTAAATTTTATAGTTGATGACTACGTAAGTAATCAGAAAGACCACTTTTAAAAAGTTTTTACTTCTAAAAAACATTAAAACCTCGTTATTTTCTGAAAATATGTATTATTTAATGCATACAATTTTTTAAAGATATTTTTAGGGTAAGTATCCGCTTATTTATTAAATAGGAATACTGACTAAATTTCATGTGCCCAAGTAATCTGTGGTCAGGTGTACGGACAAAATGGACTTGTTAGAATAATATTTGCTTTCTTGGAAATATATTCCTCAATAATACATTTTGTCTATATTTCTATCGCATATCTCTATGCGATGCTTGTAAARATAAAAAGTAGGTACGTGTACTCACCGTAACATTTAAAGAAATATTGACTAAATATCTTTTTAACAATGTTGCTCCACTTTCCCACCTAGACTATGGTGCCATAAAAACATACATACAATCGGCCGACCATCTGGCACAGTTTAATAAATAAATATTATATTTACTAAACTGTGCATCTCAAGGAGGAAGAATAGCAGGAGGGAGCGCAGCCGTAAGCCCAATGTAAAATATTTTGCACCACGCCAGACACCTTTTATTACTCTGTTACGACTTGTGCAGTCGGGATTCTCTACAAACCGCTGGCACACGACGCTTGTTTTCAACAACCACAGGCCGTAATCGTAATCGTCATGGATGTATAAAAGAGGGGATCCAGCTTTTCACATTCTAAACTGTTGCTAACATGTGATCACAGTCTAAGCGTTTATTTGTAGAAAACATTCCAGTTGACCAGTTGTGTATGCCCAATAACTAAGCTTCATGTTCACGGTCACACACCATTTGGGCGTTTGCGTGTTTGTACTGAAGAATGCATATTACGGCACGCCAATGCCGCGGTAAGAAAACAAAGTTTGTTATTGCGCTAACTTCACGCCATTTAGATGTTGGATTCACAACAATGCGCTTTCTGTCAATGAGATGCGGCATCCCCTCTTTTATACATCCATGGTAATCGTAGTCGCGAAACACCTTTTATTGCTCTGAACCGACACTCCCTCGTGTTATTCTTCCTCCTTGGTGCATCTAGAGAAGAAGCCAGACCCTACCCATCCCGCAGTACGGTCCCATTGTTAAGAATATTTAGATTTCGTCAATATTTAGGCCCGAGTTCGATTCTCGGCCGAAGCTGAAATATTTTTCTATAGCCTTGTTCACTACTAAAAATATTTATACGTATACTCTACAGGCGATAAATTCTATTCAATTTATTAAAATGGTACATCGACTAGGTATAAAAAAGAGTGCGGCAAAAGAACCTCCCTAAGTAACTATAAAAATAATATACTATTTTAGATACAATGATACAAAGATATTTAGTTTTTTTTATTATAACACAACGATATATGGAAAGTTTTAATTTATATAGTTTTAAAAAGATTTTTGTTTGTTTGTGGTCCATTGTACATTCCTTGGCGGATTGCGTCTTTTAGAGCTGGTGTGGTTCGAGTACATTGTTTGAAATCTTGAGCCTTAAATATCCTCATAAGAATTACTCGTAGGGGCTTAAATCTGAAGATCGCTCGGTGCTCTCAACAAATATTTGCGCTATAGCACCAGGATGGAGCAATTTTGCGTCAAGTACGTGCCTAGTGCAAAAACGCGCTGATCGTTTAGTTTTTTGCTACTGCGGGGGTACTAAGACATAAATTTTGCGAACAACGATCTATTACGTCTATCGAGCATAAACTCGCTGTTCTTTGTTCTTCCAGCATTTCACAAGGACTCACTATAAATAGGGAACTTATTTTGCCGCAAGCTGTATATATTAAATAATTATTGAAGAGGTTTATAATATTTATTATCCATAATACGAATTTTCAAAAGTGTTTGTATAAAATTGGTGAAGTCCTTAATAAAGTAATTAATTTCAAACACACGGACACCATTTTATCTAAACGTAACAATAATTTTACGGCCAAACATTTCAGGAAGGTAAAATTACGCTTTTATTTTGTTGTGAAGTCCTCTGCCTTACCTGAAATAGATAAGTTGATTCCATCCGCGCACAATAAATAACGTGTTTAAAAATCCTAGCAATACGCTCACATCACGTTTACCGCCAAGATCTTTATTTACCCCAGTGAGTGCGAGAGAGATAGGACAGCACCCGCCAGCAACTGGCTCGTTGTATGCAAGGCTTCACTCTCAGCGCCCAGTCAGTGTAATGATACACACATTGCTTATTCCAAAGTCAAATGTCAAAAACATAATTTAACATTTAACCTTTTATAAAAGTAAAAAAAGAGAAATGTGGAAGTGGATAGGTAGTTTCATGTTCATTTATTATTAACTGTGATCAGCTTACGTTTTAATATACTTTCGTATTACTACTTTATAAAAAAATATTAGAAATAAAGCATGGCCGATCCAGAGTTGGAAGAAATAAGACGGCAAAGGCTTGCACAAATGCAGTCACAGTTTAAGGTACACGCAGGTAATTTTTTTAATTAATGGTTAAATGTAATTTTTTTGCAGGAGGGCGGTTCTTCAGAAGCAGCAAAAAAGGAAGAACAAGCCAGGATTGCACAAGAGGAAGCAAAAAATTCAATTTTGTCACAAATTTTAGATCAGTCGGCAAGAGCAAGACGTAAGGTTAATTATAATATAAAAAACTGAATGCCTTACACACTAGATTAGTTTATTTTAGAAAAGGGACTAAGTAAAATTATTAATGGTTTGGATGGAAGTTACAAAACTTCATATTTTCCTGTTTTTCGTAACAAGTAATATTTGTATATAGTCCATTTAAATAATCAAGATGTTCATATTAGAGGTGAAACGGATATCGGGTCACTATCTGGTATCTTGATATTACCTCTATATCCGGCCGGATACCGAATATTCCAAAACTATGACAATTGCCTAAAATGAACTTTAACACATACTTCTTCGTGAGGTAAAGAATCATGCGAAAACTAAAATCACACACATCAGCTTAACGATAAATTTATTATTTGAATGAAAAGGTAAAAACAAAAAGTGTAAAATATTATAAAATCTTACAAAATCCTCACAGATTCTTAACAACTTTTACTAAGCACAAAAATATAACAACACTAAAGTATACAAGGTAAAAAAAAGTAAAAATGTCCCCATCTTTTAAATTATTGATGTTAATTACAAAATATTGGCAAATATACTTCCTTTTTTTCCACTAACGATGTTTCAATTGTGAGCAAGTAGCAAATAACACAAGCAGAAAAGTAGTTTTCGCTAAACAGTCATGCCACATGCCACCCGCGATTAGTCGATCATTCATGATAACACCCTAAATCATGTGAATTGATTCGATTGTATTAGTAGCTATTCGGCAATCCGGCCTAGCAGCTCGCCGGATATCCGCTATCTGGCCAAACAACTATCAGTTTCCATGCTATGATAAAGCTCACCGAATCAATACTAGACTAAAGTAAGAATTTAGGATGGCAATGCCATCTGTTAGTATTACACTGACATGAGGATAAAGCCACCTAGCTGCCTTAACGGGAACTACTTCCTAAAGGAAGTGACCTGTAGTCTGACAAATTGGCATGCAACTGCATACTTCAATTTGACAGCAGGCTCCCACGGCACTTTCATCATACCATTGCTTTGGTATATAAGCAAAACTAGTTCTATGCCGTGTTGTCTACACTAGACCTAAACTGCACTGATGAGCTGTAATGACAGCGAAATAGTACTATCTGCAGTTGGTTGAGGTGTAGACAGCACACCATAGACATGCATTTTAATACTAGACTAGTTTCCGTATGTTGCAAAATTTTAAAAAGTGGAATGCAGAATCAGTATAGTGCATAAAACTACAAATGTTTGGATAGAGATATCTAATAAATTTCGTGAATAAAATTGCAATTTGGTACAAAAATACATACTATCATAATAAAATATTTCGAATAATTACTATACAACCCAAGTGTTTTTTATGCTCTACCAGTTGAAAACAAGGGCGCAATATAAGCCATTTCACTTGACTAATAAGAGAATGTAGCATGCCCGATGGAGAGCCAAATCCATGCCATAGTTACTTCCACATCCACCAACTCTAGAGCAAATAAAACTGAAAATTCATTTATACGCTGCATATGCAAAACCTAGTGTTTTCAGTTGTGCACACTGGATATTTAAATGATGTGAAAGTCTGATGTTTTTGAACAGGACATAACAGTGTTTTATTGTCATAACATTATTATATACATACAAAAAGCTTCAGTCCTTTCACAGAAAGGTAAACAACTTTCATTGATGTTCTCAGTAGTAATAAAACTTTGGCTTGCATTACAGTCCAAATGGTAATTTTGCTAAACATTTTGGGTAGGTAGCGCTTTTATTTATTTTTTCAATATATTGGGAAGATGGGTGGTGAGTAAAAAAACTAATTGCATCCTTAATCCATACTCATTCACTTGCTAAACAAATTCGCTGCACACTACATCGTGGGTGGTGGGGAACGGAGTATATTTTCTTAAATAAAATATTTTTGCTGTGTATTTGAAAAACGAATTCAATATTCAAAATCAATATTTACATCCCAGTAGTAGTGTTAGAATTACTTTTGGTGTATATAACTTACAATTGATTAACAAAGTACTCTATAAAATATGAATTATTTAAGCATGTATAAAAGAAATTAATAACTATGTCTACTTTAGCTGCAACATGCACCGGAAACCCCATGTACTCAAACACCGTGCTCTTCGCCTTTAAGCCATAATTTCTGTATGGTAATGGGGTATTGCGATACAGTTATGAAAAGATGCTTCCATCAAGTACAGATAAATGTACGACAAAGGGCAGAAATTTTTTTCTAACCTATGGCTTTTCAAAATTTGCTTTTTGCCTAAACAAAGGCAGACCATCGGCCCACTGAATGCTATGAGGTTCATTTATGATGCAACCTATATAACGAAAAAATTCAAAAAAGTACTTTTCAAAACGGTTTTAATTTTTTTATAGGTGAGGGTTGAACTAAAAAAAAGTGATTTTGGATTACCTGGCTGAACTATATCACGTGAATTTTTCTTTTTTATATGAAACAATTACTTTGGATTTTACAGATACATATGTGAATTTGGGTTGAGCCATCCTTTTATTTAAACGTGTAAGAATTCCAAAATACCATATCTCCCAAAAATTTAAGCATTTTATTACACATACATACAGTATATATTCGTTTTTAAAATTTTCGTCGCAAAATGCGGCCTGATTCTACCTATTTCCTGTGCTATAGTTTTTATGTGATAAAAGCATAAATAGTGCTAAGAATTTCAGATGGTGGGGAAACTTTCCTTTATATTGATACCTACCTACCATACCAAATTATGGTGTATTTTTTAGATCTACTGTTTGAAGCCATACCTGCATATCAGCAACCTGGATAGGGTCAGAATTAATTATGAATTTAAGATAGAAATTGATAGATTATGTTAAAATTGTACTTCAGACAAAAAAGGCATTATTTTCTGGTTGTTTTTGTGGGTATATAATACAATCATAGGTTGAACAAGACACTTCTGTCTGCACAATTTAAAAATGTTAAAAATATAATGGCACAAGGAAAACTTTTTTCACAACCTTTCTAATAAAGTAATATATAAAACTTGGTTATGAGCACCATTAAAACACAGGTAATCAGAAGCTCACATCGAACATCGTTCGTTTTAGATACGTCACTATAATCAGCGCGTTTGTCGTAGTAAGCAGAGTTTATTCTGTACCAAATCATAATCGCAGTGTTGATTATTTTTGAATGTCAAGGAAGCATTTCACATCATACGTTAGAGGCAATTCTTAAAGAGTTGCCCAAATAACTCTTTAAAATATGTAACAATAATATGTAAATACATATTAATCGACACTATTTCATTTTAAATTTTAATGCTACTATTATGTATATTTGATTTCAAAAAAAAATATTTTAGATTGAAATAATAGAAACACTGGTTATCAAAATCTGTTATTAAACAATAAAGTATTGTTAGATTATGTACAATTATTTTTATTCAGAATAGGCCATCCTGATCCAAGCAATATGATATTTTGCACCACAAGATAGACCTTTACCCTTCTCTGTTATATTTTTGTTTTGTACAGGTTGCATTTGTTAGATTTATTAATATGTGCTTTTTCCATAGTGAAAATGTTAGGGACAAATAGCTTAATAACAAACATTTAAACTTTCCAGGTATGATTTCATTGACTGGATCTCTGTGAAATGTGGCCATTTGTGTTCCATGGAATGAATGTGTGTGACTATCTAGTGTTCTTTCAATATGTCAATTTTGTCCGCTGCAAATTCCACAAATCTATTATATACTACTGCCTTGGTTTTGTTACTTGATCATTTTTCAAATATACCTAATTGTATTTCTTCTTGAGCAATGCTATTACTTTTATCTACCCTTAAGATCGTAATGAAAGATATCGAGTGGCTGAAAGTATGCATTGCTTCAATTAGTTTCTTTGATCTTGTTTCTTGGTTTTGTAGTGTACTTTTCCATTTGAAGAAGCAAAAATTATGTCCTGGCAAATATTTAGTATTAGTAGATGTACCACAACAATTTTTTCAATATAATGTTCCTGGGGGACCTTTTTTAAGAAAATTTTTTGTTTATTGGTCCTGGCCGATTTTACAAGTTGTATATTGTCACCAAAGTGTTCACTAACTAATTTTACTTGTCAGAACTCTTATCACATATTTTCATTCGCCCCTAATTCTGCAAACCGATATTGTCATGTAACCTTTTCCTTAATTCAACCCTTTCTCTGTTTAATTATATTAGGCAATTGTCCTAAAGCTTACTTCCGATTATCAAGTTTTCTTTTTTCACTTGCACTCGGTTTATCCTGTATGTTTCTTAATTTTATTGGTACACATGCTGCATGATACTTTATTTTAGATGCTTTTAAGTTAGATTCACTTATTCTGGAATAAATTACCGAATTGTGTCATGCAATTTCTTTAATTTTGGTGGTCAGAACTGCTGACACTTTTATTATCCGTTGCTATAAATGGATTGGTAATTCATGCAACAAACTTATATATTAATTTTCAATATATACAAAGATAAAACAGAGCTTACCTTAAGAGGGGCATTTACTTGGAGCGATCGGGCAGAAATGTAAATTATGCAATCCATATTACCAGCGGGACATGGGACGTAAGAGGGTAGCCGATAGGTTGACATCGCGCAAAGATCTTTCGAGCAACAGACGGGCTAAACTAATATTCGGAAAATTGCTGACTGTAGGGTGTGCATAAAAAAGTAAGCATGGTATTAGTAACTTACTATGATATTATACCAGGTTATTCAAAATATGGAATAACCCATTTATTTCTGTAAATATGAATTATTTCTTTTACTTTTATAACAATTTTCCTTCCTCCTCCCCATTGCTTCGGCAGACAGTAAATTAATGTGAAAGAGCTTTTAACATTAAACTTGTCCCATGTAATTACTAATTAGACATACAATCTTAGAAATCCAGTCATATCGGAATAGATCGTATACTGCTCGATCATTCCCGACAGGATTGTATCTTCGCCTCACTGTTCAGTGGATACCACGCGACGGACCTGGTGGAGATGGGCATTCGCATTCTGCTCTCGTGACGGACTCGTGCGAAAGGGTTTGCGGTTTTAGATTTTTTGAATGTTTTTACTCATTTATCGTGCTCATGTTTTTGGTAGTGTACAAAGAAATATGTAGCTACAAGGTGGAGTTCGAATTTTTCGTTTATGTGCCTTAGTTTTCGAGAAATAGCTCGCCAAAAATACGCATTTTTAAGCAAAATATAACAACAAATATTTACATTACTGTACCAAATTCAGAAAAAACTCGAACTCTACGTTGTAGCTACATCTTTTGTCATTGCCATGTCGAAATTTCACTTCGAAAAAGTTTCGAATAACTCGGTAAAATGTAAAACGGTAGGTGCTTAAAATGACCCGATTCGCTCTAGGTAAACGCCCCTCTTAAAAGATTCAGATACCTAGGTCTATGTAAAAAAACTTTGTAAAAAAACGGCAATAATTGCAACAAAGAATAAATAACCACAGGAACTTTTTGCAGTATATGTAAGGGAAACAAATGTAAAACAGAAT
Source organism: Rhyzopertha dominica (assembly GCA_025024175.1). Taxonomy (NCBI): domain Eukaryota; kingdom Metazoa; phylum Arthropoda; class Insecta; order Coleoptera; family Bostrichidae; genus Rhyzopertha; species Rhyzopertha dominica. Next base: position 24,696,269 of record QCXZ01000003.1, read on the forward strand.
TGCTGAATTTGTTGTTCTTTTTTTTGTTACATGCAGAAAATAAATATTATTATTATTATTATTATATGCATGGACAATGCCCGCACAATGGAAAATCATCTCTATTTGCTCATTGAAGCAGAAGGTCGAGTATCGTACATCTATGTGGTTATTTTGAACCTCACTCGCCTGTCAATGGTCGACATTGAAATTTGACATTTCTACACAAAATTATTGTTACGCCTCAAACTATGTATTCTATTGCAAATTTACATACCATAATAATTAACAAACTCAGATCTAAAACTTTTATTCCAGCTATTTTTTTGATAAACAAAAGCCTTTTCGTGCTACGAGAAGGTCAGGCAAATTAGGCAGTGTTCAAAGCGAACGAAATTTGTGAAGGTGCTCCATAAGAAAGCAAAGTGATGGCGTTATTAAAAATTAAAACAAAATTTCCATCTAAGCAGCAGCATATCTTAACATAATAAACTCGAGGTACCAAAGATGTTAAGAGCAAGAAAAATATTTTCCCTTTTGAAAATTTACCCCCTGCAACCTTCTGCACACTGAGATTTTTGCACGACCAAGCCAGTTCTCTTTGTTTTTCGATTAGGAATCATTTAGAAACACTTGTACCTTTTAGCAACAAACTGCAATCGAAAATTGTTTCTGGAAGGCTTTTATGTCCGGCAAAAAATAGTAGTTTAGAAATTTTTTTTTGTGCTGTATTGATTTTGTATTCTCTGTAAAATTTGAATTACTTTTGACATTTTTTTACAGCAATAAGTATCACAGGAGTTTACAAACGACATAATAACATGAAGATTAAAATATTAACTAAAAATAATTGACTGGCTCAAGAATGTTGTTTTTATTTTTACAGTAAATACATTATTATTGGGAAAGCCAGAAAAAGGTAAAATGGTTGAAGGTATGCTGATGAGAATGGCACAGACTGGACAAATTATTAAAAAGCTGGGTGAACAAGATCTTATTGGTATATTAGAAAGTGTGAATGCGCAGATACCTCAGAATAAAACATCTGTTAAATTTGACCGAAGAAGAGCAGCATTGGATTCAGACGACGAAGATTTTTAGCAGTTAGAATAATTAATTTATTTAAAAATTCTAATCCTAATTTTACAGTTACATTTAAATGTTATTTTAAACTGTTTAATTGTAAGTACATTTAATTATAAGTTTTTGCAAAACGATTAACACCAAATAAATACATCATTCAAAATAAAAATTGTTTTATTGTAAATTAACATAAATTAATGCTACTTAGGAAGTAATACATTATGTTTTATGCAATACAATATTTAACAACTGGTTCTAAAATATATGACGTGTAAGTATCAACTTTTGTAAATAAAGTTACATTATAAAATAATTTGAAACACTGATCAAATTAAAAGTATTTAACAAATAAGTTTAATTTCATACAGTTATATTTTAGAACCATTGGCTCTAGGTTTAAATTTAAAAGCATACAATAAATACATGGGAATGAATTGACACAAATACTGACTAGAAACGTTTCTTCTTAAAATATGTACCAGCTTACTCCTTTTTCTCATGTAGTAATTCTGTAACAAAATAAAGTAGATTAAAATTATTGCTATTCAGTTTTTGTTATAAGAGTTATCTCTGCAATCAGTGAACATCAGAAATAATGATATTAATTAAAAGTCTGTCTTGGTCTTTCAATTTCCCAAACAACCTTGTTTGTTATACTTAAAGCAGGTCAAAAAGAGGAAAGACATACAACTTGATTAAATAAGTTTACTTTTGATTGTTTTGTGAGTGGTGTATTTTAGAATGTTTTTTCATAATGCAGAATTTGTTATCAAAACAGCGCCAAAGGATAAATAGCTTTATGTTTTTGATTAGTTTGTGGATATTCTGTGAAGCAGGTCAACAAAAAGCTTTGTTTCCAACATCGAAAAGTAAGTAAACATATATACAGAAATTACAGTGTTTTAGGTATCTTGGCTGGAATCATTAAAATGATACAACACAAACACCTAAATGTACAAAACCCTGAAGTTTGGTGTACAAACAACTGACATTATTCCACACTATAACTCTATTTCTTTGGCAAATAAAATTAGTCTGACATTTTTAATGTAACACTGTTACAAAACCACGAAATTGCATTATAGAATAGGTACTGTAAAATACAGGGTCCACCACCTAAAACTCCCCAGACTCATATTTTCTTTGTTTTATTAGGTACAACCTTAAGTTATATGTCAAATTGTAGGTTCTACTGAAGATGGCAGCTTAGCTTAGAAAATACATATTTAGGCTTTCTAAATCATTGGGTTAGGGTTTTTCATTTTTAATTAAGTTTAATGATCAATTTAGATATGGGAAATGTTCTGACCATATTTTGGGATGGTGTAAACTGATTCTACTCATGTAGCAAACAAAGAAAAATTATAGCTCAGAAAGTAAACTTAACAATGTAAGATAATTGAGGGTGAACTGAAGATTTGGTAATTGGCAAATAATTTTTTTGCTATCACACATCATTAATTTTTGAGATATTTAAAAAAAATAAAGGTGATGAAAGCTTTGTAGTCAGTAAGGGGTTGATTTAGCCAATTTAATATTCATTGTAACTGGATGTGCATCATGGTAAGTGGTAATCTTTATCCCAGTTATAAATCCTGACTAAAACCAAATGTGATATACACTAATTTAGTTGGTCCCACTCCCACCTATCATCTAACTACTAGGTATGAGTCCATGACAATGTGGTATGTGCTATTAATTATAAATAAAATTTTACCTTCCTCTTCCTCTTCAGCATCCAATATATCAGAGCAACATATTGAATATAAAATTAATGACAAAAAGCCTAGAGGTAATCCAAACAGCAGGGTGGTTAATACAGGGTTTCCTCTCCACATGTCACTTAATGATGTTCTTGCTTCAAAATAAGTTCTGTACACACGCACTAATAGGCTGTTACCTCCATATACCTAGAAATTATATACTTAAGAGGTACATCCATGAAAAAGGATAACATTCTTACAGGAGCAGTTTGATTAACGATCCTGTCTAAAAATATGTGGATCGCCTCTGCAGTTAGCTGAGATGGCTCGTCTTCAGGTAAGTGGTGATGGTTTGTAGTTGAGTTTAGTACTAAGAGATGTGGCAAAGGCAATTCTGTCATTGCTATACTGTTTGCTAAATCTGGGCTCCCTATCCAACCAAACTGAAAGACTTTATGGTATTTCTCTCTATGTTTCTTAATTATAGATTCAACCATATCACGGAATTCTAACATATCAGCTGGAATTTCTTGAAGTTTATTTTCTTCGACCACAACAAAGACGAGGTATTTTCTTGTTTGTAAGATTTGACTTATGTTCCCTTTTGTTACTTTTGGGAAAGTTAGAAACCTTTCCTCATTCATCCATGTATAGAGAGAGTTATTTAAATTTTCTGCCTCAATATCGTCCACAAGACCTGTAAAAAATATATCAAGGAAGTTATGTTTTGTACGCAAGTAAATGTAACACTAAATAGTTATCACACAAATGCAAATTGAAAGAATTCAAAATGAAAAAGCTAAAAAATAAAATGAAATAATGTTACATCAGATTTTACTTGACATAGTAAACATAGAAAGGAAACAAATTACATGTTTAGCACATGCTAAATATAAAATGAGTCAACAAAAACTCCTTCCTACTTTTAAACAAGTTAGTAATTATTAGTTACCACTGATGTCACTTATTTACAAATCGTAGTGTCGGTCTGCAAAGATATCTAGTGTATACACGAATTAAAGTAAGTAAAAAAATACATTTCCTGCAAGTAATGTGTTACAACCTAATAGTGAATTCTCTGTGTACTTACATGAACATCGTTAATAACACATTACTAGGTGAAGTTTGTTTAGAGAGGTATATCTGGCTAAATAAATTACTTAGATTTCTTTGTAAATTATTGACGATCATAAGCTTTAAAACATTACCCCGAATATGTGTCGTATAATGCTTAAAGTGGTTATCGCAAGCAGCTATTCAATAAGATTAAAAAAACAGATACCTGGATAAAGATACTGAGTGCTTTCCTTGTGGACAAATACAGCAGGTTCACTTTGAACATGCTCCTTTGCTATGTCATAATTTGTAGAATAGAAGAAGCCATAAGGCTGAAGAGCACTAGCAGCAGAATTGTAGGCATCCCATAGTGACCCTTGAGGAGGTCCTACGTACATGAAAAATATTTTATTGGTGTTCTTGATGTTTCTTAAACTGTCTGCCTGTGTAATTTGTTGGACAGCCGGACCAGACATTCGAAGTGCAAAGTCTACAATCTCTTCTTTTGTACGGTCTCCCAGAAACGTATGCGACTCTTCACCTCTAACACTGTTATATTTGTATTATTAAGTGTTATACAGAAAGTTTCTGTTAACATAATAACAAGATATGAAATTAAAGATAACATGGTTGTTCAAATAATTCAAAGTATTTTTTTTAATATACAGTTGACAATAAAATTATCATGTAGACAATTAGAGCAGAAGCAACAGGAAAGGACAGTATCGCAAATCTAACATTTATGGCAGGATAACTGAAGAAGTAGCAACAGCACCATCTCTAATTCTATAGTGAAAAAACAATTTCAAAATTCTATCCTCCAGGATGTTTGATTCTCCTAAGTACATGTATAAAACCTTAAAAACATAAATAATTAATATAATATAATTAATAACATCAGTGGTAATTCATGATAAAACTGAATTATGACACACTGCATTAGGTAAAAGATATACAAGTACTTACAGAATTGTAACTTGAAAGTGTCCCTATTATCTATTTAACTATAGTTTCGACATGATGTTCATTCTGTTGAATTTGAGTCTTCATTTAGCTATTGTGCTCCCACTGTATTCAGTGAGTTTTGTCACTTGTTTAATAGTTCAAATTTAGAAAACTTCAAAAGCAAATCTGGCACATTTTTGCTGTATTTCCTGCAATGTATTTTCTTGAGAGGTTAAAAAACAGCTATCTTTAGACATATTTTTTTTGTATAGGTACCTATCCTTACTTACAGGCTTATTTTGGTCTATGGAACATCAATTATGATTTTGTAAATACTGATTAAATATAAGTATGACTTTTTTTTGTTTTTATTTAAGCCATCAATCAAACAATATATCTTCAGTATGAAAATTCCTTTTAATATTAATTATGTAGAATTCTTGTGTAGTTCCGTAAAATTTTAAAGAACTATGAGAAACTTTGTATAATTGCAGGTGGTTAGTGAAATCATAGTGTATGCCTTAAATGTAGCTGTTCACTGAATATTGCAAACAGAAAACAAATCTACAAATTTAATCTCTACCATCCTTTATGCACTACTGCATTAGAAACAATTACTTTGCAGTAGGCATTGCATACAAATATTATGAGTATTATCATTCCAACTCCGAATATTGTAATCAAATGATTATCAACTGAGTTATTGACCGTTGCGAGGTTATACATATCATGTAGAATAGTATAATAGGGTGTTATACAGTATCAAAAAACTTACCGTTACTTACGAAATTTGGATTCTAAAGACATTTAAAAAGTACTGATGCAATAAATTAAGAAAAAAGTGAGCAATTTTTCATTGTAGGAAAAATAAATAATGACATATTTAAAAAGTTCAGGCACAAGTTGCCGGCGTGACGTCAGCATGCAAACCGGTAACAAAGCGCATGCCTCACCATTGCTTTGTTGTTTATGTAGCACAATAAACAACAATACTAATTTCATTTATAAATTCAATCTTGCACCTACCTGTTTGTTCATTTGCATGCTAACGTCATGTATTGGCGCAATTTCTATACTTATTGAATGCATTGTAAGTTTGATGTTAATTTATTAACTGATTGAACATTTTACAAAAAAATTGAAAAATAAGGGTTATTTATTTTGCTTTGCTTTATCAAATTCAATATTTAAAAACAATTGTAGAAAACCCTATTAGGGTGTCGGTCACAATAAATGGGAGCCCTTTGGCTCCTCTTCTTCAGGATCTATAATCTTTTTCTTACCTTATTTCTAAAAAAATACAAAACTTATTGTAACAGATCATAAAAGGGGACTTAACAGGAATTTTAGCAAATTAACAGTTGATTAATAGAAAGCTAATAATTATGTGAAACAGTATATAAAAATTAAAAAGAGAATTATCTGGCAAATACTTGCCTAGACAAAATTTCGATTACATTGGAGCATGCAAAAATTAAAAATATTGGAGTAAATAGCTGTAATTTATGTATTTATACTATTTGTATGTTCATTATCATGCGCAATTTCTATATTAAAGTCTTATAAAATCGTAGGATTTTTAAAAATGAAACTTTGGCCAAATTTTAATAATGATTGTAAATTACCGATGTAGTTTTTCCATCTGTAACATCTCAATTATGTTCTTTTAATTTATTATTTAAAACATTAAACTTACACCTATTTACTCCATTTAAAAAAAAAACATGTTTCGCAACCATTATCATTGAATCTCCCTTATATGCTCCAACATAATTGAAATTGTTCAAGTTATCCAAGTTGTATGTTTTGTCAATTTGTCAAATAATTGTCTTTTTAATTTTTAAATACTAAAGGTTATCATGTAATCATTAGTTTCCCATTAATCTATGGTTAACATGCTAATGTTTTATTTATCATGACTGACACCCAGATTATACTATTCTATGTAATACTACAATCTAAGTTGATGTTATTCCAATGATATGAACCTAATGCAGAATTTTTTTATGACACGACTGCTTTACAGGATGCTTAGTTAAAAATCTACTCTAAGTAAAACCTGGTTAAAATGAATTTCTAATACGGGAGAAGTATTAATTTTTGCTCTCAAGTGATCTTTCATATAGTCTGTGAGATGAAAGTTGAGCCTCACATCATAAATCTAAAGTGTATGGTTCAAATCGACTGAAAGCCGTTGTCAGATTTTTTCAGTGGCGTGCTATTTAGTGGGCTACAAATTATACATAATGTGTATTCTGGTGGCGCATGTGCAAGGGGCAAGCTCTGGATATTATACTCGTAAATCTATTATTCGCACCCGTTGCTACCAAGAGTAAATCAGTTGCTTAAGGTGCCAGACAAATGAACACCAGCGTTCGGGGGTGCACTCCTCCAGTGCAGGTGTCCACATGGCCAACACATGTGCTTCAGCATTGCTCTCTTCGCCAGTGTGTTTATCGTAATACTGCTTTGCCTAAGAACAACATTCTATCAGCCTAGGGTACAAACAACAATTAACGCGTTGTCTTACCTGTGCCCAGATCAGATTAATGGCACTGAACATGCTCTCTAAGGTACTCATCTACTACATATTGCTCAGCCGAAGCATGTTCTTTGGCCAATGCCAGCAGCTGGGCCTTTAGTAAAGTGTTGGCCATGAGGATACCACACATCTCCAACCACTCACGGATCCGTGCCTAGGTTCATACAGCAGTTATGTGCTTCACCCTTTTGAAATACCCAAGTTTCATCTATAAACACCAACTCTCACTTGATAAGCGAGAACGCCAACTTACACAAGTTCTTTCATTATAAACTGCACTCACTAAAGATTAAATAAAATGTTTAAATGTTTGCAAGACCACAAAACAAACTACGAAGCAATCACTACAATACAAATAATACAACGCCACTGATGAAATGCTGGTGTTGACATTAGTTGACGACATACGTTCGCTCAGCATCTACATCATAACCACTACTATTAGAAAGATAGAGAAATGGGCATATATGTCTAATCCACAGAAGACGTACGTTCTAAATGCCAGTCCATATAAACAATGAAAGCATGAACGACACAACAGTAAAATTAGTTGTCGATGCTTGATTCGTGACATGAGGCTCAACTTTCATCTCACAGACTATATTAATTCAATGCCAGCAGTTTTATAACKTAAKGTATTATTAATATAATACAAATATTTTGAACAAACGAAGACCCTCACAATGCCGATGAGTGACATATTCTATAATCTACACAGGGTGTTGTAACTAGGATGGTAAAAGGCCTTTTTAACATTTTGTAAGTGGTGGGTGATATTGCAGTCTACAAAATGAAAATACTTGAATTTTCCTAGGCCATTTACCTAATTTATTTACATCAAACTAGTGTTTGAATAACAAGTCAAAATCATTAGAATACTGTGAAAGCCATTTTTAGGTGAATATGAAATTTTCTATTTCTAACCAATTTATAATCTCGATGTCTCTTGAAGGGTTTTATTCAAGTACAAAAAGTTTTTCTTTGCAAAACCAATGCCATKCAGTCTGCATACACAAATTTTCTCGAATGAGTTACTCGAAGCAGGTCACTTATACATATAAAGGTTGAAAATAATAGGTGACTGAATTTGTTACTTTTCTCTCTCTGAAACACTTGGAATTGACGGGACAGCATTAGTTCCCAGCATTATGGGATACGTAAAAAAAAACTTATTTTATGTCACCGCGACGATTAAAAGCACTTGTGGAAGTGATGACAGGCAGCCATCTGACAGATATGTGTAGGTGCATAATGAATGACAGATTTATCGTCTATCATTCATGCTGAAAATAATAAATATAACATATCAATGACATAAAATATAATAAAAATAAATAAAGATTAAATCATCGATCAATATTTATTATCATACTATAGGATGTGAATAATAATTTCATAATAAAAGAACAAATGTAATAACCATATCAGTGGTATAAAAGTAATCATGTTTAAGAAAAGTATAAAAATAATTGTTAACTTACGCTTGCATAATTGCACGGTTTATTACGAGCATCCCACGATGATTGTGATGGATGCCATCTTTTGAAATATAATCCAATCTATTACTCATTAAAACATTCAGATCTACGATCTGTATGTTTTCTTCTACTGCAATGATTCGTATGACCGTGTTATATTTTGTAATTAATGCACCGTAATGGCGGAAATGTACATAACACAATTTTGATAGGTTTGCAACATTTTACTTTGTTAATGAGTTTTTTTGTAGACTTCTTATCTGCCCTGGTGTTCGGTCTTTTTTCTGTAAAACGTCGTTAGTCCCGACCAAAATTACTATGATTTTATTCATAAATTTGTGTTCATTATTGGTTAATCTACGAATAAGTTGGTGGACAGTCTAGCCACCAACACAAAAACTGATTTGTTTCTGTCCTCTAGTGACAGGTCTTTGCCACGGCAAATTGTGAATATTTTCTAATGCTCTTCTCAACAGCGACCCACCAAGATAGACAAACATTCTAAAAATGAAGAAAAAAAACCAATGTAATAAAACTGAGTGTGATATATAATATAAAACTTGTTCTGAAAAGAAATAATCAAGTCATTTATGAGTAGGTATGTAATAATTATCCATTAAGTACAAAACTTCTGTAAATTTTATTTTTTTTTAGTAAAATATAACAATTCAGTGAACTTACGTTGGAAGAGGAATAGTTGAAAATATTAGTTTTGAAAAAACTGTATAATATATATCTATGTGATTATATGTATCAAAACCGTTAAATTTAAAAGTTCCAAAGTATTATGTAACAACGGCTAACTTTTGAACAAATGTTTGCCACCGAACCCGTAGTTCCCAGTGATCGATAGTTGATGGCACTATATCTTAAAAATATGATATTTGAAATAAATGATAACAAATAACAAGTTGTTATTTAAGGCTAAATGTTAATTATATATAAATTTCAAGTAGTAACTATTGAATGAATGTATAGTTACTACGGATAACTATAGACTACATTATAAATATGAACAAACCGTGACAGGCTATACGATAGAAAGCCCGTACGTTTGAAAACCGGCAGTGATCAAGTAGGTCGTTCAATCGAAGCCTGTAATACACAACTAAACAACTGCACAGCGCCTGTCACTGCTGCTCTAAGTTGGTTGATATGAGTATACCCTGGGAAACCACAAATGTAAACAATGAAACATAACCTCAGATCCTCAGAATAGGATTGCATTGTTATGTTAACTGCCACAGTTTATTTACATCACAGTGCTTATAGTTATTTGTGACCCGAATAAGGGATTTAAGAATACTTTAATCTACGAACGTATTAGTACACCGATTCAATGTTTTATTTATGACCACGGGCATAACCGGTAATTGTGAGGTGAAAATATACTGGAGAGAAACCAAATCGAAGAATTTTTGTAAAAGGCACCGCAGGAGGAATATTTACAAGTGTAGGTAGGAATCACATTATTTCATATTCATACATTTAGCTTTTTATTTGGAACACTTTACAGGTCTCAAATATCATGGGAGACGCAAGTGCTTATCGATGCAATGAATTAAGTCATGTCCAACATAAAGGCAGTTACTCACACTTACTCTTTCTGGATACGAAAACAAACATTCCAAGTTTCCTCATCTTGGAAGAAGCTGTATTAGTCAGTGCTATAGAAATGTGTCAAAAATACACCAATTTGCAATCTGAAACTGCTGGTGGGAGATTTTTCTTGCGATACATTTAGGCATTAACACAAGTTCGAAACCTTTTGAAAAGTGGCTTAATTTCTTGGGCTCCCTGGTCCAGAAAATTATACTGGACATGGAATGAGGCGTTTTCCAACAACATTATTGGTCAATGCTGGGGCCAATATTACTACTGTCAAGCGTCACAGTGGTTGGAAATCGACTACGATAGGGAAAAGTTATATTGAACAATCACTGCCCGGCAAGATGGCAGTTTCTGAAAAAAACCAGGGTCCTACCTAATGTCGTCGAAGTTGTGGGACCTTCTATTTTTTCAAAAACTCTTTATCAAGTGAATTTGAATAATTCTGGTCAAAAAACCAGATCGTTCTTGAGATAAATGTTATTCTTAATGTTAATAATAATTCTAAATAAAATGCTATAAAATCGAAGCGTAGCATTATAAATTTTAATCCACTAGTGTATTAGAAGGTCTCTAATCTGCAGAAAACAGACTTATTGAACCTTTCTAGTATGGTGGTCATGGATAAATAAATTAATCAATAGTGCGTACACTAATTGTAAGTGCCAATTCACAATTAACGTAATACGTTATACGTACCTAACTAAATTTCTATAATAAGTAAAGTTAAACATCATACATGTTTACGAATGTGTTCAAAATAACTATACTTAAAAATTATGATTATGTATCAGTTGCAGGTCCACTTAAAACCTACATTAAGTTGAAACAATTTCAGCTGTACGTTTTTGTAAAATTTACGTATTACATACATATTATGTATTACCCTAATTGTGAATTGGCACTAACAAGCGCTACGTTTTGCATATAAGAAGAAATTATATCACTGTAAAATGGAACTAACTATATGACTGGAGGTTATATAATCATCTTACCATGAAAATTAGCAATAAATGGCCGTTATTGAAAACAACAACGAAAGAGAATTGTGCCAAAGTGATTATTATTTACAGCTGCGGCTTATAATTGTTTTTAGGTATCTACATTATAGTGTGTTTGATGCAAAAACGCTTTTACAGCACTGCTTCTTACCTATGGAACATTTATGATGTATATTTGAGTTTTTGAAAGTGATTAAATACTAACTATAAGTAAATACTTGTCTGTGATTCTACCCCCACACTTTTATTTTCGGCAAATATTCTTGAGTGGACAAGTAGGTAAAACTAAATTAAAATGGTAAAAAGGTTCAAACATAACATATAAGTATAGATAAAGTGTGCTGTGCTGTGGGAAAGGAAAGCAATGGTATGATGTAAGTAAGAATTTAGGATGGCAATGCCGTTAAGGCAGCTAGGTGGCTTTGTCATCATGTCAGTGTAATGCTGACAGATGGCATTGCCATCCTGAATTCTTACTTACATAATACCATTGCTGTGGTATATAGCCAAAACCAGTTCTATGCCCTGCTGTCTACACTAGAAGACCTAAACTGCACTGATGAGCTGTAATGACTGCGAAATAGATCTATCTGCAGTTGGTTGAGGTGTAGACAGCACAGCATAGACATGCATTTTAATGTATGTCGGTTCTTGCCCGCTAACAAAAAGTGCCGTGGGGGCTTGCTGTCTTGTCACACTACAGGTCACTTCCTTTAGGAAGTAGTACCCGTTAAGGCAGCTAGGTGGCTTTGTCATCATGTCAGTGTAATGCTGACAGATGGCATTGCCATCCTAAATTCTTACTTAGAACAATAATCTTTTATGAAAAGCAAAATCAATGTCTTGTTATTGTTACTAATTACTATCGATACCGAACAACCAAACATCTCGGTTAGGTTCACATAATCACATATGCGCACCACGATTCCGTGATGCTATACAATTTTCTAATTTGACTTGGTGTTCTTTTTTTTTGTAAAAAGACACAAAGACTAATTTGTTTCTATCCCCTAAAGACAGTTAGTTGCCATGGCAAATTGTGAATATTTTCGAGTACTTTGTGTAACAACGATCCACCAAGATAGACAAACATTCTACAAACCAAGAAAAAACAAATGTAATAAAATTGAGTATGATATATAATATAACACATGTTTCTGAAAAGAAGTAATCAAGTCATTTATGATTAGGTATGTAATAATTATCCATGAAGTTCAAAACCTGTGTAAATTTTATTTTTTTTTTTAGTAAAATATTATAAAGGATCCTGAATTAATAAGTTTGAGAAATGTAATTTTGGATGGTTGGCCTGAACCAAAAAAGCAATTAAATGAAAATACTAGAATTTACTGGCAGTATAGAGATGAATTGTCAGTTGTTAATAATGTTATTGTCACAGGTGATGATAGATTTGTAATTCCAAAAAAGTTGGGATTAAAAATTATTGAATTATTACATTATAATCACATGATATTAAGCGCTAATGAATCTGTCTTTTGGCCAGGTATTATAAAACAAATTACTGATACAGTAACTAACTGTGAAAGATGCTTGCAATGTTGCAATTTCAAAATTCTCTTCAAGCAGAACGTTTATTAAAAAGCGAATTAACAAATGGCAAATAGTTTTTACTGACTTATTTGAACTAGGAGAGAAACAGTATTTATTAATGGTTGATAACTACAGCAAATATTCTGAAGTTATTTGTTTAAACAATAATAATAATAAGTTCTATGCCGTGCTGTCTACACTAGACCTAAGCTGCACTGATGAGCTGTAATGACAGCGAAATAGATCTATCTGCAGTTGGTTGAGGTGTAGACAGAACAGCATAGACATGCATTTTAATGTATGTCGGTTCTTGCCCGCTAGCAAAAAGTGCCGTGGGGGCCTGCTGTCAAATTGAAGTATGCAGTTACATGTCAATTTGTCAGGCTACAGGTCACTTCCTTTAGGAAGTAGTACCCGTTAAGGCAGCTAGGTGGCTTTGTCATCATGTAAGTGTAATGCTGACAGATGGCATTGCCATCCTAAATTCCTACTTACATCATACCATTGCTTTGGTATATAAGCAAAACCAGTTCTATGCCGTGCTGTATACACTAGACCTAAACTTCACTGATGAGCTGTAATGACAGCGAAATAGATCTATCTGTAGTTGGTTGAGGTGTGGACAGTACAGCATAGACATGCATTTTAACTAAAAAACTGTTTAAGAAAGCTTTCATAGATAAAAAAGATTTGAGTTTAGCTCTTTTGGAATATCATAATACCACTGATCTCTAAAAAGTCATTAAAAACTGTGATAAGTAGCCACCATGCCGTTGGTACTCGTACTATCAATTTAACGGCGAGTTCAAATTTTAGGTTAGATCCTTAACTATATAATATGGTTATGAGTAAACGTAACATCCAGTTTGTACGGTACATGTTTCTTACTCAAATACTACAACGATCATCTTTTGGAAATCTGCAGACAGATGATGAGTTCACGATTTTAACCGTCAATCATTAACGTTATATTTACCGCAGAAGCGTACCGTTGTCAAAATTTTAGTACAAGGACCAGCGGCTAGGCGCTAAAGTGGCGTAAATCTATCACAAATAATTTACATGCATTTTGGTATGTAAGCGACATCCAGTTATTTAGAGATCAGGGCATAATACGCCTATAACTGCATAACTTCTATTTGGAAGAAAACTAAAAGGGATACTTCCTATGTCTGAAAGATTATTACACCCTACAGAAAATCAAAAACAAATCAGGTATGAATTGGCAAACAAGCAAAGTGATCAAAAAAATATTACAATAGACATACCAGGAAATTACGACCTTTAAGGATAAATGAGCATGTCACGGTATAGCATCCCAAAGGTTATTGAGAAAAAGGGAGGATAGTAGATGTTGATGTTAATAGATCGAGATCTTATAAAGTTGTTATTTTTAAAACAGGTCGTGTCTTTATTAGAAATAGAAAATTTTTACGATTCTATTCACCTAAAAATGACCTTCACTATTCTAATGATTTTGACTGGTTATTCAAAACCTACTTTGATGTAAATAATACCTGTAGTAAAAGTTAGCTGATAATGTAAAAGCAAGTGTACCAAAATGTTAATGAAACTTGCCAGGAACAGCCTGTAAAAGAACAACATTTTGTTCAAAATTTACCAAATTTAGATGACCATCAAGAAACTACTGCAGGAAGCTCTTTTGCACACTCTCCACAAATTATTGCTAGACCACGTACAAACATTGTCAGACCTGTTCGACTAAATGATTATGATTGTACTTATAAAAGAACTTACACCTATAAGAATTTGTAATTTAAAAAATTCTTTGTAAAGGAAGGAGACGTAATACAGTTAGTGAAATGTATTAAATGTGCCAGCGTCCCGGAATCGTGGTGGTGCGTGCCTGTGCGACACTAGGGACTTGCGCATATGTGATTATGTGAACCTAACCAAGATGTGCGGTTGTTTGGTATCAATAGTAACAATAACAAGACATTGATTTTGCTTTGATAAAAGATTATTGTTCTGTTCCATTGTATTAAAATGAAGAGTTTATTTTGTATTGGATATGGATCGTTCCTGAAGTAATTATCATCATAACAGTGTGTTCATAAGCATGGCATTTAAATTTTGTGAAGAAATAAAATAATATTTAGGATTCTGATATTAGACATATTTTCAGTTGATAGACTTAGTGCCACAATATCATTCACCAACCACAAAATTACAAACACTCTAACCAGTCCAGAGTTACAGTCATTTACCATCCTTATTATGACACCCTATACATTAAATAATTATTAATCTATAATATATTACTTCCACTTACTATTTGATTGTAGGGAAACCATTGATAGAGAATTCATGTGCTAGGCTTGTAAACCTTGTACAATCTACTCTGCCAACTCTAATATTAGTTTTTGCAAGGGCTTGCGCTACATGGGCCCAGATGGGCTCAAGTCTTTTACAATGGCCACACCAAGGAGCATAAAACATGACTAACCATTGTCCACCAGTATTTCTAATATCAGAAAACTTATCACTGAGTTCTAATACTCGTGATGCCCCACATATTAATAACATTGTAGCTGAAACAAAATAAGGGTAACATTATCTTTAATAACAAAGAGTAATAAAAATACTTACAAATGATAATAAAAGAAAAACAACAGTTTTTTAGCAAATATGTCATACTTTGATACATTAACACACTATATACAATTTAAACAGGATGAAAGAAAACCGGCACAATCTACCAGATCAGCAAGAATAACCTGTAACCGCTATAACCACAGAACAACTAACTACGAACTAACCTTTACGCACTTAACGACTTAACACCTGAGACCTGACTAGGAAATACCCCCAGAGACCTCCACTCAGGATGGCTAACAAACGATTTGGAAGCGTCCTTGGTTTTGCCGAAGCATTCAAGCTTTCACGGATTGGCGATATATGGCGCCCCATGTTAAGTGTTTAATTTTTGAATAAGATAAGCTCAATGAGACATAATTTCCTTTACACTTGTTAAACGTTAAGTTTTATTTTAATTTCAAGTTGTAAAACTACAAACACCAACCATTCAGTTTATCGCCATAAGCATAACATTACCGTATAATAGCAATACGTATTGTATTTTAACAAAATTAGGAGGGTATGTACCACCGCACATTTATTCGTTTTTTTCTGCTCTAAACGCCCTTAAATTTCACCAAATCGAATGTTAAACAACGAAATTAGCAAAACTCAAACTATGATGACCTCAAAAACGCTTTAAAGTAAATGAAACAGTATTTAATTTAAAAAATGGAGTACATAACCTTATCCGTGTTGTAACTGTTCAAAGCATATTGAAAGTTTATATAACATATTTTTATTTCACGTCCTTTTATTGCATGATCCTAATTATGTGTTTCATTTGGAATAATGCGATAAAAATGTAGAAATCTTACACTTGTAAGTTGCTGCCATCTACCGGTGTCATTTCAAACCTCTTCTCAAAAGGGCCATTTTTTAGCATAACAGATGGCAAAGTGGAGTTATCCGTACATACATCTGACTTATTTGGTTATTTGACGTTTAGTTACAAGACAGTGACATGTGACAACAAAACAGAACAAAATAGTGGGAGAACACTCATTGATCTGCGTGAAAGAGCAAACAAGAGAAGATTCTAGGGAGAGACGGTCTACTTTGGCTGGTGAGCTTACGCGTGCGCATGATGTAATTGAAAGAATCTTGAAATATGAATTGCCACATATTATTGTTTATTGTATTTAGATATTTTTAAAAATCAATATTTTGGTAAAACTTTTAGAATACGCCCACTTGGCGTTTGGGAAAAAACACCAGAGAATGTAATAAATGTATGCAGCAATTAATATTAAAAGATTATCTCATCTGAACGGTATAATTTTTTATGGCTAATATATCGGGTTTGGCTTAGCCCTTAACAAGTTTTCGTCTGAAAGTGCTTTTATTTTTCTGCAAAATGCACTGTTAAGTGCAATAAAGTAGTTTGTGAGCTAAACGCAAGTGGACGTATTCTAAAAGTTTTACCAAAATATTGATTTTTAAAAATATTTAAATACAATAATATGTAGTAATTCATATTTCAAGATTCTTTCAATTAAATCATGCGTACGCGTAAACTCGCCTGCCAAAGTAGACCGTCTCTCCCTAGAATCTTATCTTGTTTGTTCTTTCACGCAGATCCATGAGTGTTCTCCCCACTCTTTTGCTCTGTTTTATTCTCACATGTCACTGTCATGTAACTAAACGTCAAATAACTAAATAAGTCAGATGTACGGATAACTCGACTTTGCCATCTGTAATGCTACAAAAATGGCCCTTTTTTAGAAAGAGGGCACTGATCTCTAATTAACTGGATGTCGCATAAGTCATTCAAAACTGTGATAAGTAGCCACCCTGCCGCTGTTACTTGTACTAACAATTTAACGGCGCGCGGCGCGTTCAAATTTTAGGTTAGATCCTTAACAAACGTAACATCCAGTTAGTACGGTACATATTTCTTACTTCTTACTCAAACACTACAAGGATCATCTTGTGGATCTGCAGACAGCAGATGAGTTCACGATTTTAACCGTCAATCATTAACGTTATATTTACCGCAGAAGCGAACCTTTGTCAAAATTTTAGTACAAGGACCAGCGGCTAGGCGCTAAAGTGGCTTAAATCTATCACAAATAATAACGGGCGGTTAACTGCATAAAATAACACATTTAATAGAAAGAAAAGGCCAATGCATCTGTCCTGTCCCAACATCATTTTCGCGATCGCGCCATCTGTGCGTCGAAACTTGCGTAAATTAGCGCCAAATTTGAATATCTAGGATCATTATTTTCGGTATTAAAGGTGGTTTTTGCTAGATCATTCGAACTTTTCCAATTAAAATTTCATTGAATACAATGTATACATTGAATACAATGAAATTTCACTTGGAAAGGTGCGAACAACCTAACAAATATAATTATAAATGAAAGAGCAATTAAAAGTTAAAGTATATTAATACAGTTTTCGCATTAACTATAAACTAGTGAATAAATATTGATTGGAAATTTGTGTTGTGAACATAGTTCATTTGTAACAAGCAATGCAGACAATATCAAAAATATATGAACAAATTAGAGCTAAATTAAAAACTGTCCTATTAATTTTTGATATTGCCTTAAACAAAAGTATGCCTTATCATTTAAAAGTAGATTTACAATAAAAAGTACACTCTAAACAATAGTACCGATAACTTGAAACAATACAAATGACAAACAGCGTCAGTTATAGTGGTTCACCTTTATAACCAGTGTTGTTCAAAGTTTTTAAAATGTATTTAAATATTGTAGGTAAATATTAAGAAAAATGTAACTACTGAAATTGAATCACTAATACTACAGAAAAATTTAAATGAGTATTTAAATACATGAAAAGTAAATTAACTATGTATCGAACCACTTGTAGTTAAATACTTAACAGAAACGGTAACAATACAGTAAGCTGAAGTAACTAATGTTAACATTGACAAAACATTCTAAGAAATATGAGTGTAAGAGCATTTGACTAATATTCGTATAACTGAAAGTGACTTTGTAAAAACAAAAATGAAGAGTTTAGATATGTAATAATAATAATAATTTGTTTTTATGGTTTTACAACTCCAATATTTAAACTATCTTCTTATCCACCAACCAGAAATGTAATTAGAAATCAAAGAACATACTAATAACCTACACCAATTGCATCGTCTTTAAATACACTTCTTAAATTAATTAATGAAGAAGTAATTTACATTATAAGACCAGTAAATCAAGTATAACAGCCTGCGGTGTAAGTTAGTAAGTTACAAGTTATGGGTTACAGTAATTATTTACCATTTTGATAAATTGCTACTACACATCAGCACATTAGGATTTATTCGTTATAATTGTTAAATACCCAATTCTGTAAAGATGTTCATGAGATAAATTCTTAAAGCTAGGATTGTTGATTGCTTGTTTCCACTTGCTGCACATGTCGCCTCTTCTTGGGTTTGGAAACCTGAATATCGGCTTTTGTTTCACCTTACAACCTGGCACTGAGAAACGACCTTTGTCCGACTCCATTATAATCTGGCATTAATCAAATAATTAGTTTGCTATTTATTAACTGGTACTTACATTTACCGCTTGAACTGAAGATGTCCACGCCTATCTAGGTATTATACAAAAAAAGTGCACGCAGAAACAGCCTGAAATAATTTTTTATAAGTACCTATAATAATGTTTTTCTCAATTCTAATTACCTGTTACTGCAGGTGACTATTAAACTAAAATTGATTCCACCATCACAAACGTCTATAAWAACATAAAAGTTCAAAACATAACAATAACCATCACAAACAAAAACACGAAAATGGAGAGGACGCAAGCGCAACACGCAATGGAGCAACTGTCACCGGTGTCAGTTGTGGGATCATGTGGGATTTCAGTTGATATTGTCGTTCCCTACCATCAAATTACCACTTGAGTGCAATAAAATTATATGCTGATTAGCGCCATCTGACCGTGGAAATATGCGTAACCCCCCCTTACCCTCCATGCCCACACTTTCAAAAGGGAACACGTAGCGCCATTCAGGATGAATTGTCTATGCAAATAATTTACATGCATTTTGGTATGTAAGCGACATCCAGTCATTTAGAGATCAGTGAAAGAGGGCGATAGATGTTTGAAATGATACCGGTAGATGGCAGCAACTTAGAAGTGTAAGATTTCTTTTTTTTTCGTATTATTCAAAATGAAACACAATAATGATCATGCAATAGGATGTAAAATAGGAATATGTTATATAAACTTTCAATAAGCTTTGAACCGTTACAACAAGGATAAGGTTATGTGCTCCATTCTTTAAATTAAGTACTGTTTCCACAAGTTTCATTTACTTTTTAGGCGTTTTTGAGTTTATCTTAGTTAAAGTTTTGCTAAATTCGTTGTTTAACATTCGATTTGGTGAAATTTCAGGGCGCTTAGAGCAGAGAAAACGAATAAATGTGGGGTTGTACCAGAGAACTAGAGTGGGGAGAACGCTCATGGATCTGCGCGAATGCTAGTAAACAAGAGGGCTGCCATATTATCCACGAAAACGTCAAACTTTTGGCGCTTACTTTAAATAATGACATCTTGTGCAACAGTTTCACTTAAAAATAGGGTAAATGCGAACCAATTTGATGTAGCAGTGTTGAAATACTAAAATAAGTTCTTGGAATGCTCTATAAATATCAATTAAGTGGCTAATTTAATATGTAGAATGTCTGTGTTTAATCAACTGTCATCAGTTACACAGCACATAAACAAAGCTCCCAGACCGGCGTTGTCACATGTTATTCTGTGCTTGTAGCATTGTTTTTACATTGCGTGACCCGTGGCGTTAGCTATTGTGATTGTGATTTTGTTATTTGCTAGTTTCATTAATTTTAGTTATGAGTTGTATAGTTAAAGAGTGTACATCGAATAAACGTTCGAAGTCGCTAGATTTCTCCCTGCATAAGTAAATATTATAATCCTTAATAATTTTTTTGCAGTAATTATTTGTTATAATTATATATTTTTAAATAATATCTAGTACCATTTACTGCAAAGTAAGTTTACATAAATTTTTAATTTTTATAGGTATACATAAAGTCCCAGCTGAATTGGGATGCGCAGTATATTTCTCTGGGTTGTACATACCTTCTTAATTGGGTATTCGCCATGTATTTATATTTTATTAAATTGCATATTAATAAGTAGCGTCTAATCCACAAAACAGCTGCGACAGCTTATAAAATCGAAAAAAAAAGGATCGTAAGGTGTATTTTTAATGTTAAAAATGTGAATATTTAAAGGGACCGCCAAAACGCGAACAGATTGGCCGTGACGTCAGGTGTCTAGTAAATGGCCGTTTGTTTACATCTGGGGTCAGCGCGTCACGCGTCAGCCTCAGCCCATCAATTTATAAGTTTGTTGTTTGCGTTCATTTTGTGACAAGCGAATTAAAAGACGCCAAGAAAAAGTGAAGTACTTATGTGTTATGACTCCTGAAGGCATGTTCATTGTTATGGAATTTGTGTACAGCGACGAGCGGAGATGAGGAACGTAAAAGCAACAAAGCAACAGCAGTGAACTATTTAATAACAGTGGGTTGTTGTAAACATACTATTTATAAACATAAAAATGTAAGAATCAAAAATGTACCCTAAACTTGACATTTACTTTAGAGGACAGAATAAATATAAATTGCAATTTATTTTCGGGGCTCTTGGGCCTCGTTTCCGGTCTGGCCAACAGTCGAATATATGGGTAACAACGTCGAATAGATCTATTTCGCTGTCATTACAGCTCATCAGTGCAGTTTAGCGCCCCGTTGCACAAAGCGTGGTTAACCAGACCCCCTGGTTAACACGCGGTCAACGGGCAGTTGTCATGGAAACGGTTCTTTTTAAGGGTTCTTCATTGGTGCTGCCTATGGCAACGGCTGGTTAACCTCGTGTTAACCAGGGGGTCTGGTTAACCACGCTTTGTGCAACGGGGCCTAGGTCTAGCGTAGACAGCACGGCATAGAACTGGTTTTGCTTATATACCAAAGCAATGGTATGATGTAAGTAAGAAATTAGGATGGCAATGCCATCTGTCAGCACTACACTGACATGATGACAAAGCCCACCTAGCTGCCTTAACGGGTACTACTTCCTAAAGGAAGTGACCTGTAGCCTGACAAATTGGCATGCAACTGCATACTTCAATTTGACAGCAGGTCCCCACGGCACTTTTTGCTAGCGAGCAAGAACCGACATACATTAAAATGCATGTCTATGCTGTGCTGTCTACACCTCAACTAGGGGCCTTAAACAACTTTTTCATATGTTGATAATTTCAAGGAACGGTTACAAAAATTTTGTTAGCTGTACTGGCTGAAGTACTTTTATAACCATGTACAAAACAACACACTTGTTTTGTTTTACATACATAATAGATGCTTATAAAACTACACAAATCACTTTATGGTACGATCTTTTACACCAATCAATAAACACCACACAAAAGCTTTTCCAATACAAGAATGATACTACACCAYTAAACAGCACGCTCCTCGGTAATGTTTACATGACACTTTACGTCACGAGCTGAATAACCTTGCATAGAAGCGTTTTGGCTGTGACTCCTAAGATTCGAATTTCAGACCTGAAATTCTCTACCTACAAATATTTTGTTTGTTTTTTTTTTAACATGGCGTACGATATATACGCACTCGAAGTTTCATTTTACGTAATTTTCAAAAAAAGTGATAATACGCAATTGTTAAAATGCGATAAGCATTGTTATTTTACGGTAATTTTAAGCTTATGGCGATAAACTGAATGGTTGGTGTTTGTAGTTTTAAAATTCACACTTAAATAAATATAATAAAATATAGGCTACTACATGCCGTGATTGTGTAATATACCTACTACCTATTCCTGTTTTAACTTTATCGCATATATTAAACTGCCGTTTTCGAACTTCGACTTTCTTGCTGAACATGCATTTTAGTACGTACATATAAATATATACGACTTTCGAATAAGTATGTAATTAATAGGTAGGTTTGAACAGGTAAATGGAATACAGAAGGTTTTTGCAATCATCAATTTCGAGTTTATTTGTAATTATACCTACTTAGAAAAAAATCGCACGTTATTATTAATTTGACTGTGTTGGCCCATTCAGAGTTTGGTATTACGTAAATAATTATCAACTTCGCTAAGATCTGTTACCTGCATCGCTAATTTTCAAAATACTTGCATAAAAATAGATTAATGTATGCAGTTGTTTTAGTTTTCGTCAAAGACGTCTTTAGTTTTCATGTAACATACATATAGGCCCCAGAAACATTATTTTGACTGGTAAAACTCTATAACGCAAGATGAAATATTGTAAAATAAACTATTAAAAATACGTTATATTTTCGTCTTAAATGTATGTTGTATGTGCCATTAATTCTGGGAGGCTACGAGCGCTTAAAATGTCGAAAAATATATTATTAGAATTGCGCGTGTCATTTAAGAGGGGCATTTACTTGGAGCTATCGGGCAGAAATGTAAACTATGCAACCCATATTATCAGCGAGATATGGGACGTGAGGGTAGCCGATAAGTTGAAATCACGCAAAGATCGTACGAGCAACAGACGGGCTAAACTAATATTCGGAAAATTGCTGACTGTAGGAGGGTGTGCATAAAAAAGTAAGCATGATATTAGTAACTTACTATGATATTATACCAGTTTATTCAAAGTATGGAATAACCCATTTATTTCTGTAAATATGAACTATATAACATTTCATTCTAACTGCATGTCTGTCGACTATGATTTATGGAAGAACTTTTATAATAATTTTCCTTCCGCCTCCCCATTGCTTCGGCAGACAGTAAATTAATGTGAAAGAGCTTTTAACATTAAACTTGTCACGTGTAATTAGACATACAATCTTAGAAATCCAGTCATATCGGACTAGATCGTATACCGCTCGATCATTCCCGACAGGATTCTATTTTAGCCTCACTGTTCACTGGATTAGCGATGGGAATAATCGAGATATTTCAATAATCGATTATTTCGTATCCATATATTTTAATGATCGACTAATATTAGTAGTACTACATCTTTAGTTTTGTAGGGCATAGGTAGTGCGATAACCAGTATTCATGCAACATCGTCTTTTTAATTGCGAATACTCGAATATTTTATATACAGTTTCACGAATTTACATTTGAGTACTTACTACTGTTTGTCGATTCCTGCAACTTCAGTGCCATCGGAACGTGTTTTTTCAAAAGCTGGACAGCTTACTAACTTGCGAAGGATTAGATTATCGCCAAAAAACCTATATCAAATTCTATTTTTAAACAGCATTAAAAATTTTGTTTATTTTGTGTACAACGATAAAAACATTTTATTTTCTAAGACACATATTTCTGTTGTTTTTCCATTAAATTATTTTTTTAGCATATGGCATTTATATATTTTATACATATTCTAATTCATAAAGGAATTCTTACATTTATTTTGTTATTAGAATTTAACATTTTAAGATGTTTTTTTTTGTTGGAAGAAGAGTGAATAGTATTTTTTCAAGTTTATATTGATATGCGAATCTATTGATTGTTGTTGCATTATAGTTTTGAATTATATTATTATCATACATGTAAATGAGGTCCATAATAAATTCTGTACCTATAGGTACAGATTATATATATTGTCATTTTTTATTGTACCTTTTATTCCATTTATTAAATTCAATATTTTGTATTTTATGCTTAGTTGAACAATACGCCAACAATCAATTATAATCTCATTAAGATTTTACATTAAATGTTCTAGTTGAACAATAAAATTGAAAAAATAATCACAATATCATAATATAACTAAGCAGCAATCCATTACGAGAAGTTGTATTAGTTGGTCGGAACGAATGATTAACGAATAATCGATCCACGCGCGGGAAATTCTACGTATGTAAGTTCGTCGATGATATAAACTACATACTAATTCGATTATTGCATCTCCATTGTTCCCATCCCGACATCGTGAAGTATTCGTTCGTACAGCGCTAGCGTTGACCCGCGTGACTACTAATATTAGTATTACTAATTATGACGGTATGATCGATTATTTCGAGAAGTTTTAATAATCGACTAAACCGATTATTGCATCTCGATTATTCCCATCGCTACACTGATACGACGCGACGGACCTGGTGGGGATGGGCATGGCATTCCGTTCTCGTTGTGGACTCGTGCGAAAGGGTTTGCGGTTTTAGATTTTTTGAATGTTTTTACTCATTTATCGTGCTCATGTTTTTGGTAGAGTACAAAGAAATATGTAGCTACAACGTGGAGTTCGAACTTTTCCTTTATGTGCCTTAGTTTTCGAGAAATAGCTCGCCAAATATACGCATTTTTAAGCAAAATATAACAACAAATATTTACATTACCGTACCAAATTCAGAAAAAACTCGAACTCTACGTCGTAGCTACATCTTTTGTAATTGCCATGTCGAAATTTCACTTCGAAAAAGTTTCGAATAACTCGGTAAAATGTAAAACGGTAGGTGCTTAAAATGACCCGAATCGCTCTACGTAAACGCTTCTTAAAACCCGGTAAGATTGCGTGCTTACTGTGGCGCGTTTGTACACCAGACATCGGGGATGCCTACATCTGGTTACGTGATGGACATGTCCAATTCCTCCTAGTCGGGTCTGTATAAAGTATAAAGATTAGTTCATGGCAGAGACAATTAAGTTCATGGTTAGTTATAGCGGTTATAGGTTATTCCTGCTGATTTGGTTGATTGTGCTGGTTTTTAATCCTGTTTAAATTGTATAGTGTGTTAAATTATATTATATGAACAACCATTTGATTCTGAAAAGTAATCAATTCTAAAAACTGAATGGTTTTAGTTTCCCAAGTAAATCAGTTTCAGCAATTTACTGTAGCACTATCCCACTTTAAAACAGAACTTAAGTGAAATGCAAGGAGGAAGAATTTTTCCTCCTTGGTGAAATGTATACAATGTGGTGTACAGATTATTTAAATGAGTAAAGTGCATAAATTGCTCTTAATAAAAATTGCATATCTATTTTTGCGAGATGTGGTACTGAAATGCAAACTTACCTTATATCATGTATTATGATAAACTGCTGTTTTATTAAAAATTTTGCTGTACCATTGTCATGGCCAAGTAGATCAACATGTTAATTCAATTATATGTGTAAACCAAGTTATAAATTATGCTATTAAGTGAAACAACAAAGGCGGTATGAAACATACTGGCTCTATTCATGTCTGCATCTTTGATAGTAAATAATCTCTGTATCACAGAATTGTATCTTACACTTTATAATTTGAAACTAAACGACAAGCTGCAGAGAGGATGGTTCTATACAAATGGCACCTTCACGAACATAAAAGGTGTATAAATGATACACTATACATTCTGAAGCATACATGCACGTCACAGAAGACTATTCCAGAATAACAATCACAAAAATTTTACCATCACTACAACGGGTAACTTAAGCTAATTGACTAGTACTTTATCTGCTGATGTCTTATGCATACTTATTTTGTGACAGTACTAAAACCAAATACACACAGTAAGAATTACTTTTATAAAAAATATATAAAAACACCTCCTTTACTTACTTCACATAATATACATTACAATGTCTGCCAGATTCAAATGATATGAGTACTTGCTAAAAAATGTTAAACATGTTCAAGTCCTGAATGAAAATATGAGATTTGTATCGGAAACTGTTGATAATAATAATTGTTAAAACATTATTAACCAATCGTCATTTTAACAAATTGTTGCAAGTGATTCAATTTTGGGAAATAGCCTTCAAGAAAAAATGCTCATACCTAACCCTAAGGCTACAATGGGCTACTTGCACTAATTTTATTTTTGGATAAATCTGGCAAAATTCAATGGTCATTATTAAGTTTATTTCACAGGCGAAGTTAGCACTTCATAAAATTATTAATTAAAAATTGGATTTGGCCCTTTAAATTTCACTTGACATCAAAACGATGTTCACGTCACTATAGTCGAGTCGGTTATGCGCACACTCGGCACCCGCAAAATGTAAATAAACATATAAACGCTGCAACAATACGTGACAAGTGGCAATGACTTCTAAAAGCAGAGGGGCCGGCACAGTTTCTTTTAACTTCATTTATTTGGACTAATCTGATGTCACAACGATTAAGTGATCGTTTGGCGCGCAGATGATGGGTTCAAATTTTAACACAAAATAAATACCATATTGACAAAGGCAATTCAAAAATACTTTGCACACGTAATTATATGACCATAATGATTAAATTAAGCACATAAATTTTTGTTGTGCAAGTAGCCCATTTATCTGCTGACATGACAAAATGAGTTTATTGAGTCACGATGCCACTAGATTTATGTAGCGGTCTTTGCTTAAGGAAGTACATTTCACCTTTGGTAAACTTTGGTTGAACCTTATCGTAAGTAAGTTTAAACTATAACTTAAATGGTAACTATTCAAGGGATGTTTCAAGTCCACTAGTACTTGAGGAAAGCATTGGGATTGCACCGTTTTCCATTTATTGGGATTTTCTGTGCAAGATTATTTATCCTGAGCACACTTCTGAATGTTCGTCCCATGCTGAAACCTATTTGAACAAAAAACAATTCAGTCTGTTTTATAATTAAGAAAGAATAGTTATACCTGACAGTCTCTACTGCAATACCACTGATTGCCACACCCTGCACAAACAAACTGAGCTGGTCTTTGATTGCAACCTTGACATTGTGGGATGTCATCTCCAGCATCAGAGCTGTTATCAGCATTTCTATTCCGATTATCAGCAAGTTCGCTGCCTTCATCTATAATGAGCCGATCGGTGCCATCTTCAGCTTCCTCTTCTTCCTAAAGCAAAAGCTCATGAATGATTGTAGTAAATAATAATTGTAAATGCAACTTACTGTTTGTACGACTTGTTTATCTTTGCTAGTAGTATCATACTGCCCAACAGGTGTTATGGTGATTTCATTTCTTGACTGCAAATAAAAAATATTTGGTAAACTTACTTACAAATATAATAGGCTTATTAAAAACACATGAATGCACAGTTCGATGTAGATACATATTATGTGGTGTATAAGAAATTTGTTGATACAGTATGGTATGGTATAACGTCATGCCTCAAATAAAAGTTCTTCTAAATAAGATATGTCTAAAACACTAGATGCGTCTATACTACTCATAGTGTAGAAACTTCCAAACACTTTTATTGCATATATGTACTGCTTGGGAATTTGATGTCTTTATAAAAAGAATTGGCTGAAATCTATTATTTTTTTTTTGAAAAATTGGGTACCTATATTTGCAGTCGTGCCACTTAATTTTACCGTATTTGGGACTAGAAAATGAGTTGATGACAGTCACATTAGACATTCTGAATCAACTGTAGGTCGGACCAGTGAACTCCATTTCAATAGGTCGGACTGAAGCGTCAGAAATTAACAAACCGCATGCGCATGCACCACATCTGTTCCGAGAGAAAAAAATGTTCGCAAAAAAGACTGATTTAATAAAGTTAAAGGTCTTAATTACAATATTGTGTTTGAAAAAAGCAAAAATGTTTTGACCAAAATTTWTTGTTCGCACACTATTGCCCATATTGTCAGTTGCCAATCGTCGATAAACAGTATTATTACCACTCGTTTACAATTCTATTATTTTCGATTATTAGTTTCTGTTAGCCATTTTAAGCAAATAATATTACATTTTTACCGTTAATAGGCGAAGAAAATGCTGGAGGTTGATTTTGTAAGTACATGGGCGGTAACAAAAAGCTATATTTAAAACGCGGATAAGAGAAAAAACGTAAAAAAATCGAATCAAACACGTAAAACAAGAGAAATACAGACGCCACAGGGACAGGCAAACAAAATTCTGAGCAACCGAAGTGAGATTTAATAGCTTTGAATCGACGCAACGCGTTGATTTATTGGCCTTCTTAAAAAAATTTACTCAATCCCTAATATGGAACAAAACATCAGCAATTGTCATTAACCACGAACCATCCAGCAATGTGTAAAATTTTTAGTAGGCTAATACAGTTAACTGGATAAATCAACAAAATATTTAAATTACAGACAGGCATACACAGTTTCAATGCAATACCATGACATACAATGCCACGTTGCGTGGCGTATTGCATGAGTAGACTCTCCATTGCTTGCATACCTTTTCCTTACCATGTGACGCAACCACAAAATATCGCCGCTATACGTATACATATATTAGGACGCCTACATAGTCAGCATATTCTGTGGCCGTTAGCATCTTTTTAATAATAATAATAATAATAATAATAATAATAATAATAATAATAATAATAATAATATAGAATGAATAGGTTCAGAAGAGATGCCAAAGTCAAGTTCTTTAAAGGAATAGAAATGTTTTATTAATATGTACCTATATTTATTCAAATATTTTTGCATCATGTTGTCATTCCTACACTGTTTGTTATATTCAGTGGCGGCTTGTAGGCCCGTGAGATAGTAGAGTACCAACAGTTATGAACTTAACTAAAATCAGACGAACACATCCGTTGCCCGTTGCACAGACAACGAAAAACTTGTTTGAAGCAATCAAAAACAATAACAGTTCCAAATAGGTATCGCCCGTCGATAAATCTTGTCAAATTTAAAAAGATCCGCACGTAATGCAATTAAAATTTTGCGCATTTGCCACAAAATATATATTTTTTAGCTTACCGACATTTAAGAAATTAAAAATTTAAGTTATTATCACCCGCAATGATCACAACTTGAACGATGCTTGTGTTTTGTTCGTGTTAGTATAGGTACGAGTACCATAGGTAAAATAATGAGAATGGAGTTGACGCAAATATTGCTCAAACACTCCTTAAGTCGTGCTCTACGCTATACGTGCTACGTTGATAGTTCCAATTAGTAACCTGCATAAAAAATCTTATTGTCTTATAAATAGAGAAAAAATACAATTTCAGTGATGTTTCATTTACGACGATTGGTTCTTAAATAACTTCAGATTGAAGTTAAACCAAACGCGATTAACGCGCAAACGGTTAAGAGGCTGCGGCGAGACGGTGACGTCACGCTACGGTAATGCACGAATTTCTATGCAACGGAGCGCGTATTTGCTACCGCCAGAAATCAGCTTGACTGCCCCATGCACCTAGCGTGTACAGGCTGTTTACGCGACTGCAGCCAGTGACCTTGGTAGGCGGAGCCTCGTTGCCGTTGCGTGACGCAATTTTGTATTCAGCCAATCATGGTACGTTTGAACTCATTTAAAACCGCTGATTTCTTTCAAGATCTTATTTTACTATTCGTATACAGATGAACATTAAAAAATAAAACAATAACTCACCGTTTTCTAGTATAGAACTTCATAATATGCAAAAAAATTAGAGTGAAAAAAAGATCACGCAAGTTCCTAATTCAACCAGTGACGAATTGCAGGCTCTGTAATCTATCTCTAGCTAGGTTCTGCATTACTTTGATAAGTGCAGACTCATTCATATTCCGTCATCAATAAATATACTTAATTCAAAATTACGTGTTACAACAAGAAACCCATCACACATTCAAACGCAAATCTGACAGTCGGATCGAAAACACGTCTTGAAGAATACGTCAATCAACGGTGGAAATGGCTTTACTATAGATGCGTATTATACATATACACTACACATATAGTTGCCTTACCTTGTTGGTGGACAATATATCTGATATAGAAACATTTGCTCCAGGAAKRGATGAAGATTGCGTATTAGAGTGTGCTKAATTCGAATTAACCGCAGCTCTTTCAGGTGCAGTCAACAGTCTTGCTAATGTAGGACTAAAAGAAGTTTTGGTGCTTTGTCTTGGTGTTGTCTGAAACAAAATATTCATCGGTAAAACGTAACATTAAGTAGATGAGCATGTAGTTACTTTGGTTAGGATTCCATGTAGTAACGAGTTGGTGGTGGACTGAACATTTGTAACTGGATGAACGGTTACTTCCGGATATGGAGGTGGTGGTTTTATAGCATTTTGTATCAATTCATGCCGTTCACTCTGTGACAATTTAGCAAACTGCATGAGCATATCCTTGAACGACGTTTCACTAACATTGGATGATTCGACGTTTGACGATCGTGGTCCATCTCGGGTCTGAAAAAACATTACTTTTGTCAAGAGTGTAGATTTATTTTTATGCATTAAACGAGTTGATGCGGATGTTTTTATAGCGCTTATTCACCAGCTTATCCTGATCTGCCATAAAACTTTTTAAGCAAACTTCAATCTACGACGTACAGCTCCGTCCAAATTTGATGTTGACAGATGAACTTGCTGACAATAATAAAATCTTAATTAATGCAAGTTGCCACCTTGAGAGTGGCCAGTCTTTTACGTTTGAACTTTTTTCAGAATTTCACGTATGTAGGTTACATCTTTGGTGTCATTGACCGCGTGGTTTAACAATGATAGGGATCACTTTGTACAGAGGTGAGAATTCAGCTTGTTGCACCAGCACTGCGACGTACGTTCACGACGACAAAACTCATCACCTTAAGCTTACTTAACCCGTTTTTATGAATGCCCGTTACCAAAATATAACATTCTACTTTGCATTTCCATCTCGATAAAATTATGGATATATCTGTACTTTCTGCACAAAATAAAAAAGGTTCTTGTCAGTTCCTATAATCCACAAAGATTATTCTAATTTTTGAAATATAATTAGGTGCATCTTTACCTGCTTACCTGACGGCTAGTCTAAAGGGTTAAATAGAGCTCGTAGATTATGGATCATTTATTATTTGGTTGTGACCGCAGTGTTAGCTTGTAGTTCGTTTGTTTTTGCCATCCTTCTCGTTTTTGTTTAAAATGGGTTGTTTTCAGAACCAAATAAAATAATAGTACTTTTTGTGAGGCAAGATAGAAAGTTTAATATTAATTCAAAAGTGAACTTACAAATTTGTTGTTTTAGATATGTGCATATTTTCTTCATATTTACGATCGGTTTTGCTAAATTTATTTTTTGGTTTAAAGCTTTTAAGCGGTTATATGTATAAATTGTTTATATAATTATTCAAAAGGAATACTAGTCATTACGATACGATGCAGCGTGCAAAACTCTCAATTAATGCACTGATTTCTAGTGGAATATTTCACAAACGTGGACGCTTAAAAACTGATCCCAAAAGTGTGAGAAACGTCGAAAAACATGGTAAAGCAACAAAGTACAAAGAAAATGTTCCTTCCGAAGATAGGAAACGAGAACCAAGGATAATTTATACAAATTTCGATTTAAATTTAGGTTTTCGTTACGAAAAAGATAATACCTGAAGAGCTTTGTGCGAGAAAGGTGTTGTATTAAAAAACACAATTTTTGAGAGGGTACGTTCGAATAATGAAAGATGGTAATTTTTATACTTAGACTAAATATCGATCTTTTCTCGAGGAGCTAATAAAAGATCAGAACATGATAAAGATATGAGATCAGTCAAAAATGAAGAGGGTTATACTGACAACAGCACATATTATGATTTTGAGGATGATGATAATTTATAATGTGTTTTACACTATTACTAATACAGTATTTAAAGTATAACTACACTGAAAAATCGTATTTTTATTCAAACTATAGTGCATACTTGGCAACGCTGCAGCGGTGTCATTATCCCACGAAGGTCTAGACTCGACGAACGAATTAGCTTTGTCCTTGTTATCGTCAGGAACAAAAGTGAGACAGAAACTATGACGTTAATAATACGTTCAATGCTTGTCACAGAGTCGCTCGCCATGTAGAGACACCAATGTAAACTTAAGTCTTTAGTTGCTCTTTAACGTTTTATAGAAGTTCGGGATAAGCTCGTGGAATAGTTTGTAGTTATTAAATTAAATGCAAAGAATGTGCTACATCTTAATATACTTACTGAATTCAAAGCACTAAGCAGCAAACCAAGTTCTTGGTTGACATCTAATCCTGAGGATGAGTTCTGTCGTACCTGCGACCCCGATCCCAAAGCAACCGATGAGAAATTAAGAATGCCTCCTGCGAGTGTGTTGGTATTATTCGCGTTGTCGGCCCGTTGATTTAAAACGGATCGTATCCGTCTCCCACGACGAGGAACTGCCTCTGGATGTCTTTGACGATAATCAGCAATTATGGACTGTACATCCAAAATTGGTCTTTGGCGTACTTGCCTGTAATCTTGTGACTGGCCATTCATTTCGAGAGTATTTGCAAGTAAACTTTTGTTTTTGTTGGTGCTTTTATCGGAGACACCTTTGGATAGAGCGGTTCTTTGAATCGGCATACTGCTTTGGTATGATTTTGACATTTTGTCCTCTAAGATCTCTAACTGAGATTCTATAGTGTCGGGGTCATTTTTATCTTCATTTAAAATCAACAAATGTTTCTTTCTCTGTACACGTAAAAGTAATTCTTCTTTTAATTTTTTGAGGTGTATGATGTTATTCCATTCTCGTTCTTTTTCTTTGGCAAGATCATTCAATGTTTTTATTTCGGCAATAATCTGTTCTGTAAATGTATGAATTTGCTCTACGGTACTGCAGTCGCTTAGCTCTATATATTTGGTTAGGATTTTGTCTCTAGTAGAAAAGCAATCTTGAATTCTGTCTTTCAGTTTCTTTGCAGTTTTGTCCTCCTCGTCTTCCAATTTACGTTTACAACTTTTTCCTTCTATACTATCAATACTGTCGTCTGTACTATTCGTACCATTTTCCAAACTAGTATTCTTATCTTCTGGAGATTTGGTTTTCGATCGATCGTTTTCTGTTACTCCACTCTCAGCATTATTTTCTAACGTGTTATCAGCCTCCAAGGCATTTTCTTTTAGTGGAACTGCTGCAGCTTTATTGCCATTCGTTAATTCCTTTACTTCWTCTTTTKCGGCCAGGCAACTATTTTCTGGATAGGAAAGTTTAAGGGCTGTTTCTTCTGGACCTTGTTCAGCATGGCCAGGAGAAGCTGGTTGTACATCACAAGCTTCGCGTACGTCTTCCATAGCATGCATTTTATTTAGACTGGAAAAGAAGATACGGGGTAGTATCAGTTTTACCAGTAACTAATTTGCAAGGATAACTCTAAATATACTGAGATATAACAAACCTAAATTACAATAATGGCTTGAAGCTCATACCCTTAAATTTTGCCCTTTTTATAAGTACATACGTGAAGTAGCACTTTGCTACTATTATGTCCGGTTGGAAATGGAACATGGTAATTAAAGCTCAATATTTTGATGATGGTTGATAATTTCGCAAGAATGTAGTTCGTTTACACAACGTTCACTCAAAGAAAGACTGTCGTTTTTTGGGCCCCTAGGCACTTATACATCTTGGAGCCCTTATTATTATTTGGAGGGGAGGTGTACGCAAGCGACAGCGTGATGTGATACGATGGGCAAATTTTTGGAAACTGCTGGAAAATTTTTCGTCATGAGACCTAAAACTAGTTATTGTTTGTTGATAATTTTTATTGTTTTAAGAGTTTTTGTCGTTTCCGAAGGCTGCTTACTGCAGTAAAATATTGTCTGTAGACCAGCAAACCTTTTAATTGAATAATTGTTAATAAAAAATACACATTGGATAGCAGAAAAAGAAAATCAAACAAAATTTATTACACTAAAATTAAACTTACACAAGTTTTTTATTATTTGTTAGGAACATCGAGGTTGTTTTGGAAGTTATAATAATAATAATAATTAGAAATAGAAACGAAAGTTCCTTTCTGAGATGGCGATCATAAAGAGATTACTTCTAAATATTGCAGTATAGCTTTATAGTGTTTAAACTCCCTTTCTCGATTGGAAGAAAATTGTTTTTACGTATACTCAAAAGTGTTTATAGCGGGGACGGCGGCCCCTTAAGCCTGGGAGCCCTAGGCATGTCCTTATTGTGCCTAGCTGGTAAGAAGGCACTATCGTGTTTACAAACTAACACCTAACTCATGACAACAGCTAAACCTGTCGAATGAAGAAAACTAACGTCATAGAAACCCCATTACTTAATGCCAACGTCAGTCACTAAAGCTGGGACATTCGATTCAATTCAAATTATTCAACCAATCGCATAGATTCGGATCATTCAAGTCGTTCAAGAATCATTACCGAGAACGAGTTATACCGAGTTGTTAGACCTGCTTAAAGACAGGTGACAGCTGCAACATGTGTCCCGTAAGAGTAGCCAGCCAGCCAACCGTCAACCATGACCGACGCTGATTCATTAGCTGTGAACCGAATCAAAGGAATCATGGCATGAGTCATTCAATTTGAACGACTCGGTCATGAACGACCCAACTCTTATCACCTACATGTCCGTTTCCACGGTTTCGTAGGCGCGTTCCATGCGCGCGCTGGGTGCCCCCTGGACGCCATGTTGGATGACGTAATCTTAAAAAGCTTAATGAAATCCGTAGTTATTCTTTTTCATAATGATGTGCCAATTATAATTGGACGGTTCTTTAAGAAAGTTCTATATATCATATCAGTATATCAGAAATTAATACCTGTATGAATCAATAGATCAGAACACGATATTATTAATATATCCATATTATCACGATGTTGATATTTGATATCAACATGTTAAGGAAGTAGTCTAGAGCTTTAAAAAAGATATAATGGTCACCAAAAAAAAACGGCGTGCGATTAAAAAAGTTTCTATTTTTTAAAAGGCTAATACGTCACTCAAGTCAGAAGGAAATGGGACTGTTTTAGCATTCTCGTATGTTTACCACCCCAAGTTTTTCAGTCAATAACGAATTTAATGATACATATGGAAATGTCWAATCTTTGTTCATTTACGGATTGAAATATTTAAGGGAAACAAATTCCAAATCATAATTCTTCTGATTTCATAGTGTGCGATTTTTGTTACTTCCTTAGCTTAAAAGTAAAAGGAATTCGTGTGGTCTTACTTTTACATCTTTTAGTCACTGCATGAAACGAATGGTGTGGCGCCTATGAAAAACGATTTTAAAAATGCGTTGATGCAGTAGAGAACTTATATACTTTAGATGGTCTCAGAGTTGTGCGCTTAGTTTAAGTGGTTTGCCTGTATCTCAATAATTTTATATAAAATCAATAGCGTAAGTAAGTATTCTGTTGCCACTTGAAAAAGGATAACCAGCACAGTAAAAAATTTCAGTGTAGAAGTTTTAGAGTTCCTGGTATAAAATTTAGGCTGGCTTACAATTTCACTATTCAGATTCAAACAATGTGAAGAGCAACCTTATTTCAGTACGAATAATTGATACATCATTTCATTGCAAAGTAATCTAATTAGATTGGAAAACCGTAGATAGAAGTTAAAAGAAGAAGTTAAAAACTCGTAAGTTATACTCTATTTAGAGTAAAATTTGGTATAATACGGCGCGACTATAGTTTTGTTTTTCCCCTTATCCGTGAAAACGTCACACTGTCTCCGTTGGGTTGGAAGTTTTCAGTCTATAACAGCACAGACTTGAGTGCACAGTGCAACAGGACCCACTGCATGTTTATTATACTTCTTGGGCAGGTGAAAATAGAACCAGCTATACCTGCATCCTAGTTTACACGGGACCGCAAGAAATTGTTTTAGACTTACGTCCAAAAGGCTATGCTATAGGGTGTGCCATATTTTATGTAAGTCCATGTACTAAATAAGTAATATTCATTTCAACACACCTATGTTGAGTTGGCAAATGATCACGTTATTATGATTATTATTCTTATTGGCATTTTTAATATTAGACAAAAGCATAAATTCTGTATTGATTGTATTATTACATTCATGAATATAAAGCGCATTCATTTGAAAAAGATGGTAAAGGTGAATGTTGACATCACATGATATGAAGACGTTCAACTGGGTAAGTAAAACCTGTACTTGTAGTTAAATATGTAAGTTTTGTTCAATGTTATATGGAAACAAACGATATAACGCAAGAGTAAAATAACATTAAATGAAACTATACAGTGCGTGTATAATAAGTCTCCTCCCCTCCCAAGCTAATTTTTGATCACGTTAAGCTAAAAGGTTCGGAAAAACAGCGGGTAAGAGTATTGAAAGGTGGTTTCCTTTCAGAGTTATTAAGGTTCTTCGCAAAATTCAAGGTTCGCGATACATTCTCGTGAAAAGCACTTCCATTATCTAAAATTTCACGTCTTGAAAGTTAAAATGAGGTAATCCATTCTAAACTTATGAAGAATTCAACTTGAAAACGGTTCTGCAAATATTCCCCCATCATAAATTTTTGAACAGGTTAAGCTACAAAACGTTATGATAAAATCGGACAAGATCGTTAAAAATGAATAAGGTGGATTTCAAATGAAGTGTAATATGATTCTCTCCTTGCTATTTAAAATTTTCGGATTGCAAGCGACTGTGGCATTTAATAAATTTATAAAACGACGTCATTTTTCACCGATCTTGCCTGCATTTCATAAGAACTTTTTAACACGTGCATAAACTAGCATTTAGTGGTTGTCACACTTAACACATGAAAACCATTTTTTTAAAAACACCTTTTTATTATATTTATGAAACCCTAGTACAAATCTACTGTACCTTAAGTCTTATATTATAAATTTACCATTCTGTTTTTTTTTGTAAGATACGCAATAATTCAGATCTACAATTAATAAGTTTTTTTATTAATGTAACTTCAAAAATTAGTGTTCAGAGAAATAAACAAGTTTTAATACGTATATATAATTTATTTTCACCGAGTAGATGTTCTTTACTGCGAAGAGATTTAAAATTAATTTACTATATATATTACATTCTGCTATAACAAATCATTTCAGTTTATCATATTATATTTTTATGCGTTTTAACAAAGAAACTACTTTTCCGCTGAACTAGGTCAAAGACTCGGTTGCAACACTATCGACAAAAACGCAATTGTTAACTATCATTGTTCGGTCGGGACACTATTTTGAATCTAGGAAGCTCAAATGGGCATTCTATTTCAAGTGTGATCACAATGTGGTGTACTGAAACTATGTACTAAAATTAGTTACTTTTATTTACCTAGTTCGTACTACGTCATCGTACTTCGTCGTTATGAGTTATGAAGTTTGCTTGATGAATGTAGGAAATGTGTAATACACCAATAATACTTTGTTGTCGTACATTTTCACTGCAGTTCGACTAGCGATATTGTTGTGCACGTGATAACAGAAATGTGCGCTGCGGAATTCAAAGTACCGAGTTCGTGGCGCAATGTTTTCACTATAATACCTCGCCAACAAACCGACACAGGACTGAGACAGAACTAACTAGGTCGCAATGCAGGCGGTCAACTACCCGGGGGCAAATGAACTGTTGCTGGCGCGGATGTGGTGGGAGAATCGAAAGCCGCGGCGACACGGATCGGTCCAGCGCCAGCGGTGCGAATGACTGAATTTTTTTCAAGAGAACATTTAAAAAGACAATTTTTTTCGCAAAATATGAAATGATGACTTCAACTTTTTAAGATATTTCGTAAGTAAAATGATCTTAATGAGAATCAACACGCTTGAATAAACAACGCAAAACATACATTAATGAGTAAAAATGAAATACGCTGCAGTAACATTAAACACACTGACCCAATACTTGAACTAAAATTTTGCTTCAAAGATTTTAGTGGATGTAGACAATTAAATATTTTTTGAAAGCTGACAACGGTCTTGAAAAATGAGAAATAAAAAGTTCGAAACGTCAGGCAGCAAAACGTGTCATGAACTACTTCCCTCAAAATTTTCAAGGGTTATTAAAAACGGGCATTTATAATAATGTGATAATACCCAATTGCAATTGGTATGAATTTGATAAGTTTTTCTTACTTCTGATGATGTGTAATCATTTTCTGATGAAATACAAAAAATAAAAAACGATAAATCATTCCCAAAATTGAATTACATTAAAACACTCGAACCACTTAATGGACTAAATTTTTAATTGGGCCTCAAAAAGATAAGCATCGTTGAGTTCTTTGCAAAACTGTAGTGTCTTCATTGTATTCGTGTAAAAATGCATACACTCACTCACAATACATAATTAAAAAATCCTTTTAACTAAATCCCAAGCTTTCAGAGGTGTTTGGCTGCTTCTTCAGATTCTCAAAATCTTTTATTATTACGTCTAGTAATGGATTATGTAAGGGGGCTTAACAGGATCACAGCAAAACAACTACAGAGTAATAGAAAACTTAGAAGTTAATTATAACATTTTGGGGATTACATTTAAAAATTAATAAGCCAATTATTACAAATTGACAAAACATACGACTAATATAGCTTGATCAATTTCGATAACGTGAAGCATGCAAAGAGGAACAACGACGGTGGTTATGACTCACCAAAATTTTTAAAATGGAGTAAATATGTTATTTAAACCCCTTCTTTTATTTGTACTATTTGTCTGTTTATTGTGTACCATTTCCAGAAACAGTTGTTTTTTAATTTTTTTTTATTGCTGTCATCCTGTTATGCCCTCTTACATAACCCATTACAACAAGTAAATGTTATGTGTGGTTTTGTAAATAATGTATAAAAGATTTTAGGACCTGAAGGAAAGCTTGGTATTTAGTTAAACGGATTTGTTTTATTTATTGTATCTAAAAGTAGAAATAAATTTTTCATAGTCTATTGCTGGAATTTCATGGATCCATTGCACTAGATAAGATTTCAACTATTTTTAACTAAAAACTGGATATAAATTTTGTATTACTTAATTTTGCAAGGGCTGAATAAGGCCACAGGTTCCCCATTCCTGGCATAGAACCTGTCTGGTGTTGACTGTCAAAAACTAGAATCTACGGGACGCGTGCACCCACGTTTGCATAATGCGCAGAGGTACAACAATTATTAACATATCACTAGCCAGTAGTTATCGATATATCGATACCTGGGTTTTAATATCACGACGTACCGGCTAGTGCCAAATTACTTTGTGATCAACTATTAAGTTTACTTGTTTGAATTTGTGGCGCCATCTAACACCGTATCATAAGAAAAGGCAAAAAAATTAATAATAAGATCGACGAGTTTTGATATTTCTTTTTAATAAAAGTTAAGGAATTTCGTAGGTTACTTTATCACAATTTCATAACCAGTGGATAAAGTTAAAAATAGTTTCTTTTTGGAGCCTTTAGTATATCTACGAATTTCTAAAATAACAAGCAAATAATATTTTAACATTTTGAAGCCCAAACTACTAAATCTAAATGGATAACTTCGTTATTTCACGTTTTTGATATACCTACGTAAATAATATAGGAAGGAAACGTTCAGCTATATTAAGTATTTTAAAATGTAGGTAAACTTTTTATATTGTAACTTCTGATTCTGTAAACAAACAGTTTCAGGCGCAGACTGAAGGAAACAACGCAAAGAAATGAAGCGTTGCTGTTGTATACAGTTGCAACAATCTATTACAAGACACGCATGGCTAAAATTTCATATCTGAATTTTGGCAGTTGCATCGACTGTTGAAGTATACAAGTTTAAAACGCTAAGAACCATCTAACGGGCTCTTCAGCGCGTAGTAAAACTTACTCCTGCGGTAGCCCACCAGAAACGTTCCCGAGGGGGTGTTGCGCTCTAACGAGACCGACGGCAAGCAGAACCGCGATAGTGCTGTCTGTGGGCCTCTCGTCCTTGGCTACCTGCGCGGGCAAGTTCCTGTCGGGTACGGCGCCCTTCTTCAGCCGGCACCTCACCGGCAAACCGAGGATTTCGTGTTGCACGTCTCTCTCATAGCTGGGGTCGCTGAAATGCCGTGAGCATACACGTGCAGTTGCACAATTCTGCACGTGTCCTCCACAGGCTKGAACCCAGCGCGTGCGTGTCGTCTCGTCTCCAGGAAAGCGATGATACCGCACGGAACCGCCTTTGGTTTTCCGGTGGGTGTTACTGCAGTTGGCTACGGCACAGTGTGGCATCGTGTGTGGGAAGAAGGGTGGCGCAACACCTTCTTCGAAGACACCAAGAATTTCTGTCTTCACGTCTTTCGCGTATGAACGTCTAATGGTTTTGAATCGAACGAAGATTTTTACCGCGTTCAACTAACACAGTTCCGATAATTATGCTGGTATGGCATGAACCGGACCCCGCCGACAACTTTCATGACCATCGTAGTTTGCGAACACTGAGGGGAGAGACGATTTGGTTCACAGATCGGAGAATTGGACTCACACCGGTCCTACGGCTGCGCCCCTCCAGCTGGGCACCGCTGACGTCATGCACGTCTCTAGACGAGCATTCATCGATTTTACAACAGCACAGAGCAC
Organism: Rhyzopertha dominica; assembly: GCA_025024175.1. Lineage (NCBI taxonomy): Eukaryota > Metazoa > Arthropoda > Insecta > Coleoptera > Bostrichidae > Rhyzopertha > Rhyzopertha dominica. Next base: position 24,737,050 of record QCXZ01000003.1, read on the forward strand.
ACAACGTGATATTGCATTCAATTCTCTTATAAAAGTAAAATACGAAGTCAATATTTTCCCTTACGTGCTATAGTAATCCCGATAAAATGTAAGCTTGGCAAAAAAATCATTTTTGAAGTTTGCGAAATCTCTGGCGATTGATGTTGTACCTATTAGAAATCAATGAAGTGGCCTGAAGAATGAAGAAGACTGCACATTTTCTTCGATATGCATTGTACAAGTGTATGTTGAAGAAAATATGATCAGTAGAAAACTTCACTTTTTGTAATGTAGGAGCTGCAAATTCAACTTCTTTAGAAGTCATTGCAACTTTATCTTATCTTCTGAAATAATAAGAGCTAGTCCCTTATACCATTTTCATACCTGTTATTGACGTTCTGCTACATATACGGCTCTATATACTTAAGTTTTCTACAATTATTAAACGCAGTGTGTTACTAATATAGTAACCTACAAAGGATGAATTTTATTAAAGACATTTATCACTTCAGAGATGGATTAAGTGGGACAAAATCAATGACGGCGAAGGACTAAAAACCCTAAAGAAAGGTCGTAAAAGAGCAGCAGGGGTAATTTGAAACTCCGTTTAAAATTAACCATTTACTAACAGTATGCGTGTCGTATAGGTGAAACTGGCTTACATCAAAGAATGCCAAAACTGACTCCACAACTGGCAGCTCAACGCCAGACATTTTGTCAAGCCAACGCTTACCGTCATATTTACCAACATGAAAACATTTTGCACATCACAAAAAGTTGCGGAACGTTTATATCGTCCAGATAGAACATGTTATGTCGTTGTTTATTACCCGTAAAATATAGTGGACGCGTATCCATTGGCTTTCGGAGATGGATGAGCGCTGACGGTCTTGGAGAGTTGTACACTGTTTCATTGCTAATGTTCATAGCCTGTCAATTTGTTCAGGTATCAGATATATCCACAGGAAGAAGTGGAAGTAATAGGATGTGTGCGAGACAATGGTCTCCTATTCATATAGCCAGGATAGTGTAATAGTGGTTCGAAGAACACAATGATAAAGAAGTTATAAATTGCCCAGCTCAATTCGCGGACCTTAACTCCATGGAAAACTTATGGGGGTTGAGGATGCAGCGATGAGGTCAGTTCAGCCCCAAAATAAGGAAAGTCTGGAACGAATGTCCGAAATACAAGGAATGGAATCAGATCGGACCTTTGTCAAAAATTAACGGACAGTATAGGCAATAGATTGACCCAAGTAATTGACAATAATGGTTACCTACTATATAAAGTATTAATGTTTTAATTTTTTTATTATAAATTTTTGTTTTTGTATGTATGTATGGTATTTTTAATGTAACCTTCAAGTATAATAATATAATTTACAAGTTTAGTAGTTTCCATATATTTAGTAAAACATACCTAATTTATTATTTGTATAAATCAATTAAAATCTAATAAGGACTTCAATATTTTGGTAAATAACTATTGTATTTGCACAATTGATGCAATATTTAAGTACCTATGATTAATGGTGGAAGATTCATTTAGACACGAATTTTTCGGAAACTCACTATAACGCTTTTTTATAGCAACTCTATTGACATAATCTAAACACAAATATTTTACTGTAATTAAATTTTGTTTGTGTTAATTTTGTATATATTGACCTACTTTTTTTATTTAGTACATTTATTCAAGTTTTTGGGGAACTATACCGCAGTTTTCTCCAACCTACGGCTGAACTACTGTTATAGATGATTATTGCATGTGTTGTGGTTTCAGCAAAGAAACAGAACAGTTTAATTTTATCAACAGCTAGTGTTTCATTGATCAAAAATCACAATTTCTACAGGTAAGCTCAATAAAAAATGGCGAAGTACATATATCGAAGTCATATTCATATTCTTCGAAGTTTTTAAAACCACATCTCAACATTTTACCCGAAACAGTGCTGGAAATTATATTTCTCGGTAAAACTTTTGAAGATGACAGACACGTTTTTAGTTAAAGCTTGAAGTTTGTTTTCCATGCATGCATGTACTAGATGGATAGCTTACTTAATCCTCACATGTAATTTAATGAACAGCTTTTCGTAATTTCTCAAATCCAAAACTGCCTTTCTCAAATAATTTTATAGCAGTTAACATTTAATACGATTCAGTATTAATACACCTAAATAAAAAAATAGTTCGAAAATGATGATCTAAACGCTTCGGGCATTTCCTATACAAAGTGGTTGTTATTAGATACAATAAATTAAAGTATACAATTATTATATGCTATTATACGAAACAATGCCCTGGCTCTGGGTAGTTTACCTGCCAGTTTTGAACTAGATGTAGGGATCGTGCTAGAGTACGATTTTGTAAGTACGGGGTGTCCAGAATGTAAGGTGCAATCCATTTTATGAAACATTCGGCGATCCGGTTGGCGTCTTTCTGAAAATCTATCGAAATAGGTATTTACACGTTTCTTGTAGTTTCCAGGTTTTTTCTATTTTCAATATAAGTATATCGTAAACATGTCATATTTCTCTTTTAAGCTTAATGGCATCATTCTAAACTAAATTGCTGAATGTAAATAATGAAAGCATAAAAAGCAGCAAATCAGAATCTGTCAAAGCCACCTATGAGTGCTATTAAAAGAAAACATAACTGTGTTATAATATATCTCACAAAGAGAAGAACTTATTATCATTGTTGTTTTTCGGGCATAATGGCCGTGGTACAAGAGATGATAAACTTCTTGACGTTTCACCCAAAACTGTGCTGGGCATCTTCAGAAGAAAAAAGGTCGTCCGCAGCTGGCCTGGAACTGGCTCTGCTATCTGGCACGATGACAGGAACGTAAAATGTACCGGTATACATAGGTGGAAGTCGATCTATAATTTGGGGGTTCGAGAGTTGGGGTAAAGATGACGATTAATTGGAAATTGTATCTCACGGTTATTATACCCGTTGTTGGCCAGACTGATGCATAAATGTTGCAATTCACTTCGAAGTTGCTAGGTTCAGAAATTGATATATCACGGTTGACAAGAGAATTTAGGACAGAACGTTTTTGTGACGTATGGTAATGTGTCTTCGCATGCAAGTACCGATCTGTGTGGTGGGCTATGCGATAGACAGAGTGGCCCAAACCACCATAAGGTAGACGAATGACAAGGACATCCAGAAATGGGAAAGAATTATTGCTTTCGATTTCCATCGTGAATTTTTTATCAGAATGTTGGGAATTAAGAGCGCTTAAGAAGGTTGTTAGGGTGTTAAAGCCGTGAGGCCATATAATGAAAGTGTCGTCGACATAATGGAACCAGATTTTAGGTTTCAGGTCTGATCACTTTAATTTGTTGCAACATTTACGCATCAGTCTGGCTAACAAAAAAGACTGCTTTACTTGCCTACGTTCAAAAAGTCACAGACAAAATTTGCAAAATTCTTAAGAAACAACTCATCCATGCTATTTTCCAGCCCCCTTCGAAAATGTCACAGATTCTTCCATCTTCGAAAGACAAAATAAATCGTCTATTTAATATTTATTTTAAAACCAGGGTTAATGAACGTAAACGCAGCATAAAATCAGGTTTCTTCACCCTCTCACCCGAACATCAGCATGAAACCGTTCACATCATTTTGTTTGACAATTTGTCAGTTCTAACGAAAGTCCCCTTTTTTACAAGCCAGATAAATTTCGAAACATCCCAAAAATCTAAATCGCGAAGATGGTTATCATTTCTCCACTATTGGGTACCCAATCACCCAACAGCCATCTCCACTTTCACAATCTTCCACCTCTGCCGTCCAAGCAACCCCACCCCCTCGTAACGCCAGGTACAACGTTATCATTAGTTTTCATTCTCTTTCCTCCTTGGGATTTTGGTTCAGCTCGGACGTCTTTCTAGCGTTAGGTTTGTACCATATTCCATACTCCTTATTCCTGTCCGGATGATGCCCCTTACAAGTGCGGGCGAAACGTAACCTTATCCCAAAATCAGACGCGCTCTAACAAAAAAAAACAACTAAGATTTCAATGAAACTATCATTCATCACTAGATTTTTACGTCCAAAAAAGAGTCAATGCAATTTAAATGCCTAGAAGGTCCTAGGAGTTCTGCCACCCCGGGCAAACAAGTAGGATGCCGACTCTGAACAATGAAAGTTATTAAAAGATAATATATAATATGTACTAAACAAATTTTAATAATTCTTGCACACGAGGAAGCAATGAAGACCAAATCCATCCACTATAAGATGTATATTTGAAAACAGTAAAATATACTATTTAAAATACTCTATAAACACAGCAATAAAAGCCAAAAAGAAGAATAAAATTCATAACAAAAAATAATCAAATCTTAAAAGTATTTTTTTCTCACTTTTAATTTAGCAATTTACAATTACATTATTCCCAGAAAATTATGGCTACATTGCTGTCGGCTGTGTTCTTACCAAAAATCGCTTTTTCGCTGATTTGAAAGCTCTTGTATTTAGTATTCATTCATTAAGAGGGGCGTTTACCTAGAGCGAATCGGGTCATTTTAAGCACCTACCGTTTTACATTTTACCGAGTTATTTGAAACTTTTTCGAAGTGAAATTTCGACATGGCAATGACAAAAGATGTAGCTACAACGTAGAGTTCGAGTTTTTTCTGAATTTGGTACGGTAATGTAAATATTTGTTGTTATATTTTGCTTAAAAATTAGTATTTTTGGCGAGCTATTTCTCGAAAACTAAGGCACATAAACGAAAAATTCGAACTCCACGTTGTAGCTACATATTTCTTTGTACACTACCAAAAATATGAGCACGATAAATGAGTAAAAGCATTGAAAAAATCTAAAACCGCAAACCCTTTCGCACGAGTCCGTCACGAGAGCGGAATTGCAATACCCATCCCCACCAGGTCCGTCGCGTGGTATCCAGTGAACAGTGAGGCTAAGATACAGTCCTGTCGGGAATGATCGAGCGGTATACGATCTATTCCGATATGACTGGATTTCTAAGATTGTATGTCTAATTACACGTGACAAGTTTAATGTTAAAAGCTCTTTCACATTAATTTACTGTCTGCTCAAGCAAAGGGGAGGCGGAAGGAAAATTATTATAAAAGTTCCTCCAGAAATCATAGTCGACATGCAGTTAGAATGAAATGTTATATGTATATAGTTCATATTTACAGAAATAAATGGGTTATTCCATATTTTGAATAACCTGGTATAATATCATAGTAAGTTACTAATATCATGCTTACTTTTTTATGCACACCCTACAGTCAGCAATTTTCCGAATATTAGTTTAGCCCGTCTGTTGCTCGTACGATCTTTGCGTGATTTCAACCTATCGGCTACCCTCTTACGTCCCATGTCCCGCTGGTAATATGGGTTGCATAGTTTACATTTCTGCCCGATCGCTCCAAGTAAATGCCCCTCTTAATTACCTAGTCTTGAAAACACCAACCGGCCAGGCTTGAAGCGTAATGACTTTTTCTTATAAGCTGGTAGATCCAGGTTCAAACCCCGTCCAACTAACATTATTACTTTTTGTTACTCATTAATGCTTCAGAATAATTCAAAAGTTTTTCTGAAGATTATTCTAAAACTCCTTTTGCTACTTCCTAAAAAAGTGGTACAGTTCTTAAAATTCTCTGGAAATATCCCTGAGTGATAAGTTTCGTGAACATTTGATTTCCCGTGTTATTCAAGGTGGTTCACAATTCGTGAGACACCCGGCACGTTAATTTTTCCATTTATGGAAAACCACGTTGGCTATGAATAAAATTACTATAGCCTTTAGTGAAGCAAACGACATTCATTTTATATTTGAGTAATTCATTTTGTGTAAGTATTTAAAATCTCTCAGAAGTAAGGTGATAATTTTTTCGAGTGAAGAATATACCTAAATACGCCACAATTATGGGTTCTGTAATGAAAACGGGCGAGACTAGTTTCATTTAACTGCTACTGTACGTGCAGTTCAAGAACAAACAATACTTGTGAAAGTTATGGCAGCGTCAGAAGAATATCCCACAAACTGTTAATATATGCCGTAAAGGAGTATAAAAAACTGGTTTACACTCGTACCATATCATACTTGTTCAAGCTTTAACTCGTGCTAACTATGCAGTAAGACTAGAATTAACAGATATGAGGAGAACGTTTGGTGTGGAATGAACATCTTATTCATAAATTCAGCGTTTGGTGACCGTACCTTCAAGTTTTTTTGTTAATGTACTTCCAAAACTAATGCAAGCTTTTCCATTATATTTAGGACAGCGAATGAGGATACAACATGAATAGGCAACTTAAAGATTATAACAAGTACTATCCGAACCAATTGGGTATTATCACTTTTTTTTGCAAATTACGTAAAATGAAAGTGCATATATATCGTACGCCATGTTAAAAAAAACAATAAAATATTTGTAGGTAGATAATTTCAGGTCTGAAATTCGAATCTTAGGAGTCACCGCCAAAACGCTTCTATCCAAGGTTATTCAACTCGTGACGTCAAGTGTCATGTAAACATTACCGAGGAGCGTGCAGTTTAATGGAGTAGTATCATTCTTGTATTGAAAAAGCTTTTGTGTGGTGTTTATTGAAAGGACGGTGTAAGAGGTTGCACCAAAAAGTGATTTGTGTAGTTTTACAAGCATCTATTTATGTATGGAAAACAAAACAAGTGTTGTTTTGTACATGGATATAAAAGTACTTCGGTCAGTACAGCTAACAAAATTTTTGTAACCGTTCCTCGAAATTATCAACGTATGAAAAAGTTGCTTAAGGCCCCTAGAAGTGATATGCCGAAATCGCAAAGTTTGTTTTCTGTTGTGAAGATCATCTTAATTCTTACTGTAAATTTTATTATTCTTTTTGGGGTTATAAGTGTTTACCATTTAGTTTCCATTTTGTTATAGCTTGAAGAGGATATGAAAAATTATATGCGTTTTAAGTTGATAAAGGGAAATGTTATAATAAAAAACGACGTTGTTCCCCATATATTCGACTGTTAGCCAGACCGGCAACGAACCGCAAGATCCCCGAAAATAAATGGCAATTTATATTTATTCTGACATCTAAAATAAATGTCAAGTTTAGGGTACATTTCTGATTCTTACATTTTTATGTTTATAAACAGTATGTTTCCAACAACCCACTGTGATCAAAGTATCAATGCTACGTTAATTTGATAAAATGTTCACTTATGCTGTTGCTTTTACAAACAGTTCAAACAATGCGGATCTCGGAATTGGACCTAAATTAGAATATATTAAGGCATATTTATCACTTTGAATAAATATATTCTCGAACACATTGAGTTCCGTGTTGTTGGAAACCGATTTTAGCAGTTTTAGGTTTTTTGATGTTATAGGGCGTGTGTCTTTAATATGTTGGGCGGCACTTGACTTATCGAACCTCTCAAACCTGAAATGAGCAATACGCTCTTTAAATCTAATTCCTATAGAGCGGCCTAGTCTGCCCAATATATTTAAGATTACATTTACTACATTTTATTTCATAAGTGCCCGACTTGTCTTCTTCATCCACCTTATCTGTTGGGTTGCCTAATAGATTTTTTATAGTATTATTGGCGGTAAAAGCTAGTTTTAAATGAAATGGTTTTAGAAGGTTATGTAATCCTGTAATCCTTTGGTAAGTCTAAAGTCAAAAGGAATTTTAATGAATTTATGTTCTAAAGTAGGTGGAAAAGACAATGTGGTGGCGTTTAAAACATGTTTCTTATGTTGAATTTTCCTAAGTAAGTTATTTACTATTTCGCAGTTTCGGTTAAAGAAGACCCAATCCAAGAGGACATTGTAATTAATCAATCTTCTGAGACTTTTAGTGAAAAAGAAATAGCATGTCTCAATAAAGGTCTGAAATTTAATTTACCGTACAGAAACCCACCGGTTTCTGAAATCATAGCTGGTATAGAAAGCTCTATCCGAAATTTTGATTCTTCCAATAAGGACTATATTAGACACGAATGTAAAATTCAAATAGGGAATAATTTAAACAATAACACAAAACAAGGGAAAACAAAAGATCTKAATATCATTAAGAGTCTCAGAGATAAAAAACTGTTTTTATTTGAAAGCTGACAAAGGTAATAAGAATGTGATACTGGATAAAGAGGGTTACTGACCTTCTCGAAAAAGGTCCATACAACAAACTACTTCAAAACCCATTGCCAAAATTACTTCAATAAACAAAAAATGTTATTGCTAAGCGTCAAAATCTTATTACACCTGCTTTAAAATATAAGCTACATGTTTCCAATCCAACAATACCTAAAATGTATGTCCTACCTAAAATACACAAACCAGGTAAATCGGTGACACCTATTGTTTCATGTATTAACTCACCCACTTTACCTGCTTTTGAAATGGTTGACTAAAGTAAATTACCTTCACCTCAAGTAGATTTCTCGGTAAAAAAATCGCTAGTTTATTAAAAAAAATTAAAAACAAATTAATCTTGAGGAGGGTGAGCTACTCGTTTCTTTAGATATAACATCCTTATTTCCTAGTGTACCCATAGAAGTAACGTTAAAATCTCCGGAGGAGCTATTGACCAGTAATAATATTGAACAAATCAAAATTCAAGAGTACATTAAATTGACATCCTTATGCATGTCCCAGAACTGTTTCCAGATTAACAAAGAGTTTTTTGAACAACACGAAGGGGCTGCCATGGGAAATAGTCTTTCTCCCTTTCTGGCAAATTTATTTATGGGCCGTTTTGAAACCGACCATAAAAACGATGTTTTTGCCGTATTTGACATCAATATATGTAATATTGATAATTTTTTGGAAACTCTAGATTTTCGTTTCACAAACATTAATTTTACAATGGAAAAAGAAGACGTCTTCCTTAAGTATATTAAGAATGTTTCTATTCATAATGGGTACTGCAGCGAAATTAATTAACTTACTTAGGAAAATTCAACATAAGAAACATGTTTTAAACGCCATCACATTGTCTTTTCCACTTACCTTAGAACATAAATTTATTAAAATTCCTTTTGATTTTAGACTTACGAAAAGATTACATAACATTCTAAAACAATTTCATTTAAAACTAATTAAAAGGAAATGAGCTGTCTGCTGTATATAATAAACGACAATGAAAATATGTGTAACAAATAAAAAATAATGCTTCAAACAAAAGGGCTTGACACAAAAGAACGTAATATATTGAAAATGTCAAAAATGTTACTTAAGTAGTTAGAATTAAAGTTTGTTTTTCCATGATAGTAGGGTTTCTAACTAGCTTTCATTGTTCAGCACTTGACTAAAACAGTTTGTTGTTGCTCTTGCAGCTGATTATATAATGTTATTACAAGTACGATTCAATTAATTTTTTCAAACATATTGCAATAATTGTGAATAAACCTAACCCATATTATAATTTGGTAGTTTTAGTAATTTTTAATTTCTAGATGTATTGCAAGTCAAACGAAAGTTGTAGATGTCCATTAGGCTAGACACAAACATAACGCCACAGAATAGGTGGTGATGTTCCGATACGCCGTAGAGAAAAACTTAAAATTAACTTAAAATACTTACTATTTAATGCTTCTTCTTTTCAGGGACCTAACAAAATAATAGCGTCCTGTTCTGGTAAAAGGAACCCGACGTTTTCTTTTGATGACACGTTGAGCATCAATTTTTGGAAGTTTAACATCTGACAAAGCCTCTTGGTCAAGTAGGACATTTTCATGCCTAAACTCAATGCCTGCGCTATCGCTATTGTCATCGATGTTAGAAAGCTCTTCGTGAAACTCATCCTTGGAACGTCCCGCCAAAAGCTCTTCTACTGCAGCGACCTCTTGCTGCAAGAGATTTGAACTATTAGTGGAGTTTGCAGCGTCTGGTTCGTCCGCCTGCTTATTTATGTTTATAGTTTCGGTTCGCGGGGTCTCATCTTCATTGGTTATGTCATACTGATTAACCTGTTCGTTATAATGTACACGTGCTATAAGCTCGTTATCGTCGATTGTATCGCGGTTATCAGCGGACTCTGATAACTGATCGGTCATTTTAACTCTAATTTACTTGCAACTGTATCACTATTCCAACCATTAGGGTATCCACTGTCTCACTATAGCACCGCAAACAATTATTAAGAACACTATAGCTGTAAAGCACTGCAACTAAGTATTTATGTTTTGTTTTAGAACTTTTAATTATGAACAGTATTCGTTAGTGTGCTTAATATTGTTAGTACGACTATCGATTCATTACGGCGATATTAAGACGTCGTCCATAGTAAGTAGGTAAAATAGTTAACTGAATATTGCGGTAGAAGAAACACAGGCTGCGTTGCCAGATATAATTTTCCAACTGCCGCCGATAGATGGAACAGTGATTAAAAAAAACTGCCTTCGGAGTTCGGATTGATAATATAGGTATAACTACAAATAAAGGTATATCAAGTGTCTCCGTAACTTCTAAAGCCGTGTTTGTTATTTTTGTTGACTGTTAGACATAATAGGACGTAAGCGAATCTAGCATTCATTTATTAAGCTTAAAATTATGCAATGTCTGTTTTAAAGGTTTTAAAATTTCTGTCTTTATTGATAAATTATTTTAAGTTGCTCTTTTCGATTTCAAGTTATTAGTTAAAATCACCACTGTACACTAAAATGGTTACGTGATATCCTGTGGTTGGGAAAAAAAGGCGCCGGTTTATACTGCTTGGTACCTATTTAGAATATTCATATCATTCCTATCATACGTTCTGCGATTCCTGTCACTTGCAATATTTCTTAATATGGCTTTATTAAAATTCAATTTTGCTAGGTGCCTGGGTAAGCAGTAAGTACGATTATTGCGCGTTTACAACTAACACAGTATTGTTTGAGTCAATTTTTTTCTTGTAAATGCGTGTTTTTTGATAACAATTGTGGCGTAGGAAAGCGAATAGTAAGTATGATTAGGACTTACGTAATATAAGTTGTAGCAAACAAAGATTGCAGGCCAAGGGGTGCAGTACTTGGCTGGTTTTCTTGACGAAAACTAATAGTTCGAGTGACACACCACGAAAGAGTCGGTGCAACTGGTTGGTCTGCTCGGGAGAGATCAGCAAACGGAAAAAAGGAGCAACAAAAAACTGGATCCAACATCCAACAACGATAATAATTTATTTGTAATGAAGCATGTTAATTTGCACTGCATAATATCTATGTTTTCCTTTTGCCCATGGTTCTTAAGATCCTTTAAGGGGGGGGGKGTAAGGGTTAATTGTACTAATATTTATTTCCACATTCATTGATCGAAAATTGTCACATTGTTATGTCGTCTACTAAGAAGATATKTAGGTATATATTGGAAAGACTATTTATTAGTTATTACAAAAGAGTATATAAATACACCAAACTAAATAAAATAACTATCATAATATAATATACCTATTATTGACATAAGATGCCTTATTAAATAATAAAGTGTATATGAAACTTGTGAATACTACGAGCCCAAACAACTATAGGTTCGGACACTTGATATTTTTCAGATTAAATAATTTTTACGATATGTAAAACATATTTTTCAAATTGATATTAATATCTTCAAATACAACTATATACATGCTTACTCTGCGGAAAATGCATGAGTAGAAAAACATATTATGTTTAAGAAATTAGTGCTTATTCAACACTATAACAAATTCTTTGTCAACTAAATCTTCGGACACTAATGTTATTCATGAGATATTTTAATCAGGGCGGCTATGAAAACAAAACATAATATTGGAAATTAATGCGACACCGCTTCTGTCAGTTTTGCAGTTAATTTTGTTATGTGCATAATAAATAATGGCTCGAGGAAAAGCGTTGAGTATTGAGTTGCGTAATCTTATTGTAAAATTGCGTCTAGATGGTAAGAGTGGGCGAAAAATCGCAAAAGATCTCGATTTACCTGTGTCAAGTGTTGCTGACATTATCAAAAAATATTCATCAAGTGGTTCTGTTGCAATTGGAAAAAGCACTGGACGAAAACGGATAATTAATGACAGAGATGTTCGAGTTTTAATTATCATCGCAAAGGAAAATCGCCGGAGTAGTCTACGAGATTTAAATGCAATATGTTCAGAAAGAATAAAAAAAAGAGCTTCTACAGAGACTACTCGTAAATACCTCAGAAAGCGGGGCTATAAATTTTATAAAGTAAGTTTAAGAGGTAAGTCTCTTGTACTCAAAAAGTAAAATTATATTAATTATTCAACAGGCAAAAGAAAAACCACTGCTGACTATCCGCCAGAAACAAAATCGACTAAAATGGGCAAAACAAAGACAAAATTATGAACAAAGATAATGGAACAGCATCATTTTTAGTGATGAGTCAAAATTTGATGTATGCGTCGGTGATATGCGAAAGAGAGTGATTCGTAACAAATCTGAAACTTACCACAAAGACTGTTTAAAACGGACTGTTAAGTTTCCTGCTAGTGTTATGATCTGGGGATGTATGTCTTCGAAAGGTGTTGGATCTTTGCATTTTATAGATGGTACTGTGAACGCCCAAAAATACATTGATATATTGAGAACCAATTTACTCCCATCAGTAGAAATTTTAGTTGATGATGGCGAATGGACTTTTCAACAGGACGACGCATCTTCGCATACCGCGAAAATTACAAAACAATGGTTTCAAGACAACTCTATTAACGTTCTGGACTGGCCCTCCAGTAGCCCGGATCTTAATCCTATAGAGAATCTTTGGGCTATAATGAAAAGAAAGCTAAGAAGGGATCCCCAAAGAAATATTGAAGGTTTTAAACAAAAAATTTCGGAAATCTGGGAATCTATAACTGCAGAGGACTGTCAAAATCTGTTAAATACAATGTCTGACCGAATAAAGGCAGTAATTAAAGCCAAAGGGGATGTAACTCAATATTAAGGTGGTCTGTCCGAAGATTTAGTTGACAACGAATTTGTTATAGTGTTGAATAAGCACTAATTTCTTAAACATAATATGTTTTTCTACTCATGTGTTTTCCAAAGAGTAAACCTGTATATAGTTGTATTTGAGGATAGTAATATAAATTTGAAAAATATGTTCTACATATCGTAAAAATTACTTACTCTCAAAAATATGAAGTGTCCGAACCTATAGATGTTTGGGCTCGTATAAGAAATATTAAAATGCACATTTCTTATGCTAGGAAGTAGGAAATGTTTTTAAATGATTAACTTACCTTATTTAACACCAATCTACTTATTATTATCATTGTCATTATTATTACTATTATTCTACCCAGTGGCCAGCATATGTTGTTCATTTTAAGAAAAATCGACAAACAATAATGCAACTCCGCTACTGAATTATGTTAAGCGTCACCATGGCAATAAAACATGCGAGGATCTCTACCAATCAGGTTTGTTTTAACCGATGCGTCTTTGGGGGAAATGTTTAGTTAGTTTCAGTAGTAAAAAATAGTTCTTAAGTTAAAATAGAAATAACAATCAAATTTAAATGCTATTTGTAATTGTAAAGAAATATTTTCTAATTAAAATTACTTAATGTCCAGCATTAATGCTTTAATGTAGTTTAACTTGACGATATCAATTTTTTGTCCGCATTCCTTTTGTTGTTACAGATCCATTTGCCACTCTGTATAATATGTATGGGTTAAATGTGCTACATTTTTTTTGAAAGAAGGTATAAATTGAAATAAACATCACTAGTAAAAATTTGACGTTTTATTTTAATTTTTATTGAACTGGAGCTACAAGTTTTAGGTATACATATATTTTCTAAATCTATACCTAATAGCTGATCTTTGGTACAAATAAAAGAGTATTTAGTACAATACTTTGGGAGTGTAAATAAATATGAAAATTACTAATGACAACAGTATCGCTATATAAAGCGTCCAAATACCTTTTGCTACAAACAAATATTCACAACGTGTTTATTGTCTACATTTTAAATGCTTTTATAAATAAAACAGACGCGTTATATACACAATTTGAAGGTATACAAATAAATAATTATTTATATCGATATGTATGCGAATTTTGTGTCTAAACTCTCATTGAAAATGTTACTGTGAAAATACAAGCAAAAACATGTAAAATGTGAAAACAGTTCCTAACATTATTATACCAAGTGTACATTGAAATTGCGCTAGTCCCGTACTCTCTGCTACCTATTGCACGCTCAAGATTTTAACAAGGATGATGAAATACATATTGAACTATTACGCAAATTTATATGGTAGTAACACGCACGTAAATTGTTGAAAGTGTATCCATAAAAAGTGCAAAATAAGTCGAACAAAATGAGAAACATTCAAGAGAACAAAACAAACAAAGTGATCAGTTAAAATTTTGATCGTATTTAGGTACCTACATCCAGCTTTTAATTATGTTCAGTTTTAGCACGTTAGTATATAATATAGAAACAATACCCAGTAATTTTCAGTTGCACATGTATTACATATAACAAAAACTGAACAGACAAAGGAACATCGAGAAAAAATTCTTAAGCACCTATMTCGTGATACACATATAACATTTAACATATTAACAACGTGTACACTAAACATAACATGTATGTGACTAATAGTAAGAATATGTACAGTACACTCATTATCTATGTACACAAACAGGAACATTTTAATGTAATTAACCTTAATAAGCGTGGAACGTTGGTAGGTATAAAATGTCCAAGAAGTTTACCCTTTATCATTCTTGCACATTCTGAAAATTTTTCATTATTCATTTGTATGTATATGTACATACGTACCATTGACAGTTCTAATATATAATATATATAATAAAAACTGTCGGAATGTATATTATTGATTTGTACATGAAAATAAATAAGCCATCAAAAAGAAAAGCGATGAATAATTTTAAAGAATAGGTACGAGCTTCACACGATTGTTGAAATATAATTTTCATTGGAAAATTGGTATATACGGTGATAACATGGTGACCCTAATCAATATGAACAAAAAAGCAAGTTAGGTTGTAAACCTGCACATTTACAAGGAAAGTGAATGAAATAAGAGATACGTTCAGCGAATGCTTGGTTAATAAACCTATTCACTTATATGTCTATAATAATGGTAAAAAGCATGTTTCCTTTAAAATACATTATCTCTGGAATGCATCGATTTTACTACTAAGTTCACAAGACAGGAAAAAAATATTTTCTACAACAATTAGTGAACATGTACCAACGTTACATACTGTGAAATCTTGAGCATTATTATACAGTTTGATTTAAAATAATGGTGTGTTTCTATTGTTAATGAAATTGTGGATTTACTGGATTACTAGCTTGAAGTACCTAAAATAGTATTGTGGATATATACAATACAAACCAACACCTAAAATTTATGAATGTTACCTAACAAGTGGCATCGATGCAGTCCCAAAATAATGCTTTTGCAAACGACCTGTATTCTGAAATATACATATTTAATAAAATATTGCCTTTGAAGATGCACGAATCTGCCACGATATAGTTACACAATGACAAGTTTGCATCTAATGCTGCGTCCGTCCAATGCCCATTCACTATGATTCTTTGAAAAAGCCGCACTTCATGTCTGCAAAGAAGATATAATTATGTGATTGAATTACAATTAACAGTACACATATACAAACAATAAGTTGAAAAATTAACTAAGCTACAGTTTAAGATCTGCTATGATATTGCCTGAGTAAAGGTTTTGTGGAGTATGTGATGCAAGATTTGTACTCACTGACAGAAACACTGATCAGACAGCTATCGATATAAAAATTAGGAAAAGAAAACAATTAATCAAATGGTCTAATATTAACAAAACAAAGAGAAAGTTGATAAAAATGGATTTTTAACACAAGTGCAAAAATGAAATAATACTTTATGCTCTAAGATAATACTGAAACTAAAATGCCAGCTTAAGTTGTGCGCACTGTTTATATATTTTAGAGAAAGGTCTCATGGTTTAAAGGGGTTGAAATGAGCTTTGTCGCGTTTATATTATGTAGACCGTGCGAATATCTAATTTTTTGTTTTCAACTTTTTCCCTCGAACTAAAATAGTTTTGGAGCTACAACTCGTAGAAATAGCTGATAATGAAGACATCTTCTGTATAACATAGCTGTTTTTAATCGCACTTAACCGTTAACTAATGGAAAAGTCACCTTAAATGGACTGCGCCGTCAATGTTATGCTAAGCGATACTGCAATATATTATTCCTTTCTGGACCACCATCAAGTTCAATTATGTTACAATACATGTAAAATGCAGCAGATTGGAGATGGAAATCATCCTAAAATCTAAAACTATTGACTTATTGACTAGGCTGACATGCATCTGTTATTATTTAGCAGAAGGCAAGTTACACCATCTTGTCACATATTTTAGGTCTAAATTATAACCTGAAAAATGGACAAAGTTCAATTTTGTTTCATTTTCAGTATAACATTTAATATTTTCGGGAATCAATTTACAGGGACTTTTCGTTACGATGGTTTTACGACATAGAAATGAAATACCTAAAGTATTTCTGAACGTTTATATTGTGTAGTACACTATTACTACCTTACTGCGACAAAGACGTACCTATATAACTATTAAGGCATGCGTTATCTTACATAGTGGTACTAGGGAATCAAATCAGGTTCTGGGTAGGGCAACACATTTCTCATATCATTATGGTCAAAGTTTTTACGCTTTGTTTGCTTTAATGTGTTTACGCTGAAGCAAATGAATGACTGCTACATAAGTTATACCTAAATGTAATTTTCTTAATCTGAAATTATTATCTAAAAAACTGAAAGGGGATATTTAACCTAGTTCAATTGTTTGCAATACGTTTTGTATTTTGCAAATATAACCTAAACTAAAACGCAGGACGTAATTCTGTTATTTTGTTAGTAAAACAACTTCCATTCTAATTAGTTACTTAATTTAATTTTACTAAACCTAATCGCTGCTGTTTAAATAAAGCTAAATACCCGTGGAGGCGCTGCTTATCGTGTTATCGTATGTTTCATAATTTCTTCAGCTGTACTTACATGATGGCTTTAGGAGATGTGCAAACTTCGTTTAAAAGGAAAGAAAAATATGTCTATAGTAGCTCCAGCAGGTATTTTTTTTGAAGACTTATGTTGTACATTCGTAGGTATATTATGTGTGTTCGCAAATTCATTATAATCGTTCCAAATCCGACTAACTTCAGTTACCAAAAACAAGTGTGGTTCCTTAGGGCCTGTTATTTCGTACTTGTAAATTCTGCTGAATTTGCAGTGCTGATGCATCTGTTTCCTATATTTAGACAACGTGGCTTACTACCGAAAGCAATTGTTATAAAAATATATAGCAGATCTACAAGTGTGTGTCGAAGAATATGTGCTTATTTATGTGGTTAAAAAATAGATAAAAGAAAAGGCAGCATTGCTTATAAATACTAGTATACATAAGCGATTTTTTTGTTATCTTATTTACAGTGAAACACAAAATAATCCTGCGACAGGAGGATCTCTATCATACGAATATTAAATATAAATTGAGCGAACGTGTTGTGGTAGTGCTAATGTCAATT
This sequence comes from Rhyzopertha dominica, assembly GCA_025024175.1. Taxonomy (NCBI): domain Eukaryota; kingdom Metazoa; phylum Arthropoda; class Insecta; order Coleoptera; family Bostrichidae; genus Rhyzopertha; species Rhyzopertha dominica. Next base: position 24,754,574 of record QCXZ01000003.1, read on the forward strand.
ATTAATTAGCGAGGCTACTGTGCCCATTTATGTAATTTTGATGTACACTGTACTTTGAAAGCAGTAAAATGACTGGTTGTTGTGTCCCCCAATTGCAAAAATCGTTCAGAATAAGGTACACAATACTCCGTGACAAAAATAATGTAGAAAAAACCAAGCCATGGACAAAATACGTCAACCGTGGTGAATTACCACTGACGGCAAGCATTTGCGAAGTAAGTACTAGCCAGTACTTACTTTTGTATTTTACTGTTATTAAAATGGCGCCTACTGCGGTACTCTCTTAAGGGTGTAGACTACTTTTTTAGGCAACATTGAAATATACTTGTTTTCAAATATAAGTAGAATCCGGTAATTAAGCATAATAGGAAGAAGTCGAGAAAAATTGTATAAAAAATCTAACTTGCGTAGTAAAGTATGTAGAACGCAATAAAGTCAAAAAAAAGCGATTCTGATTTCAGCAATAACTGGAGAACCGTTCGTCCCACGGTCCCCAAATTTTGAAGGCACATTCTGACACAACTTATCTGCTAAATCCCTAAATCCTTTTTTAACAACATGTTATAATGTTCAAGTAATGTGGTTTTTTATTTTAGTAATATATTCATTGCAGTGTTTCTAGTAGCAAACTGTTTTAGCTTGGATTTTCAATGACGCGATAAAAGATAATGTTGTGTAGGTTTGATAGAAACTTTGAAATTAAAAAAAATCCTAAAACTAATGGAGTTATTGCTGAAATAGTAAAAATTTTCCTTAAAATCTCCGCCCCATAATTGTATACGCCTACTTTCTTTTGTCTGAAGACGTCTGTTTTATTACACTTTCGAGTACTTGTACCTATTGGCCCAGCTTAAGATAATCCTTTTATTGCACCATCTTTAAGATGGGCGCAATGGACACCCACACTTAGCCAGGTCTGCCGAACGCTTATTCGTTTGATTCAGTTCTACGGGTAGAGGAAAGCCCTTTTAGTGTTTTATTTTCTGTGAGCGAAGTGAAGTGATTTACTAAGAAGATGCCAAAATCCAGAGTGTGCCCTTCGAGGAGGAAGAAATTAGGTTATAAGTCTGTTAATTTGAGAAGATTGTGTGCGAGCCGCAGGTAATTTATTTACTTCATCCTGTTATGTGATTTTTAAATGTTTTTCATTTTTCAAGAATTGTCGTGTTTTATAATAATAATAAAACAGTTGTTTTTATCATACCTCCAATTTTTATTTTGGCAAAGCCAAATTGGAAATAGGATAAAAACAAGTGTTTTATTATTATTATTTAATAACTTTTTCAATTTCTAAAATTTCCAAATAATTTAGCTAGCGAAACGTTAGGAAGCAATTCCAATCGACGTCGCCCTTTAGACCCGAATCAGGACCACAGCTCATTACCTGGCCGCGAAAGCCTTAACCAATTTGTCATTTCTATATTTACCTATACCGAGTGAGGAAACAGTATGGAAACCACTAAATTACCCGCTTTAAAAATGGTTCAGGCAAACATTATAGGGCATTAAAATATCTATCTTTTCTGCTTATAAGTTTGACCCTATTTTTTGAATAAAGCTTATCTTGGGAGTTTTCCAAAACACCAAGAAAGTGATATTTTATGAATCTCTTTAAGCTATGATGTTAATATGCAGATAGCATCATAACAAGGTCCATAGCTTAAACAATTTTGAATAATGTTTTGGAAAGCCTTTGAGATAAACTACCAGAATATGTCATGATGTTTTCCACGCGGTACATCTTAGGTAATGCGAATGCCAGTGGCAGCATTAACTTCAAAGGTCTATAACTTATGAAAGTTTGAATAAAAATAAGAGTTCTTTTATTGTTTTAAAAAGCTTTTGAAATAAGTTACAAGAATATATGCTATAAAAATAGGGTTTCCTGTTAAAAAATTCGTTATAACAATGACCTAACTTCAATGGCGCAACTCAGGGTCAAACTTGTAAGTTAAAAAGATAGACCATTTGACACCACAATAACTTTTGGTTGAAATATTTTTTGTAACACATAGTTTCCAAGATATTTAGCGGTTTCCATACTTTTTCATCACCCGGTAAAATATACCGTAAAAATATATTCTAAAAATTAGAATAGTATATTACCTATGCGAAGCCATGCTTAATTTTTAAATATGTTTTATTGAACCATTTCAGTGTAAAGCTGCATTTAAGTATTCGTATCTTCTTTTAATGATAAAAAGACAGTAAACAAGTCTTTATTTCATAGCGTACAATACTTTATATCGAAACAAATATGCGGCAGATTTGTATACTTTTGTTATCTTTCAATCCAAAGATTATCTAATGAAACTGTGAATATCCAGAAATCTCTTTCAGGGATTTGGGAGCTACACTAAGCTATCGAGAAAAAGTTCTCACTGTTAATTAAGTATGTATTTTATTAGCAGTACAGAAATTAATTGGGCGTCAACAGAAATCTATTTTCTGGGAACAAAAAATGTAGAGAATTATGGCAAATAGATTAAGTTCCCATAAGTCCGAGCGCAGATATTCATTTACATATTAGGTTTTGTTTCCGTGCAAGTACACATACATTGCGAACTGGTGAAACTTGTAAAAAAACTCAAGCCTATAGTACTATTGACTAATAATTAACGTTAAAAAATTATGTACATGCTTATTGGTTAGTATCTCACGAATGTTCATTACATTTGCCAAGTTAGCCCGTATGCCGAAGCCCTGCTGAACGCTTAGCTCTAGAAAATATATTTCTAGGCGAGAACGTAAGGATACACCCGCAGATGTTCTCCTAGAGCAATAAAGCAATAAATTATCTTTGGGGCGGTTGCTAATCATCATAAACGGACAATTGATTAGAAATATACCCGAGCGCCATCTAACGGAATTCTGCTTCGTAACATTTGTAGTCTACCCCGTTAATACAGGGACACTATAACCATCTGTCATGGGGCGTCACCTGTCAGCAATCCGTAAGAACTGGAATTCGCTCGCAGAAATAAGGATGCTACCGACCGGTCGTTCGGTATCCTAAATGGAGTTATCCGTACTCAGTGTTGTTAAGTAATTAATTTTATCATCAAGTATCATTGTAATTGAAGCAGTAATTAATCATTTGCTCTACAATTGTAATTGATTTTGTTACAATTACAATTACATTTTCACAATTATATATTCGACAGAACTATTTTTAGTAGTAGGCAGGTATATATTGAAAAGACCGTTTTCCACAAGCAAAACTATTTTAGATAAAATTAATTACAGTGCTTTAGCAAAAATTAATTTATTTGGATCAATGCCAGTAGATCGACTAAATTTTCCTATGAAGTAGAACGTGTTTGCGTTAAGAAATTGAATGTACCGTACCCTACAAGATAGAATTCACATTTTGACTATTTCAACTATCCTCACTTAAAAAAAAATCCCTTGGATTCAATCTGCGGTGCAATCAAAGCAACTAAACTTAAATCGGCTAAATTACATTTTTTGCAAGAATATTTTATATTTATCAAACTGTAGGCTACTGTTATTGATACTCTTCAGGAAAAGGTCAGTTATATCTGGGATACGCCTTACCAACTATTTTTAACTAATCCAAGGTAGTGAAAAAATGAAAATTAAGAAATTTTTTTATAACCTCGATTATAACAAATATTAAAAATGTTAGTTAGTTACTAGTTTGAGTTATATGTTTGCATATAAAAATAATTTATATAGTCCTGACTTGATTAGATGTAAGTTTTGTTTTATGTAATAAAAATTATGTTTTATTGTCAAAACAACCAGGTATAAGTGTTTTAAAAACCTTTTTACAACTTTCTACTTGATTTTATGCAAAGAGTGATTATTTGAAATTACATTGAAGCATGTAATTGTAATTGTAATTAATTACTTATTGTGAAGTAATTTTAACATCACTGTCAGTACTGGTAGGCTTTCTTGTGAGACTTTGTAGAACCCTTTACATATATGGAACGCCGTTTTATTATTTATTAGAAGAAAAAATAATGTTTCTGAAAAATAAATAAAATAGTTGATTGCTGATTACAAATACTGTATATTAAAAATTCTTCGAATTAAAAATGTGATTTTAGTTTTGCCTTTTACTTTAAATCGTTGTTTAAATGATAAATTTGATTAAGACATACACTTGAAAATATACTACCTATTGTTTTTATTTTTGTCATCTACTAGAGAACCTATATGCAAAATTTTAATTTAATTTTCACGATTGTAGAATTTTTCTGTTAGTGTTACTATTATTTTTGAAGATATATTACCTAACAATTTAAACCATTGTTGAATTTTTTCTATAGTTTACCTCTTATATTCCTATTAAATTTTTTCGGTAGTTGAATTTTTATATCTAGATACTTTATTACTTCAGTGTTAGATTGACATGTTGTTGCGTTTAAGTATTTGCTTTATTTAATACAAGCAATTATTTCTGTTTTCTCTGTTATGTACCTTTATTTTCAAACAATCGTACATTTTGTGGCTCCACATAATTGAAATTAAGCTTGCAGTTACTTCACACACTACTGCTTTTTGTAATGTGTGTGATAGGCTCTTAGACAAGGTTGGGCTGTGATGGCGCGAAAATGTGCGTGGTTTTGGTCAGGGTCGCCTCAAAGGTCAAAGAAATAAGAACACCAAAGAAATAAAATATTAGTAATAAAGATAAGATAATAGAAATGTATTCCAGATTTCCAGAACACCGAAGACTTCACAACTCACTGTCAGTAAACCTACGTTAATAGCACTAGCTATCCTGACCATAAACCACGCACATTTTTGCGCTATCCCAGCCCAACACACGATTCAAAAAGCAGTAGGTGGTAGCTGAAATATCCGCAAGCGTATTTTCCATTTTTCCATTATGTGGCGGCACAATTTGTACAAATGTAAAAAAAATCAATGTAGCAGTGAAACTGAGTATCATAGAAATAGCTTGTAGGTATTAAATAAAAAGTAAATACCTTACCTCAATGATATGTGATTCTACAAAACGTGGAAACTATCTACTAAATTCAACAATCTAAAAAATTCTACGACGTTTAAATGAAGTAACAAGTTTATTTTAAAGCAAAATATGCCTGAAACTAAACAATATTTTAAATTCAACAATCGCTTAAATTATATATATTTCGGTAGGAGACATATGTTAACAATCAAAAATATAACTCTCACAAAAATTCAACAAACCTAAAAACGCTGCGAATTAAATGGGCACTTGTTTAATTTAAAGGTTATTTTAAACCTATGATATTCTTTATGTAATTTGTGTTACTATAACTAAATGTTATGAATACGGAAAGTATCTAAAACATACTGCTAGATTTTTACAATAACAATTTTAATTCGAATATTTCTTTAAAATATGTATTTATATTCCGCATTTAACAAGATACTTTATACTTTCCTTGATTACATATTAGACAGGCGTTTTCTGTTCAACATATTTAAGTATAATTTAAAAGGCGTCKCTAACACAAACAACAACTTTATTTCAAGGAATTATTTTAAATATTACATCAAATTCTGCTTTTAAATGGTTTTTAATTCCTGGGATACATTATTATTTTAATCAACAATGTTTGACGTAAAATTTTCGGTGTCGTTTACGTTTCGCTCTACGTAGGAAAGTGAATACCTAATGCCCGGTATCTTTCAAAAAAAAAAGTTAAGTTCTGACCCCTTCCTCTTCCAGCAGCCCACACTCGATGATAGGTGTTCTGTTACTTCCTAGGGCGGAGCTCGGAAGACGCCATGACATAATTTTTTTGCCTGGTTCTATTAGAGAACTTATTAGACGCAGAATGACTTCGAGGTATGTAGTTGAAAATGGCGTTTAAGACTGACAAAGAAACACTAATAAAATGCAGATTAGTAACTTATTAATTATACCTATTTTGTTTTCAAACCGATTTTAAAGGTTCGTTGATGAGAACCCTAACCGTATAAAAGAACTGATGCCCTTATTGCCATCTAACCCTAAGTTCTTCTATTCCTATTCTAATTGTATTAAACTGAAGCAGGTGGCAGCTGAAAGTCATATGTAATACCATCATACGTATTTTTTAGACAAACAACCCCTTGGGCGACAGCATAAAAAATGGTAAAATCGTTAAAGTTATAAAATATAAAAATTTCAAGTGTCAAATGGTTGGAACAGGTCAAACAAACTATAATATTTAATAGTTATGCATTTTCTTGCATCTAATCGATATCCTAATTACCAATTACTGTAGAAAAAATCGACTTTTAAAGAAAAAAATCAGCATCGTTATCCGTTTGGGATATAAATCCTTGTTTAGGCAAATACGTGCTTGACAGAGTGAAACAGAATAGAGTACACTCGTATTTTGTGCGTTGATACTAGAGTTAAATGACATTTTTAGATGCGTTCGACTTCCTGCACCTCAGCATAGTTTTGTTTTTGCAAATAAGAATCTAATGTGCTGATGAAGTCTGCGCAAACATCATCTATGTTACTTGACTTTGATTGTTTATTTCTATAAATTATTAGTCTGCATTCACTGTACGACAGCCACCAAGTCTGGAAGTAAACTTGATATTGTTTTATTTCATCATTCGTTCTTATGCGCTTACCAGCGAATTTCTTCAAAACCAAATTATAGTAACAGCACTTTTTAACATAGTGATTCCAGATGACTCTCCCATAAATAAATTGAAAGAATTTCTGTCTGCACTTAAATTAGTGTCTTTATGAAATGAAAATGAAAAAGCCAGTAACAGTAAACCCATTAACTTCGATTTTATATATTATATAAAAAAGCCAATCCTTGCAGACTGGTATTTTATAAAAATCAACAATCCAAATGAAGTGAGGTGTGTTTTTGAAAGATTGTTGGTGGTATTGTGAAGATTAACAAAAAATCAAGCAAATGAGAAATACGATTCAAGAAGGTTCTGTTAACGCACATAAATTATATTTGTTCTAGTATACTTAGTTGTACTAGTATGAATATTAAATACTTGAATGTGACACAGTTATTTAGACTATACTATATATTGCACCGGATAACAACAAACGGTGCCTATTATAAAATTATCTTTAGTTGTTTGAATGAGATCAGTTTACTATTCTACATTCCCCATAATATGTTGTAATTATTATGCGCCCAGTAATGGTATTTCAACAACGTACACTGGAAATTCTTCATTGCTAATGCTAACTACCCACTAACATAAGTAACTGCTATTACTGTTATTAGTAGAACAAATATTTTGGGATGATTTTAAGTGCATGCGTAACAATTATCAATGGAATCAAGAAAAAGGTTGTACATCTGTAAACTAAAATGTACGTAGCAAACTACCGATGATGTAAAAATGCCCATGATTACATTACTGAATGCAATACGTTTTGTCTTCTTACAATAATATTTTCAAGGTATAAATATTTTCAAGGTATATGGCATTGAATGGATGAAATAAGAGTCTTTTTTAATATACTTTAATTATTAAGAGACGAAAGGTTATGGCTAACTGTTTGACAAAACGAAATTGCGCAAAACATCCACATAATGGCTAAGCAAACACGTCAACGATTCTCAAAAAACATATACACCATGATTATAAAATTCAGCTCCACCAACGCGTTAAATTTGTATACGAATGTTAGATAAAGTGGTAAATAATGAAAATTTTGTAAATATTTTTCTGCTAAATGACGAACGTGGTCAATGAATGTGTGCATGGGGATGGTATAATTAATTGATATTTATGGTTCTTATTTTATGAAGAGCAAATGGAACATTGTTTTTAGATTCCTAAATTTATTACAAGACAATCCTTTAGAAATTATAACAACGATGTGCTTGAAACGTTAATTTCAAAAATATGTTGTTTGCTATAGGTAATTCTAATTGTCAAAGTAACTCGATGAATACTAAATAATTAATTAATTAAAGGGTGCCTATTCCGTGAAAACGTGAACCGTGAGCTGTATAAAAAAATACAGAAAAAAATTCATGTATAATTAAATTTTACATCTGCTATATTTATAAAATGGGATAAGTTAAGCAAACCTTAATGATCAAAGAAACTTAATGTCAAATAAAATACAAGATGTTCATTTAAAAATACATCTGGGATATATCTATCGTGTTTTGGGCCTACATATTACAAAAATTTTAAAAATTTCTGCCAATTGGACCTTATCCACTTCAAATATAAAATAAAAATCCATCAGTTTAACAATAATCTTTCGTGACATATAACGTGAATAAGCCTGTGTGTATGAAAGTAGCTGGCAAAGGAATAAACTTAGATAATACCACTATGAATTCTAATGGTAATTTACTTTTACATATGTGTCGAAATGTGCGATTTGTGTGCATGTAATGATTAATAAATAAAATTAACGTATTAATTTGTCTTACCTACAGGAAAATTGGAGTAACCAGTCTGATGTGAAGAGGACGACCTCCAACTGCTTGGAGGTATACATCGATGCTATTCACCATTTGCCGCTACCGCCGCCCAATTCCAAGCATTTGCGTATCCTTTTTGGCTGTAAAAGCATATCGATGAATATCTAGAAATGAACAGTTGCAGAAAAAAACTTACTTTCCAAACAGAGGGTGCCATAAATGCTTTTGAGATTCTTGCATATCCTCAATGCTAGCTGTTGTACTTCCTACTTCCGCAGCGTCATCACATTTAGAAAGCCTGGGTGCATTCAATTGATCGACGAGATGCTGCCTAGCCTTGAGCGTGCTTTTAGAATTTGTAGAGCCTGATAAATCGATTGGCTGCTGTTTACCTATGTCGCCGTCTGTTTTTCTAGAGATCTCTTTTAATAGTGCATTTTGATGATAATCGATGCCAGCTAATGCTTTATAATCTGAAGATTTTTGTTTACCGGTGTTGGACGAATTTTGAACGCTCGCTGAATATACATCTGTTTTTTGATGATACCTAGACTGATTTTGATGCATTTTGAGTAATTGTTGAGTTTGATCATATTTTGAGTGTTGTGCCTTTGAGTTCATAGATGAATGCGAACCTCTTCTCTGAGTAGAAAATTTGTTTGCCAGTGCTGGTGGGTTGTAATGAGGAATCTGTATGTTTTGCGAAACGTTGGTGTGTGGATAGAGGCCGCGCATATCTGTATAAGAAGGTTGTGGATGTTGATTCGATGACGTTCTAGGAAACGGAAACTGCATCTGCATTGGATTTCCTTTAGCGAACAGCGCGTTCATTTTGTTGTTTAACCCTGGTTTTCTTGAAGATCCAGTCAAATTTAATTTCTCGGGATAATCCTTACATTCACCTCTGGTGTTAAACATATCAAAATTGGTCCTCGTTCTTAATGCGTTTGCTTGTAGCATGGCTTCTTGCCACATTGAGTATTCAAAAGCTGCGTAACTGGGTGGTTGCTGAAGTGGAAATCCTAGAGGTAAACCCATTCGACCGGGATTAAATAAAGGCGTCATATCTGACATTTGTCCTGGATAAACTGGCAAAATATTTCCGATCATCTTAAGGAAATCTGAATTAGGACCAATTCCGCTACTGTTTTCTATATGATTTAGATAAGGCAACCACATCATTTGGTTAAATGCAGCATTCGTGGCAGCATCAATATCGTTAGCCAGCTCGGTAATTGTAGATCTGGGTGGATTATCCTTTCTCTGAGATGTTGAAGCTAATCGATCGTTGGCAGCGGGAGATTTGAAACTGCAGTTATCCCGTCCTCTGGAGTTAGGTGCAGGTTTATTTGTCTCTTCGGATGTAACATTGTTTGCATCTAATGTTTTTAAAGGCAATGGTTGTGATTGCTTTTGAATTATAATTTCTAACTGAGATAAAGTTATGACCAAAATATCCGGATCCTGTAAGATATGAGGAAATGCTAAGGCTTCGGGTAATCTTAACTCCGGATGTTCTTTTAATAAACAAGGAATTTCTTTGGCCGGCGAAGAAAGTAACTGACTTAATCTCTCTTTCGGTACCAGCATAGGATCTGGAACATTCAAACTACGATCTGCCAGTACCTGCCTTAGCTGTGTTACAGGATCTACTTCAGTGTCGCAAGCTAACAATTGCAACAATTTCTGTGTTTCAGTAGATGTCTCACTTTGTTCTTCTTTATTAACGATCCCTGTTAGATGTGGATCTAGTAACGTTTTTAGTGTAATGTCTTCTCCTTTAAATTTTTTAACTGGGGGTTCCAAATTAGTTTCTTGCTTGTTGGATTTGGCTTCTTCAGAGCAACTAACAGTTGGACTAGCTGATTTTCGACATTTATCCAATTCCATAGCTTCGAAAGTAGTATTATCAGAATCGGATTGATTTTTCTGAACAGGAGATCCTAAAAGCGATTCTAAACACGGAGGTTTTTTATTATTTGCTTGTTGTAATACATCTGGGGAGGGAGGTACTGCTGGAATACCGCTAGGCTGGGGTGACTGAACAGTTTCTGAACCTTGAGATGGCGATCTGGGTGTCAGAGGCCTGAAAGGAGAAAACGTCTTGCGTTTGGGAATGCTAAGGTCGGTGGGGCCAGAGTCATCACAACCAGTGGGTTGGGCTTCTTTTTCTTTAGTTACGGACAGGTCCGTAGGACTTTCGTCAATGACATCTGAAGCTGTTGAAGATTCGACAATGGCTTCTGTCGTCTCATTTTCATAATGGGGTTCGGTTGCTTCCGCTTCACATTTAGAATCTTCTTGATAAACATTTTGATCAATTTCTTGGCATACATGTGGTTCCTCACTAGATTCGTGACCTGCTACATCTTCATCTGCATAATCGTTAAGATCATTTGGTTCAGGGCTCCTTAAGGACTGTTCTAAGCGGCTTAGGATGTCGTCCATCGATAAATTGTTCTCTTCCTCTTCCGTGTAATCGCAATCCTCTATTTTTTGGGCGCTAGCGAGTTCTGTTTGAGATATTTGGCTATTTTGTCCATCTTCATTGGAACATGAATCTAAAAATTGGTTCAGATGAACCATGTCATCGATGTATTCCTTTGTATCATCTGCTATCTCACTAAGTGACTTTATGGTGCAATTAGATACTCGATCTTCTGCATCTACTAAATTTGTAGGCTTGCTCCATTCGCCACTTTGTAGTTGCTGATTAAATTCTAACTCCGCCACCGCCAATAAATTGTCAAGCGGGGTGACGTCACTGTGTTTACCAGCACTGCAATCTGCTGTCTGACTTTGCGCACTGCAATCCACTTCACTGTTTACACTAGAGATGTCCATTTTTAGCGTCTGTTCGTTGGACAGACACTTGTCGGTCGAAATATGAATGGTGTGGGACGGCAAATGTGATTCGATATTTACAGGGGCTGCCCAACTGGGGGAGTTCTGAAGATCGCAAGTGACGCCAGTCTCTTGCATATTATCATCGCCTACTTGAACAGCTGCACATTTTCGCTTCACCTTATTACTTCTTTTCGATTTATGATGAAGCCGGTGATGAGAACTACGGTCATCAGCCGCCTCCTTTAAATTTGACACTAACGTCTCGGTTCTCGGGATAGCGCGCCAACCTTGCGCTGTTTTTGTTAGCAAGATACGGTTCCTTTTGTCGTAATCCTCGCATTTCACGTCCACGATGAAGGTGTCTTCKTGGCGAACCCAMACAAAAATTGGATTCACKCGCGGATTTGATTTCTTTCCTGGGGACCTTTCCCGGGAACAGTATTTATGTTTGGTACCGGATATCTTCTTGCACTTTCTGCGTTCGCGTCGTCGTTCTGATTTACGATGACGTTCAGATCTTGTTTTCCGGGGCGACGTTTGTGGGGCGGCGCTCAGACCACGTGACTGTGTAGTATCGATTAGGTCGATGGCAGGTTGATTCCCTGTCCGCCGCGAGCGCTGCTCGCCCATAACCTCCTTGCAACAGGAATAATGGGAACAATGACGGATTTCGCTCTTGCACAGAGATCCCTTCTTTAGGCCGGCAATGGGAATTAGCTCTGGGACTGGGGGCAATACCCCTTTGTTCATTGCACTCACCCGCGGTCACGTAAAGCCGCGCGCGACAACGCACGGCTCCGTCGCACCGTACACGGTAGCACTTCGGATACCACATAACACATTACTAGCCAAGCCTATTATTTCAATTAAATAACTATTTACCCAGAGTACCGAACGATTAAACACCTAGTGTTTACACAAGAACATACGAACTTGACGGTACACCCAGTGAAGTAGAAACACAGACGTTCCTGCTACACAGCCAGTAAGCAGCAGGATTTCAGCGATAGCTACCGAGCAAGTAACGAGAGGACTCGAAATGTGCGCGTGACGTCAGCAGGACTTGTACTACTTTTCACAATTCACACATCACACACCCAAAATTCGAGATCTGTTTTAGAAGAAGGCGGCTCTTATGCTGCCGGTCCCGCCTTCTCCGCGCCCACTAAATGGAATAAATAGGTATTCTTGCTCAGTTACGAACTAGGTACTAGACAGCTAAAATCTGCCAAGGTGCGAAGTCAGTAGAAAGCAGCCAAGTTTTATTTCTAGACAAAAGTGTCTGTAATAACCGGCATCGCGAATAATTTCTCTTATATTAATTGCTAATATCGTACCACCAACAAGTAAAAGTAACAAAGCCTCTCTGCATCCTTACAAGTCATTAAACGCCTTCCAAACCAAACTTACTGTGGGCCTGAGCGATTCCAGCTAAACTGAATTAAATGGCACGTAGAAGTAAAGCTAATTTCCGCATTAAGTATGTAAAACAAAATGTCTCAAAATTTGTGGCATTTCTAATTCTAATAATTTACTTTGCGGTATTAGGCATTACTCTGTGTCTCTCACAAAAGTCTACATATCGCACATCCAGAAAAACAACGACGCAATTGCAAAAAAGTCAGTTTCTCAGAAGAGGCGATTGAACTATTTTATCTCTTATCATTGGTTAAGTAAGCAATATTAATCATGCAACTAATGGAGAAAGCTATAACGCACAGAAAATTTATTTTAGTTTTTAGATATTATGACATTCAGTTTTAAGAATTTTCTAAAAAATAATCATTTACAGCTTATGGCAGCCAATGATATTCCATTTGCGTCACTGTTCTTCTCTGATACCATTTTATATTTGATGACATAATATAATGTCAAAAATAATTTATTAAAACTGATATGTGCCTCGCCAAGACAGTCTGCCGAAAAAATAAGTAAGTATTTGGAAAAATAAATGCAATGAAATCTTTATTAGTAATAATAATTGCAATCTTTGAAGCTTGGATAATGCTACTGAAAAACAGATTAATGAAATTTTGGAATGATAGTACTCTCTGGATCAAATTTAGTATATCACCTGTTCATACTACAATTAGGTCGATGCACCATGTGTAGAATGATTGTTTCTGACCAGTTTGACATAACTAAAAATTTCAAAATTTGCACTTGCCTCGTTCTTCTGGAGGTGCGATATAATATACCTATGTATACTCATAATACAATAATTAATAGTCCTGTGAGAACTCGCACATTTCAACTAAATTAGAAAAAAAAACAGATCTAGGTAATTCTAATCAACTCATTTTACGATCAACGTTTAACCGAAAATAATAAATTAAAGCTCCAGAAGATTAAAAGCTGATGTAGTCTAAGATTTGTGATTAATATATCTCATTTTAGATTGCTGAAGTTAAGTGAGCAATGCTTTGAACATTATTTAGGTTTTTCCTTAAGGCTTCTTAAATTAAAGGTTTCTAATTATTTGTTTGTTAAATTAATCGAACKTTATGAAACATCCTAKAGATTTACGGTTGGCAGATAGTATTTCCATAKCTCACAAGACTGCTTCTTTTCAAACTTAATTTTTATATACCACCATATGTTTTMGGTAACCGCTTTAACCTGTCTACTTTCTAGAATTGTTAACGAAAAAATGTAAAAATTTAACGTTGCCACACAAACTTTGAGGAATTGACCTTAATAAACTTTAATTGCCTGACCTACTTTGTTTCGTAAATTGTAATGTATTTTTTGCCTTTTGTTATACATTTTTCAGGTTAAAATCTGTCGTTGAACCTTTTGCACAATGTATATATGCAATAAACAATATTATTATTATAGTTAAATAAAAAACAAAAAAATGACACATCGGAATTAATTTAATTAACAACTTCTTTCCTGCTACTAAAATATTTTTTCTTAAATAACATAACAAGTTACTTTTTTTAGTAATTTTGTTGTTAATGATTTTCAAGATTGAATTATTATCTATGAATACCAGGGGAAATTTATTTTAAATAGCCCATTGTATGTAAATTTGAAACATAATGTAAATATTTAGTAGATTTAACGGACTTATTAGATTATAATGTAATGTTCTAACGCGGATACTCGACTTTTTCTTTGTTTACAGAATACCCTATATTCCTAACCATGATTGCGGTGGATTTATTCTCACACCTTCCTCAGGGTTGATTATGCGAGATTTCATAAGCTTCAACTTCAAAGTGATATGATTTATTAAATTAATTTTTTTAATCACTCATGACTCATGTCAGTTTGAAGTTAAAGCTATTAAATCTCGCATAATTCAACCCTGAGGAAGGTGTGAGAATAAATCCACCGAAAGCTCGGTTAGGAATATAAAGAGTAAGTATTATTTAAGCAAAGAAAAGGTTAATATACAGTGTGATCCATAATGAATGGGAAAGTGTGAACAGAGAACAGACTAGCTGCATAAAAATAAGCCGATAATAAGTTATCTTAGTATACCAAAGTCGATATTAATGAAAATTCACAGTGTCAATTATAATCGTGTACATCGTGATCTAATAAAACGCATACGTATGTACATACAGGATGGTTCAGTTATCGTGCTCACCCAAATGACGACTTGATTTAAAACCTTGGAGAAAGATGATGTGTTATAGCACCCTAGGAGTATAGGTACTGCATAAAGCGATACATCATATTTTAAGAGGGTGTTCGGCTTTCGAGTATATCTACATAACAAAAGCTGATTTGCGAGAATTACAGTGTGTGAAGTCACTAGATAGATAAAGTACCGCAATTCATTGTCCTTATTTAAACCATAGAAACCAAATAGTTTTGACCCCGTCTTCTACATAAATATTTAAATTTACCGCTGCTATTTTGCACTAAAATGGCGAACAATTGCGGTACTTTATCTATCTAGTGACTTTAACAGTGTGGATCACACCGTGTCATCTAGTGGCAATATGGCATCATCCACTCGTCTCTGTGGAGAACTAATCTAAAAAAATCAAAAAAACTAAAATGTAATTCTCGCATATACATCGCCTACCTTGGCGTATATAAGAGAATACAGATCTATGTCGTGCTGTCAGATGCGTTGGAACTATAGCTGTGCTGAGGAGGCTTTATAAGCCGAAACAGCTGTCCATAGATTGTTTTGACGCAGGCGACATGGCATAGACGTAATTATTATTAAAAGCTGATTTGTTTTTAATAGGACTACCACCTTTGTATGTTGAATGCTGAGTATACAATAAATTCTAGGCAAAAAATTATGAAGGTTTAGGTATATGGTCTACAAATAAAGATTTCGGAGATAGGCACAAGTGGTTAAGTTATCGAGCTCATCCAATAGACGACTTTACTTGAGATCTTGGAGAAAAATGTTCGGAAAAAGGTGCACCTCAGGGGGTTCTCGACATATGGTGATACAACATATTTATACGGGGTGTTTAGTTTCTAAGTACCGTACAAAACTTGCAATTATTTAAATGGAATCTCGAATCATTAATTTCGTATGGATTGGTTATTCATTAAAAAAAAACTGTTAGTATAGAACATAAAAGTTTTACAAGATGCAAGGAACGCTGGACTTCTTGTAATAAGTGTGAAATATGTAATAATCTAATAATAGTCTATAAAGCCGACCCAAATGAATATACATACGTTTATTAAGAAGTTGGTGGTTCTATTTAAAGAAATGCAAGTTTGGTCTGGTACTTACTAGAAAACTGAACACCCCGTATAAATATATTATATTACTTTATCGAATATCCGCTCCTTAGGTGCTATAACTTTTATTCAAAACATTTTTGCGTGTCATCGCAACCGAACACAGAAATGCGAGTTCGAACATAAAATTCCGAGTTAATAATAAATTAAAATAATAAAAAATTGACGTGGCTATTCTACGGTTTTGTATACTATCATTGTCTAAGCACAATATTATCCGCTAGTACCTTTTTATATAAAAAAACTATATGAACTTATCCCTTATTGATATCGCCATACAGGACTGATGGATTAAGAGAAATAATAAGGAATCAGGATACTTGGAGTTTAGTTTCAAAATTTTCATCAGTGAATTGTACCAATCCCAACATTTATTTATTAATATCAGCGGGCGCGGATTGGTTGATGGTTTGAGTTACTGTTTTTTTTCGACTATTTAAAAGCTATACCATTGCAACAGTTAATACAGAAAAAATAACAAAATAATAAACAAACATTTAAAAGTAAAATTACATAATATACGTATAAGTAGGGAGACCAGACCAACATAAGCGCGCGCCGGAAGGCGGGGGGGGGGGCTTAGTGAGAGGAAGCAAAAATCTGCTAAAGAATATATGCACTAGTATGACATCCATCACAAAATTTATATTAGTTTCTACTTTATCCCGTAGGAACTAAATGCTTTGGGTAACGTTTTTCCATTTGTTCAGATTTCAACTGCATCCACTCAAAAGATTCCTCAAAATTTTGCATCCACTTGTTTAAGTAATCCAAACATCTTGAATAAACTACAAAAGATTCTTCTTTAAACTGATTACTTTTCTCGAATTTTCCAGTATTCTGTAATTTTGAAAGAAGTTCTCTCACTAAAGTGTCCGTTATTTCCAAGAATTGTCTTGTCTTTCAAGTTAAAGTATGTTAATTGGGAAAATACTCATTAAAGGGTGCACAAAAAAGAAATATATTACACTGTCATCTTCAAAAAAATTCAAAATTATTTTTGGGGCTGCTCTTGGGAAAGAATAAAATAGGCTCTCTGTATCTCAGTGCTATACTGCAACTGTAAAATACTGTTAATAGCCAGGAAAGAGACAGCCATTTTGTTTTGTGATGCAAGTCTATATAAATGACATCTATAAAGACACAAAAGTCCTTTAGCGTTTCCGTTCTTACCGTATATATGGAAAAAATAAAAAAAGTTTTAGAACTAAAGGCTCTATACATCAAATTTCAAGCCGTCTGCACCATGTTGAATACAGTTATTTATAGAATACCTGCAATATTACAACCTAACGATTGGTTTAAATTTGAAAATATGTTTTTCCTTTTTTGCATCCTATTCCTCCAAAATTTGTATTTGCGTTGTACTAAGAAAATACTATTAATTTCGAGGAGAATCTATAGGTATCGAAAGTACTTTTACCCACGACCGCTACTGTAAATATTTAAAAACAGACGGTCTGTGATCAATGTAAGATACCTATTACAGTTGTCTGAATAATATTATTCAGACAACGCTATTACGTACGGTAAAAAAAATCGCACAGCTTGGTTAAAAAATCCTAGCAACGTCGACCAAGCCGTGCGATTTTTTTACCGTACGGGTATCTTACATTGATTGCAGACGGTGTGCTTTTAAGTATTTACAGCAGTGGTCATAGTCGTAGGTAAAGTATAGTACGTAATACGGTTGTAATGTAATTACGTACTCATAGAAGCTTTTTACAACACTTATTACGTAATATACGATTAAAGTAGTTTCTAATGTTTCGTTGTGAGAGTTTTTGAACTCTAAAAATGTAACCTGTATGGGCCTGTTCCACATTCCGGGAATTAATGAAATCTTTATGGAGAGCTAATCTGCAGTGGTTAAAAATGTGTGCATTGTGCCAAATTGCGGCAATAATAACGTAAACTGCCCTGATATCAGATTCCCGAAGGATTTACAATCGCGTCAGGTCAGGATGGTGGTTAGCTACTAAAGTTACCAAATCAAACAATGCGCGACAGCGTTGCAAATGGGCCTGTTTCATATATTATAACGTATTATGCCGTACGTGTTTGCCGCGAAATCTGGAGAACTGACAGTGTTGATTTTGGAATTTCACGCAGGTGCCGTTAGGTTTTGCACGAAATGACGTAATATTTTCCCGCCTTAAAAAATATAATATTGTTTTTTCTGTACCTATAAACTGACTTATTCTAAAAATAAAAATAGTCATTTTTGGTACAGTGGAACACATAACTTAATTTTTAAAAAACACGAAACAGGCCCATACCTTGTATCTTCCAATCGTGATACTGTATAACGAAAGAGAATAGTTTTATAGGTCCGTGGTTGCTATACCATCAGGGGCAATTCCCAAAATGAAGTAAGAACGCATACTGAGGATGGCCGATGATTAATTTTTATATGGGCTTATTATGATATTTATGTTATTTTACTTATTAATGTTTAATATCATCAAAATTCCGGACATTTTACATATTGTTACATTTGCGCCCGGACTCCGGATTTATTTACGAATTTCCGCACGTCTGGTCACCCTACATATAAGTAGCTGCGTTTACATATTCTGTCACCAATAAAATCACAAAATTTGTACTCTTGTTGCTTTTAGCGCTACGGAATTCTTTATTAATTCGTTCAAGTCTAAGCTATCTCTAAAGTGATTCTCTTACAGATATTATGGATAACGCTCTCGGCTTATAGATGATTAATGACAAAAACTTTATTTACGGATACCCAACACTATAAAGTCTAAGATTAGAATGAGCCTTCTTTGGTTCCCAAGTCTGGATTTCATAGTAACATTACATTTTAGAACGCACTTAAATCTTTTGGGACAGGCAGGTGTGGTAACTATTAGGGCTGGGCAAAGTATCGATACTTCTGGCGGTATCAAGTATCGATGCCATCTTGTCGTGGTATTCAAGTATCAAAGTACTTATTTAAAAGCAACGAAGTATCGAAAGTATTCAAAAATATTGAAAGTGTTTAAAAGTATCGAAAGTATTCAAAATTATCTGAAGTACCGAAAGTATCAAATGTATTGTAAATATCGAAGCATTGATATGGGCTAGGCAGAGTATCGTTCACAGAAATCATATAACTATTTACAATAAATAAGATTTCTGTGGTATCGCTATTTACTCAAAGTATGGTTATATGGTACTAAAAATTGATTTTTGCTTCATGGGCGTCATAGAATGAGATTTTTGATACTCAGTATGCTGGTACACGTCAAATATGGATCAAGACTATGAGGGATATGCACTACGCTACCTAAAGGTGCAAAAAATCGATTGTGCTTCATAGGTGTCGTTGAACGCTATTATTGAAGCTGAGTATGATGGTACATGTCAAATTTGGACTGATAAAGAACATGCACCAAGGTAAGTAAATGTGAAAAAAAATATTTCGCTTCAGGGGTGTCATTGAAGGTGTCTCTTGATTCTGAGTCGATAATACGTGTCAAATTTGGCTTAAAACTATGACGGGCATAATTTGTGGTACCTAAAGCTGCAAAAAATCGATTTTGTTTCATGGGTGTCGCGCAGTAGATCCACAAAACCTGCCACCTACTTGGCACATATATTTATTCCCGCCAAGGTAGGTACATGTCAAATTTGGATTAAGACTATGAGGGATATGCACTACGTTACCTAAAGGTGCAAAAAATCGATTGAGCTTCATAATAGGTGTCGTTGAACGTGATTTTTGATGCTCAGTAATGACGGTGTGTGTAAAATTTAGACTACGGCTATGACGGACATGCAATATGGTATCTAAAGTTAAAAAAATCGATTTAGCTTCAGGGGTGTCGTAGAACGTAACTTTTGATGCTGGGTATGATGGTGCATGTTAAATTTAGATTAAGGTTATGAAGACGGGCGGGTTGTGGTGGTAACACCCTTGTATATAGGTTTTAACTACTTTTCTATTAAGGTAACAGGTGTACAGGGTGTCCCATTTTAGTTGTAATTGTACGGTATCTCGGTAACTATTAACGCTAGAGGGTTGCGGTTTCGACATTACTGTATTACTTTTTTGTTCTGAGTTCTGCTGTACCGTCGAGATTTTTGTATCGTTTTTTTTTAAAGCCATAGCCAACTTTTGGAAAATGCAACATTTTTTCAGCTCTCAATTTCACACTTGGGTATGTAGATACAGAAAAATTGTAAAGACCTTGTTGACAGATATTTTTATTCTGAATCCAGTGGCGTACCCCGTAATTTTTTAGGCGGTTACATTTTTGAGATATAACACAAACTTGCATTTTTGAAAATGGAAACCATAGTTGGCTTTACTATGGTTGAAAAGGCTTGTTTTTCAATTTTTTAAATAATTTAATCATATTTTACGTTTACATCCAGGAGGCTATGGAAAAAGAAAATACACGATTTAATTTATATTATTAAGTAAAAATTTTATTTAAGATAATATAGGGATATTTGAATACAAACATAAGACTGCTGAGAGCGCTCATGCATGCATTTTTTTTTAATATCTAGGAGGCCATGTAACTTAATGAAAATGATTCTTTATTTGGATATAAGTACCTAAGCATTGTTTAGCATCAAGTATTTACATCCATTTTGACAAAAAACGTAACATTTCTTAAATTATTACAAAAATTGGAATAATACCAAAATTAGTAAAGATAAACCTAACAATGTATACATTTTATATTCTTAATCAGAAAAAAATAGTTCTTTTCAACCATAGCAAAGCCAACTATGGTTTCCATTAAAAAAATGCAAGCTTGTGTTGTATCTCTAAAATGTGACCCCCTAAAAAAATACTGAGTGCCACTAGATTCAGAATAAAAATATTTACAATAAAAACAATCAAGATATTGAGCACTGAAGAAATGTTTTCAAAACTTGGTTATGGCTTTAAAACAAAAGAAGATACAAAAATGTCGATGGTTCAGCTCAACTCACAACAAAAAAGTAATATAGTAACACCGAAACCGCAACGCTCTAGCATTAATAGTTATCGAGATACCCTACAATTACAACATGTAGTCATAACCTATGCAATTGATATTAAAACTGTGCTTCGAGAAAAAACAGTGTATTTCTGAAAGATGAATGACACCAAAAAAAGTCAATCATTAATGTTTAGTGGTGAATGATTTGTTGTGAGAGTAAAGACAATTTTGTGTGGTTAAAGACCGATGTAAGTAACAAGAAAACAGTACAAATATAGAAAATTTATAAATTGTCGAAAAATTATATTAAATCATTAACATAACATTATGAGCAAAATGCCTCCAATTTTGAAAACGTTTTCTTATTACATCTAAAAGATGTAATTTCACATATTTAAGGATTTCCTCCTGTTGCATGCATATAAATCATTATAGATATTACATATCTGTTTCCTTTATAAATCTAATCTACAGTACAGTACAAAAATCAAGGGTACCAAAATTAATTATATTATATTTGTTAAAGAAAATACAACCATAACTGATGCAGGGAATGTACAATAAAAATATACACTTTATTATTAAATAGTATTTTACTACATTAAATAGAAGTACTTATGTATATAAATAGGTTTATGGCTTTGATGCGAATTACTGTAGATTACTTAAACTTCTGTCTAAAACACATATAAACATTATGTGTATATTATTTTGCAGTAATTTAAATTTAACTCTTAAGTAGTAGTAAAGTAAATAAATACATTTTGTTTAAATAATATGTTGTTTTTGTAAATAAATTAAACAATCTATTTTTGATTTACTTCTCAGAATGGTGGTGATATAATTATTTGAGAATGTATAATAACAATCCACTCAATTTATTGAAGTAGATGGGTGTATTATTAATGAACATGTCAAAAATTTAATGATTAACTAAGGTAATTTAGTAACTCTTAATATGTAGCAGAGCAGGAATCAAGGAGACTGCAGTATTATAATTTCTCCAAAATGATTTCTTACATTAATAACAACTTACTACATTTGCTGTTCTTGGTAATAAATTTGATGTATTTTTAATTGCACAGTACTTCACATTTCAAGAGTTGATCAACACATACCTTTACACATTTATTTGTAGGCTATGAATATATCATGTTTTATGAATAATTAAAGTAAAAATGGACGTATTATTTAGTTTAACTGGCAAGGGTTGAATCAGCATTAGTTTTAACTACTCAATATTAAATGCAGGCACTTGTTTAAGTGACAAAGGAAAAATAATGCTGTGGTAGTGTTTTGTAGCAAATTATATACTACAGGTTTGAAATACTGATCTTTGCAAAGTCTTCTTTAACTTTTRGTTMAAATAATTTGCTACCTAACATCTGATGTTTCAATATCACAAATCAATTCACATGTTAACTAGTAGAGCTGTTGCGAAATAAAATCAGTACAATCCCAATATTATAAATGTGTACCAACAAATTTTATATATATAAAATGTTATAGTATTTCAAAGCTTATGTGGTAGGGCTAGTGATCAATTAAATTAAAACTTTTTCTGAGGCAAGATAAATAAAATGAAAACTATATCCCTAGAAATATGCTCATATTTTAAAAGGACTAAGTTTAAAACATAAATTTAAAATGCAAATTCTACAAAAAAACAACATTATTGTAATTTCTATTGAGGATTGGTATATAATTAAAAATAACAATGACATATATTAAAATACAATTTTATATTTTATAAGCAGTTCTCTTTGTTATGAAGCCAAGCCACCATCATTTTAAGGTATCACACATACTGACCTCTTTTAAAAATTTCAACAATACATATAAAATATTGACTACACCAACACTAAATAACTTACAAAAATAAAACATCTGTATATAACTGCCTGACTAACATTAGTTAGCAAAACCGATTTAAGCCTTAGCACCTTGAACTGTTGTTCAGACTTAGCATTAAAATATTTGTTAATATACAATAAAATGCACTTTAAGCTATACCCACGCTGCCTTTTACCATTTCGTAATGCATTACAATACATACTGGTTTTGCTTTGAATAAGTAGTTGCCTTTAATGTATACATTTGCACTGCAAAAATTGATTAGGTATACTTTTCCTTTTGTACTATGGAAACTGAATAAGTTTATGGCTTCTTTCGAATAGAAAATGGTTCACTTATACCAAGAACACTTTGCACATTATCCTCAGACTGGCTGAAATATATCAACCTTAGATTGCCATATATGCGATTGGGCAATTCAGAAAATGTGATGGTACATTGTGTGGGCTGTTTTGTATTTGTACTTTGTTTCTGCTGCCATTTGCGGTCTACATCGGGACTACTTCCTTTATTCACATATTCATACATTATGTAGTCATCCAAACTGGTGAAATGTTCCTGTAAATTACATTGTTAAATCTTATACTGGCATATTCTTTTTCAATTTACCTTAAAAACGCCAATCCAATCATTCTTAGTATCAGGAATGGGCTGTGTAATTTTGTAAGTAATGGTATTTTCCTCGTCCTCCAACCAGTATGGAATTTTTTCAAA
The DNA here is from genome assembly GCA_025024175.1 of Rhyzopertha dominica. Classification (NCBI taxonomy): domain Eukaryota; kingdom Metazoa; phylum Arthropoda; class Insecta; order Coleoptera; family Bostrichidae; genus Rhyzopertha; species Rhyzopertha dominica. Next base: position 24,778,032 of record QCXZ01000003.1, read on the forward strand.
AAGTACTGCTTGTTCTGACACATCTGAAAATACCTGGTCACCAAAATTCCTAGCTGAATCATACAAAGATACCACTGGGATCTGATAATAAAATGTTAATAGTAAAGAATATTAAACTGAAAATTAGTTTCACCCCTTGCATAAGGGGTAGTTAAAACAACAGGCTTATATAAAGCTTTCTATAGATTAAAACGTATGTAGTTATGCAGTGTGTAAGCTATCTGCACCACTACTAACTACAGACAAATCTGTTTCACCTTATTAAAACTCATCAGTGCAGTTCAGGCCTAGTGCAGATGGCATAACATTTTAGTTGACTTAATAATCTAGAAGGTAGACTTTTAAATATTATTTAACGTGGCTCCAAAAGCTTTTTTACAATCAGAATGATGGTTGATTTTTAAATTTATCGACACTTGCTTGCTTAGACAATGTTAAATATATTAACTTCTATTTAAATATATAAACTTCTTTGTATTGTGATATTACTACAATATGATATACTGTCAGCTTAAAAATGTGTTCTATTAATTTAATTAGATAATAACATTAGATTATTTTCCTTTCCGGTTCTCTATTGTTATTATCACTTATAGTTTAAATATTTGAATGGTTTACTTTGTTTATTTTTGTATAACAAAAGTTTATTTCCACAGGTCTTTGGTGTATTTATTTTTTAGGAATGCTTTTTCTAAGCAAAAGATAAACAAAACAGATGCTCCTTGGTTTGGACATAGTATAGTATTTAGGATTCTTAAGTTTTTTTTACAATTCTTGGAAAAAATTGTGAGAACTATAGTAGATTACGGAGTGATAAACAGCATCAAATCATTGCTTAAAGAAAACGTATTTGTTTTATAGGGAGAAGGTCATACCGTCATTAAATAGATGAATGGGCAAATACATGTCATCCTTTCACTCCATGTGCATTTCTTAATTCCTGTTTTCCTGTTACAAAAACAGATTGTTTTTAGAGGAATCTCCTGAGAAAGTGGTTTTCCTATAGGTTTTTAGAAAACATACATCTATGTATTCTGGCCACCATTAAGAATGTAGCACTAAAAATGTACTTTAAATCCTGGACAAATGCTTTAATAACTTCTTATGAAGTCCTGTATGAAGGGTTCAGAAAATTTATACACAAGGGAGGCTGTGGAAAATGAAACTAATATAAATAGGTGTTTGTTATTAAAATTAGTCGTAGTTATTTTGTGAATTATAAACATGTAAATTGTTATAGAAACTTGCTACAAGGAAAGACTAGAATACTGTGAATTCCTTTAGTTAATTTTTACTACAACCAAAGACAATATCCTGTACAGTTCAAGTTCTGTGATCTGTTTATAACATTTTTGAGAAAAATTTTGAATTACTAACTTTACAAGTTTTAGGAGTTTTAAATAAGTTATTTATTGTTTACAAAAAATGGTCAATATAGTAAGACAACTAACCTTCATTATATTTGATATATAGATAATAGTTGTTTCAGAAGTATCTGAAATACCTTTTCATATAATAAATATATACAAACATGATAAAGTCTGGAAGATTATACGTTGCCTTCTATTTTAATAAAAAGTCAACACATTAGTATTTGACAAATAAAATTTAAGTAGTAATTATCCATGAAATAAAACAATAAAGCTTTTGAAATGCAGAGCATAGAACTCTTTAATTCCAACCAGGTAGCACAGATATTTATTTTTAGTAGGTTACTAAAATGTACGAATTTCTTAAAAATGCAGAGAAAGCCAGTCACTGGTAATGGTGAAGGGTAAACAAGATATCAATGCTTAGGGCTACATACAATAAAAGCAATTCCAATTTGGGAAGTTACAAAATTGGTATTAAACGTGGTTTGTGTAAATAGTTTGTGAACAGGTTAAATAAAAACTCGATTTACAATTAATTTGTTGGTGATTTTTAAAGTACACATTCCTTAAATTATTCCTCCATAATTTAGCAAGTACCTTCGTAGTTTCTTTTTAATGTCCTCCACATTACCAATATGCCACATAAGAAACATTTTATATTCAGGAACGAAAAAATACACATGGCGCCAAATTAAGTTTATAAGCAGGGTTAATGATCACCATTATAGAAATAAAAACAAAAAATGCATGCAGAAGTGTTGTGTATATCGTCACATTGTCACTATCCAAGATCTGTAACTTTTTCTGCACTAGACTGGACACATAACATAATTTTCAAGTGCTTCAGTACTTGAATATGCTCTGTGTTGAAGAGCGAGGGGACAAACTCATGATAATGGAAATCAAAGGAAACGGAGCAATGTCTTAATGTAATTGTAATTTGAAAAACAGAGTCTTGTTTTGAAGGCAGGAATAAATTTTCCCTGAAAATCTAGTGCACCGTTCCTTAACCTAACTCTTTTGCATTCATTATGACTAAAATTCCCCTGTCTTAAAACACATCAACTGATGTTACTCATTCTTGAACTGGAAACAGTTACTCAACTTTTCATCAACCTGTACACTTTTCGTACTTTTGAAATAAATAACCCACTTTTAAACTGATACAATAAGATAAAGGTCTCCATAAGCTGCATTCAATTCCTCAATAATTTAAGGGCAAGATTTTTCGATTTGATGATCCAATGTTCCTTTTTATTAATATTTTATTTATTTATTAATTATTTAATTAACTTGCTGTTCAGTTAAGTTGTGAAGAGAGAAGAGAATACATCCACTTCCTTCTTATAAGAGGTTCTTGTTTGCACTCTTTTTCAACAAACGACGAATCTAGCAAAATGTTGACTATTTTCAACATTATAATATTATGAAAGATAATTAATTATCGCCTGAATTCATTAAATGAGCATATGTGATATTTTCTTGGGATTTGCAGGCATAAGATGAAATAAAAAGTATTGGCCTTGACCGAGATTTGAACTGGGGTCTTTTGAATACCAGTCTGATTTATTACTACTTAATGACTTATGATATTGTATTTCAGAAGCTAGCATTTCTGTTACTAAGCAAAACTAAGCCACAAAGTTAAGCAAATTATCAAATTTAGCCGATAAATAAAACTGCAACAAAGAAATATTCTTACCTTGAAGTCAAATTCTGCAGTAACGGGTTTGTGATCACTAAGCATATAAGCACTATGTGCTTTATAAGATATCTGATCGATTTGCAATGTAACATTTTCATAGTTATTTGGACTAACTCTAAACAAAATTCTATCTGTCCAAGCTGGTCTACGCCTAAAAAAAAAGATAAATATTGTTGATAATTACTCATGATTAACCTACTTGTGATTATATTCAGATGTGCCTACTTCATACTTGAAAGTAGGTGGAAAAGTAGGTTTGTTTTCAATTAATTCACTAAATGCTTCTCCACGCTCCATAACAGACCTCAGCTGGTCCTTTCGGAGCAACGAATCCAAATCACCCTTTTTAACCGACCTTTCAATTTCGTCTGGAGTCTTATCATATTCTTCTACCAACCGGAAGTTTAAATCTCCCATCCAAAACACATAACTGAAAATATAAAACAGTGAATTTTCTCAACACACACATACATATATAGTTATACAATATGAATGCGTTATGAGACCTAAACTATCACTGTTTGAAAGTTAGAGCTCTATGTGTAGATTTAAATTTTGACTGGGAAAATGTAAATATATTAGAAAAGGAGCAAAATATGAATAAGAGATTAATTTTAGAAATGTACCAAATTAATAAAAGTGTTAATGTATTAAACAAAAATCTGATACAAAAAATTTAAGTAAAATATATACCTACCTACTATCTCCAGATTTATCATTAAAATAAATATCCTATTATTACATCAATTCTAAAGAAAATAAAGGTGAAATCCACAAAATTTTAATTACAATAGCCTTGGAAGTGTCGATTGTAATTTTGACATTGTTCAGGTACTATAAACAAATATACAATTTTCAACATAAAAGACTCACATATGATTAAGACTATTGCTTTATTTTAAAGCCTCAA